>PRKT01000223.1:702753-754517 GCA_003671525.1 Saccostrea glomerata | reverse complement strand
CCTCCAGATATTCACATGTTCCACAACGTGGGTCACGGCACTTTTTGACGACTTTGGCATTGTTTGTTGCAAATCTTGCTCTGGTTAGGATTTTCTTCAGATTGGGTGCCTGTCTTCTGCTATTAATAATTTGAGACTCCTTGATAATGTCTTTTAGATTCTGAGATTGTTCTAAAATAGGAAAAAATCTCCTGGCTGATCTTAAAATATTGTGGTTGCGTGGATTGTGCGTCACAACAAAAGGGATGTCGCTTTTTTCACTATCATCCTTGCGGCGAGTGTTTCTTAGAACAGAAGTAGGGATGTTTTTTGCTTTTTCAATTCCAGCATTGATAAGATTCACCGGATAATGTTGTTTTTGGAGATATGATTTAAATTCTTCTAACCTTTTCGAGCGTAAAGTTGTATCGGTTAATATTGTGCATATGCGTCTTGCCATGTTGTATGGAATATTACGCTTAGTATGTGATGGGTGACATGAATAGAAGTCCAAATATTGGTGCGAATCTGTTTCTTTGCAGTACAGGTCTGTAATAATTTTTGTAATTTTTGTAACAGTAAAAATGATTTTCGAGATTTGTGATTTCTGACTTTTTTTCATTGGATATATTTTACTGTACCAAAACACTGGACTTTTCTTTAATTATATATATATATATATATATATATATATATAGATATATATATTTATACTTTATTAATTGAAAACATGATAACAATATAACTTTGGGGCAATGACATCCGCAGATGTCCCCCTATGATAACCCTCACTAGGGGTTCCAGGTGCTCCCTAGATTGGATAGCAAAATATATGTATTTGACAGATGTAACAATCAATAGAGTACAATGTATATAATCAAATCGTATATTGACAAAATATTTATACAGTTAGAAAAATTATACCCTTATGTTGCTAGCATCGTCGCAAACCACGGCCAAAATGTACGCTCCTCTCCCATCTGGCCGTGGTTGAACGCGGAGAGATTTCTTCGTAGCTCATTAAAATATTGACCAATGCGAGTAAAGCATAGTCGGATGCTGAACTTTACCGCGACCTTTCAATATCCAATCGCAGTATAGGAAATATTTCTTGTATACTGTTGACGTCAGTTGTTGATTTCGATTGCGATGGAAACAAAACTTGCCACTGACTGAATATGACGTCACAATAGAGAGGCGTAAATATTCAAGATTACGACACTTATTGTGATCAAGCAGCCACGGGTAGGAGAGAGCTATATGCGGACTCCGGACCGTGGCTTGAGACGATGTGTTGCTAGGGGAACACACAAAAACATTGTCCAACACACCCCTGAGCAACATGTATAGAGGGCAAGGTCACCCTCATATACTTCACATTAATAGTATATAGATTATATTATAACATACATATATAAATGTATAAATACAATAATTACAAGTTTAATGCCCAGATTCTCATAATGTGAAAGAAGAGTGCATTGATATTGATCTTTGATGACAAAGAGCGATTTGAATTCGGATAACATCTGCTTTTGGGCTGTACATGCACTTATTGTTTGGGAGAAGTTATTTTTTGTTCCCTCCCGTTTAATGCAATCAAATAATCAACCATTAATAAGATTCAAGTCGTGATGTTTTATGGATCGTTTATTATACCCCCCGCTTGAAAAGTGGGAGGGTATATAGTAATCGGTATTTCCGTCCGTCCGTCTGTCTGTACGTCCGTCCGTCTGTTACGCTTTGGGGTACCCATCTCTTATCCGCAACTCCTCTCATACCACTGAAGGAAATTTAATGAAACTTTCACAGATTCTTAATTACATATTGCCATTGTGCACCTCCTATTTTACTTTTTGATCTGACATATATTTTTGATTTTCCAGAGCAAAACATGGACACTGCCATTATATTCATATGGGAGGCGGGGGTATCATTTAGTGAGCTCATTGCTCACAGTACCTCTAGTTTTTTATATCAATTGATCTGAAGTAGTGTTTTGAATCAGTTTTAATAGAAAAGTAAAACGGAGACTAAATATTTGAATAAGATTTCCGGATAACTTGAAAATCTATATTTTAACATTCTGACTGTACACACTTGTACTCTGAAATTGACATAAAAAAGATGCTTGAGTTTCTGAATACCTATGTTGTTTTTGGAGATCGGGTATTCCAACAATCTATTGGAATCCCCATGGGTGCCGATTGAGCCCCGTTATTAGCAGACCTATTGTATTTGTATTCATATGAAGCAGAATTTATGCAAAATCTTATGCGTGAAAAACAAAAAGAAAACACTTGCAGTGGCCTTCTACTCGGCATTTAGATACAATGACGACGTATTTTCAATTAACAATGGTAAGAAGATGGGCGTATAAGGCGGCAAAATGCCTATAGCGCGACAGATAAGAAGTGAAAAAAATTAATGTCAATTATATCCAAATTTTATTTCATATTTCATCTGATATTACAGTATACTTAATGTAAAATCTCTATAATTTACAAAAATCTCACAAAAATTGAAAATATTTGCCTATGAAAAAGCGTACACAGACTTAAAAGAACAAAAACGATCATTTTTTCATACTTTAACAAAATTTTTCAATGTGAGTGTGTCTTTGCTCCATTTTTTGGAAAGGTAATCCTAAAAGTTTGCGATAAAATACATATTTTTGGGTTTACAAAAAAATGGAGGGAAGACCCACTATACCTTAAAAATACACTTTTATGACAAAACATTCGCATCTTTCCGAGAAATACTTCAAGTCCATTAAGTCAAGGGTCATATCACAAACATGATTTAAATGCCATTACAACACATAAGCCATGTAGCATATAGTGGTTAGCGCGTTAGTCTCAAAGCAGTCTGATACATCGGTATTTTATTGCTGGGGTTCGAATACCATGGAATAGTTTTATGAATGAAATTTTTTAAAGAGATTTATTTTTTCTCAGAAAATGTTTTTTTTTCTTATAATTTCATTAATTTCAATGATGAGATGTAAATTTAAATACTCAATTTATATATCAAATGTGATTTCTTTAATATCTGACGCTATAGGCATTCTGCCCGCCTTATCCGCCCATCTTCTTTCCATTTTTATGTCAATACGATATATCCTGGTGAGCTTGAGATAAAAGATACCTCTGAGTCTGATACTTTTGTTTTATATTTGGATATTTTACTTGGAAAGATGTTAATAGTAATATAACAACCAAACTCTATGATAAACGCGATGAATTCTACTTTTCTATCGTCAATTTCCCTTACCTATGCAGCAATATACCTTCATCACTTCCATACGGAGTTTATTTATTTCAGTTGACTCGATACGCAAGAGCATGCTCTACGTATGAACAATTTCTAAACCGAGGTAAATTATTGACCAAAAAAAATTGAAGAAATATGAGCAGTCTCGTTTAAAATCATCATTTCGTAGGTCCTATGGTCGATACAATGACCTTGTAAGCAAATACAAATTATCACTGAGACGAATGCTGACACGTTTTTCATATTAATTTCTCCGTTATTTCCGTTATTTCCCGATTATGGCAAGAAGAATAGGGCAGTTGGTGTGACTGATCGGCAGGGAATGCTCACTCCTCCATGGCACCTGATCCGACCTCTGATGTTTTAGAGGTCCGTGTTTGCACTGCTCCTATTTTGTATTTTTTATGAACTTTTGTTCTTGAATACTGTACGTTATCTCCTTATGTTTCATTCTAGAAATCAAACTTAGATGAAAAAGGATGAATGATATACATTCCTCTACTCGCTTGAAAAAAAAAACACTTGGTTGTTTGTAACTCTACTTCAAAAACAGGAAGCAAAAAGGCAGAACACGAGGAGAATGTATTTCCTTAAAATAGATGTCTTTTTGAAATAAGTAATTCAAGTGAGTTGAGAAATTTGTAGAATAAAAAATCTGCAAATGTAAAAATAGTCTCAGTCACATGTATAATTATAATTTGCATTGTTTATGATTTTATTTTGTTTCTTAGTTTAAGTTGATTACAAAAAATCAACCAAATCTTCGTTTCGAAATTTGTTGCATATTCAAATATATAACCCATGAGTGAAAACAGACTCCTTTTATATAGATCAAATATAAACAATTTACTGACATGTTCATAAGAATTTTACTTGTATCAATTCCAATGATTATTATTTAATCAATGAAACAATGAAATCAACTGTGATACTGAAGGTACACAAAGAAAAGTGAAAAGAATATTAAAAAATTGGGATTCTTACTCTCATCCTTTTAGATCCCCTTGGATAGATTATATTTTTTATACTTTTCAGAGAGAGAGAGAGAGAGAAAGTTGGTAAGTGTAAGAGTTTGATACAAATTAAATTGGATAGAAAATACGGGTAGTTTAAAAGAGTAAGAAGAATCACGAGTAACTCTGGAGTTTCATTGTTCATTAGATTAATTCAAAAGAAACAAACTAGGAAGAAGAAAAAGCAGATGAGTGTGCATGTGCTTTTTGCCTCTATGAATCGAAGATCTTTTCATTGATGTTGTGAGCATTTTCATTTTATATATAGCTTGTGTTCAACAGGATGCATATCAAAATTGCAATTTTAAGAACATATCTTTAATTTTAATTGTATTGATTAAGTCGTGTATTTTGTCCTTGTTATTAGTAACAAATTAGTTGTCGTACAAAATCAATTCCTACGCAACTTAGAATTTTAGGGCAAAAGACAGTGAAAAAAAGCAACAATTACAACAATGACATATTTAGTGATATCAACAATTTATACATTTCTTTTTCCCTGTCTTTCTTACAAATAGAAATTAAAGGAAATCTTTAATTCTAAAATATTTTGTATTTTCGTACCTGTATATCTAAATGAATTTTTGAAGAAAGATGTATCTTAATTTTGATCTGGACCTATGATTTTTATCAGTTATAACATGCGACATGAATTGTTTCAGACCACTAAGTTAAGCCCAAAACCAACGAGATATCTTACTAAATAATTATTCTTATGAGCCCGTGCATCCTTGAAAAAAATTATCAATATAACGTTACAGGCTAGCGTTTGTTAACAAAGCAATGTACAGAAAGATTAAAAACAACTTACAGCTCTTGAGTTCCATAATGCATTGTGGATAATAAATGTGAAAAGAAACAAAATAGGAAGGAGAAAAGACAGATGAGTGTGTTTCCATTTTGCCATCACGACTGCAATTCCATTGATGGCGTGAGCCTGCGCTTTCGATATATAATGCATCAAGTGTTTTGGGTTTAACAGGATACAAAACAAAAGTGCTATTTTAAGAACTACTAACTCATATTTTAACAATATACTAGCTGATGAAATGATGTATATTTCGTCGTCATCATTCGTGAAAAAAAAATACCTGTCAGAAAATCTATGCTGATACAATATAGATATAAACGACAAAAGAAATAAAAAGAATAGTTCAGACAACAAATTAACAACGATGATATGGTCTGCTTTATAAAAAATTTTATGATTCTTTAAAGTTTATACTTTAAAATTGAATGTATGTTCATGAACTTATTAGATATCTAGGGATACGGTTATATGTGAGAATTTTTCATTGACCAGTTACAAATTTAATATACTTTACCACATACTAGATAATAAACTAAGAGCTATGGATTGATACTTCTGATAAAATGAATATCACATAATAGTTTTTGCTATCTGTTCATATAAGACAAGACGACCTTGCTGCTATTTATATATACAATCGATTAATTATAAATTCGCTCTACAAAAGCTTACAAAACGTCGGAAACTAATAAGCAAACGCTCAGGATAAGCGCTTTGTGTCTTCTTCTTACACAATTTCCGAAATAGAAACAGAGAGAAGGACGAATGGGAGTAAAAAAAACGATTTCATTTATGTTTGCATGACCGTAGAAATCGGAGGGTACCGGGGCAGAGGAGGGGGGGGGCTAACCCCCAAATAATTTTGCCAATACATGAAATTATATAAAACAAAGCTGTTAATTGCTTGACCCCCTCATTCAAAAAGTCTGAGACCCTCTCTTTTGCTTGTCAAGAAATTTTAGTAATTGATAGTGCCCCTCGAACTGAAAATGAATAGCTGTACCCCCTTCTCTCTTCCCAACTGAAATGGCTTCCTACGGGCCTGGACTGGGTTTTTTTTTCTTTTAGAAAAAGATGAGTCTTAATAAAGTGAGGTCCTATGTTTCACTGGACTTTTGCGAAGACACTGACTTTTACAGTTGACGGCTTACTTTTACAACAGGAAAATATACGGTAGCTCTTTTGTGAAAAAATATTGATCTTAATATTTAACAAAAAGATAATAATGGGCTATTTCAAAGATAATATTACGTTGCCTAGGACGAAAACGGCCATATTCCTACCCTCAACACCCTCCCTTCAAGTCTTGACTAACTTCTGCCGAGTTTTCCTACCGAAATGTGTCTTCTTCTTTATTTCATTTCTTAAGTTATTTAAAATAAAAGGATATATTAATTCTCGTGAATAAAGTATCCAAATAAATTTTATTTTACCATCAATTATAATTTTTGTTTGATAAATTATTTCTTAGCTCCGAATACAATAACTTTCACCTCTTGAGATGTTTTCTATTTTCTTTTTTCAATTCCTTACCTCCGTACAAGACACAGGTTTAAATGTCCAAGTAAGGTGTCGAATGTAAAAGTAAGTCTCTTCATAAAACTCCACTAGGACCTGATACGAAAAAAGATCCAAAATGGCTAATGTATGAGGCGCCATTTTGGTATTTACTGCCAAAAAGTGATATCACCTATTTGAAATGGTGACATTACTAATTCGAATAGGTGATACCACCTATTCGAATTGGTGATATCACCTATTCATTTTCAATAAGTAATATCACCTATCCAAAATCTGAATAGGTGATATCACTCATTCGAAAGATGATATCACCAATTGAAAAGGTAATATCACCTGTTCGAAAAGGTGATATCACTTTTTGGCAGTAAATACCAAAACGGCGCACAATGCATACTTATGACCCTGTGTATCGGATATAGGTATAAAATTACAGTCTTCTACTGGCAAGTAAAGGCGTGTCAAATTGGTAAAAAAAATCTTGAAATAAAATGAAACAAAATAAATCAAGAACAATTACTACATGAAATATCTGGGTTTTTTGTGGTGTATGCAGGAATATAACTTAACCTTTTGCAGTATGTTGTTGCTCTGTAGTCAAGACATAGCATGCCATTGGATATTTCCCGCCAAATATCTTCCTGTTTGAACAGGTAAAGTTTATCTTAATAATTTAATTACAAAATTACAGCACAAATCAATGAATTATATTTAAGTTTCTGGATTGAATTGCATTTTACAACAGAATATTGATGTTGAAATGTAGATACTTTTTAATTACCATAAATATAGGAACAGACCACTTCATTTTCATTAGGCAGAGAGGGAAATGTTAAAATATTAGGAAACTGAAAATTGTATATCCTTCAATTCATCTCTTAATGATCATCATTTTTATTAAGCACAAACTAGTACATAAATTACAAGTACATGTATATAAAACAGAATATTGTGCTTGTATATATATCACTGCTTTGCATATATTAATGAGGACCTTCATAGGCCACTTCACAGGGCAGTTATAATTAAGATTTTAAAAAATGGATCTATTCACATAGAAATGAAAAGTAATTGAAAAAGTTGAAGAATTGATCTGTTTTGGTAATTCGTTTGTAAACCACGAAGATTATAATCAACTAAGATAGGTTAAGAGGGCAGTAATTAAAAGTGAACAATAATGATATTAGAAGTTCTAGATCTCATCTTTTTCCTCTTATTTTCCTGATATGTAGAATTTCCAGGAACAATCTGTTTTTAAGACAGTTACCACCTTAAGGACTATGTTTTGTGGGAAAATGTTTTTTTTTTAAAATGTAAACCTTTTTTTACGGGGGACTGACCCTCTGATAAGAAAGATAACTTAACAAGTATAATTAGTAATATTACTCATACTTTACTGTATCCGAACTAAATGATCGAAACCTTTGATCATGCCTAACATACGATTGAAACATATCTTTTTTTCCCTTTGCCCAGTTACTTTTCAAATGGTTTTATTATCTTTGACTAAAACATTTGATCCAACTTTAAAACCCTTACAAATTGAATAATTTCTTTCTTTTTAAGCACCATTTGAGAACGATCTGCTATATAAGGTACCAAATGTAGATTTCCTATTAGTAAACACATATTTTCCGATGAAAACATATTTATAAGAAAGGTAACTCTTGGTAACATGTATTTTTTTCTTACAACCAATTATATATATACTCAACAAAAAAAGAAACGCATATTTTTTACTCGTCAACGAAATTCTTAAAATGTACATGAAACAACTATTTTTTATATCATTGGATACCTGTGACCTATTTAAAGGACAACATGGGGTTTTAAAACCCAAGTGTTGAATTGTCTCCCTTGATTAAACATGTTTATGAAAGTAGTGTTTTTCATGATTTCTTCTAAATCAAATGTCTATTTTCATTGATATTTTGGATTTAGAGAAACTTTTAACACTTCTATTAAACCCATATTTAAGATTTGATTGCAGTGTTAATACTGCAATGCCACACCCAAACAAAAATGAATACAACCAGGCTAACGATGATATAAATAGAGCTACGCAACAGGAATTTGCAACTGTATTTGAAATGAATCAATGGGCTTTGCAACCTTAAAACTAACGTCTGAAGACCACTATCTGGCCATCCGCAGGTAACCACAAGCAGGTAGGACCGTCAGACACCCCCCCCCCCCTTCATCACCTCATGCGATTCAGAACTTGCTGTAAAAACTGCTGCTACAATTGCTGGATGAAAAAATCAGCATAAAAATGCATAAATTGTTCGCATGAGACTAAAATGAGATGATATTCCCCTACGACATCCGTACATTGGAAACCCACTAGCATTGAGACTTTGCACAGTATATATTGTTATGCCCCTTGAATTTGGGGGCAATGAAAATGACCTCAACTTGACTTTTTAATTTGCAACATTGATTTTTATCACAACACACTCTAAAATTGTTTAAATAATACAAGGTTTAAACTGAAAACTTAGAATTTCATATTATTCTGATTATGCGTTTCTTTTTTTGTTCAGTATATTTGTGATATTCTGATTTAGGAAACAGCGCTTTAAAAGTTCTCTTACATGAATTTAATAGGCATGGCACTAAATATTATTTTCCTTCGTGTATACACCTCATATTTTTTTTAATTTTATGTTTTGATAATAAATTACGTGCTTTACTTTTCCTATTATCTGTTTTAAAATTTCTTCCTACTATATGATTTGACATTAAAATAATTTCTTTAAAAATAAGCAACGCTTCATACCTAATACTTTTTTCATTTGATTATGAGTCTGTACCTTTTGATGAAAATCAATGTTGGGAAGTCTCTTTATTTTAAATGTGAAATTTAGCTAGAGCAGAGGTCCATTAGTCGTTAGTAATCTCAAACTTTTAAATGACATCTTTCTAAACAAAGGTCACGAAAGGGAGACTTCGATGAACAGTTTTGTATTAATTACCGATATTTTGACGGGGAAATTACCGATAATTTCGGAATTCACACGAAGATATCACCGATAATTTCGCAGTTCACACTAAGACATAGGTAATGGTTACGGAATAAACACGAAGATATCACTTCTAATTACCAGTGTTATTTCCACTACAGCATTGATATTATGTATATATGTTATATCTTCGTGAGAAAACTTAGCTATATTAGAATTCTTTATCTAATAAGGTGTAACCAGTCTCTTATAACTGCAAAAATGACTCTTAGAGGTTAAAATGTTCTAAATGATGTGACTTATAATCACACCAGGGGATCAATTAGGTTCAATTAGGTTAAATAAACTGAAATCAGTTCAAATCAGTTCTAAATCGTGATTGTTTTATGAAGATAATCGTCCTTATTTTGTCAATTATTATTTTAAGACAGTATAAATACCTGACTAACTATACTCTTTTTGATCCACGATCAAGGTAAGCTTTACTTACTTTATTTTTCCACATAAATATAATTTTCAAACAATGAATAGCTGCCCCAATACTTTAAAACTCGAGATTTTTTTAGGTCATCTGATCTCGAGGATCAAGTTACTTATCTTATCAAAGAGTGACTGACATGCTTTCGTTTATCATGTGACATCCATCGTCTTTCCTATGTCGTCTGTGAACTTTTCATATTTCTACTTCTTAAAAAACACTGGGCCAATTTCAAACCAAAATTGCCACAATGTATCTATGGTGAATGGAATTCAAGTTTGTTCAAAAGAGGGAACATGCTGAATTTCAAGGGAAGATAATTAAGTGAAAAAGTTAAAAGGTGCTTTAAAAACAATTCCGTCATCCATGTGTGTATCCTCAGATAGTAAAGATTTCTTTTAAAATCATGAACCCCTGTAATAAGACGGGCAACAGTCATAGATCATTCTTTTACATGGGAATATATTGGACTTACTATCAAAAATCAAGTCAACATCTTCTTCTCAAAAACAGCAAAGTCATGATTAATCATATTAATGCAGTCGCATCCTCGTGTAAAGATTCAAGATAATTCAAATCATGACCTCCTCCGGGAATAGAAGTGTACACAAAAGGGATCAAAGTTATAACTCAACAATAACAGCAAAGACAGGACTACTTGTACTCATATTCTTAAGGATCACCCCTAGGTTGTGTATAATGATCCCAGTTTGTTCAAATCATGTTAGATGTAATTCCATTTTGTTCAAATTATGACCTTTTTTTCGTACAGCAGCCCACAATAGGAAGATTTTGGAAAATTTTGACTTGGGAAAATTTAAAAGAAAATATATATCAAAATCTTTTTAAGAAAAACAAAGCAATGATTGTTCCTATTAATGCAAAATCGCTTTCAGGTGGTACAAATCCAAGTTTATTCAAATTGTGACAACCCCAAAGAAATAGATGGGCCAAAACAGAAGATCTTTGATTAACACAAGAAAAGGGGGAGTTCACACTCACATTTTTTAAAGAGACACCTTTGCAACTTATCATAACCCTGCATTATTATTAGTTTAATACCCAGTAGCAGGGAAGGTTTTCATAGCAAACAATTATACATTTTCACTACATAGTTAAGACATTCTCACCTTACAACAGAACCCCTGACCATGGGCCATGAAGTTCACAATTTCGGAAGAGGCACCCTTGTTCATGTAGTAATAACCATGCACTTAGTATGTTAACTTTATATCCAGGAGCAGACACGAATATTTTCGGAGAATTTATACTTTTTCTATGTTTTTTAACAGTAGGGCACCATATTTTAACTCCAGAATTTTGGACCCTGTAGTCATTTATATTTTTGGTAGAGATGTAAAAGCTTATTTAAAACATGTCAATAGACTGCCTGTGTGATGTCTAGGAGTTAATCACAGAGGGTCTTTGAAGTTTTCATTAATTTTGATAGTTTTGATGTCCATCCTTCGGGCTAAAGGGGGTGGGACCACTAATTTCGATTTTTTTTTCTTATTCACATACATGTATATGCCAATTTCCAAGTGTGGGTAAAATGTGTTTTACTACAGAAGAATGTGCAAATGTTTTAATGTTAACAAATGATGCATGACAAAGGACAAAACCAAAAAGCAATAGGTCATGATCACCTGAGTGACTGAGGTGTCCTTATAACAATCTTCCAGTTTTAATATCTAGAATTAAAACCGTTAGTCTCGTGAGTAAATTCTTAGAGAGAGATCGAATTTATTTTTGAATATTTCAATTAATTAAAAAACCTAAAAATTCAAACAGAAGATAATTTTTCCTAATTCAAAGAATTAAAAGCATTTAAAAAGTTCAGTATTATTTTATATGTAGTATAAATGTTCTTCTTATAAACTATTTTTTGTAACAATTATTCTGTTTTAGATGTTATCACTTATAACGTCATTGGGCCTGTTGGGGCTCTGTATTGGACGCTTTGACATTTCACTAGTCCACCACGTCTATCCAACAATGGAAAACATCTATGAAGCATTCCAAATGACGTCAGGCGTATATAATAGAACAGCAAGAGAAATACTATCACAGTATTTGGTCTTTTGTCCAGGGCAAGATATGTGTCACGAAGAATACTTAAAACGGCCGCATGTTTTTAATTTTACCCCCTCCTGCACGACTTGCGACTGTGATGACTCTTGTGTCAGAAAATCGAGTTGTTGTCCTTCGAAATTCCTCCGCCATGATGCTGATGACTTGACACGTCCATCGTTATCCTGTGTACAGCCTCTCTGGAACCCACACCGTGGGTTCTATGTAAAGTCATACTGGTTAATTGATAATTGCCCCAATGGGGAGAGTTGTAATTTGCCACAATTACAGGCAAATAATATATCTCTTTTTACTCCAGTAACCTCCCTTCTTACCAACGAATCTTACAAAAATATTCATTGTGCTTTCTGTCATAATGAAAGTACATTAGATTTAATATTTTGGAAACAAAACCAAGTTCTTTGTAGAAAAAGGTCGGATCTTTTATTGAGAAAAACTCCTGAAGAATTCCAGCAATTCGTTTTCAGGGAAGAACCAAGATGCAATGTTTTGTTTTATCCTCCCCGTTCATTAGAGGACACAGTAAAACCGTGTGTTTACGTGCATGATGTACCAGAAAACCTTTCAAGTGTAGTAGATGCAGACAGACCATACTTGATTCAGGCGTGCAATAAATACTATGTACCCTACACTAATTGTCACCACACATTCAAAAATGTATTCTGTGCTTTGTGCTATCAAGAATCACTTATTCATGCCATAACACGAATGCCTATCGAATGTAAAGAGCACAATACAGATAGGTTAGATTACTTTAGAACTTTTTCAGCTTTGTTAGATTTCGACAAAGAAAAAGAAGTACCAACACTGGAAAATGAAATTTGTGCATGGGATCAAATATACGATAACCGTATGGTAAGTGTGATATTACCTACAGTTTAACATAAAGAGTATCTCACAAATGAACGAAAAGTATGAGGAAAGAGGTTAGGTTATTTGTTGTCCATGCCTCTGAGATAAAAACAACAGAAGTCCTTTACATAATTAAGAAAATAAAAAGATATAATGTCAACACTGCTTAAGCATTGCCTTTATTATTTATCTTGAAACTTTTTACTTAAGAAATAAATAACAAGTTTATAAACTTCAATGGGAATAGAAGTGGGTCGGTCACGTGATCAAATCCAGTGAAGGCCGAAGGCCTTCTCAGAAGATTTGATCACGTACCGACCCACTTCAATCCCAATTGAAGTTTATAAATTTGTTATTTTTTACTTATATATACATTTCAGATGGACAACTAAATATTAAATTAAATATATTCGGATAAAAAATATTGCACTAACCGGTCGCTGTAAATTTCCGTCAAAAGTACGCAAGGAGTAAATCGGCTAGAAAGGCGGTTGCGCTTCGAATTCGTCAGGCTAAGAATTCTATTTCGAAGGGAATATTTTGTTAAAGGCTACTTGTGATCAGTAATTGTAAATAGATTCTTGTCTTGGAATATTTTTATTTGTGAAAATTGATCATTAATGCTGAAAAGACTCCGGAAACACGTCCGAGACATGATGATAAACGTTGGAGGAATTTCGGTCGCCCGAAAGGGATGGATGTATCCGATAGATTGAGACACTTGTCCGAGCCAGTTAATTTGCAATCAAGTATTGAATTTGATAAAAAACATTTAATCTACGATTTCAGTAACTAAAGGCATATTTAAGATGTTAACACGGAGACACTGGCGACAGTTTACATTGAAGCACGACAGCGTCGATCGAGGTGTTTCTCAGCTGTTCGTGGCGTGATTGCAATGCTTTGATATTTTCCAACAGATAAGCACATTTATCGTGAGTAGAATTCAATGAAAAAATATACTTTTAGCTTATATTAGGTCTAACAAAAATAAAGATAAAGATAAATTCAAAAGTAGAGACTGCACTGTGCAGCTGACAAAAGTGACATACAACTTGTCAACAAAGGCTAGTTTCTCCTAGGTTAAATCGATCGCCAAAAATGTATGAAGTATTTGTTCACGTTGTAAATAAAACAATTATTTCACTTGCTTATTTGATCATCTTTATACATGAAAAGCAAATCATTTTATTTTATATTTATAAGTAACGGTAAATATTATTGCGCGGTGTGATGCGGCCATGTATTGACCATGTATTGACCTTCTACCTCTTATAAACTTCATACAGAATTGAAGATAATTTCTCTATGTATGTTTATATAGTGGAAATATACCACAAATGTATATATTTACAAATATTTCTTGTGAATAAAAAGGAATGTGATTCTTACTGCAGTAGATGGCCTTATTTACATTTACTGCAACAAATGCAAGAATATGATATTCAGAACTTTTCGTTAATATTTCAGGGAAAATGTCTGGACCTAACCTGTGAGAAAGAATACGTCTTAGACCAGAACCCTGTTGAATGCCGTCCTAAGTTCTTCGAGTGGGGAGAAAACATATACGAGCTGAACATGATATTCAAAATCTTGCGTCAAGTTAACAAAGAGGCTGTTAATAATTTAACACCGTTTCTTTTGAATATTTTAAAGAAAAAAGTGACACAGAATAGCCTTCGCAAGTACTTGTGCGTGATACAGATCTTTGGACTTGACGATAACAATGAATGGTATTTTGGAGCTCTCATAGGATTTGGCATTAACAAAAAACATGACATGGATAACATGATCGAAAAACTAATACGTATCTTTGAGAAAGATAATACAATAAGTTTTACATATAATCTACATGGTTATGACGTGAATGTTTCCAGTTCCATACTAGGACAAAGTTTTCATTTGAGTCAAAATAATAGGCATTTTGTATTTTCTCCTTGTCGCAAGTACCTTAATCCAATGACTTTCGCTGAAATACACCCATCAACTAGTTTAGAACTTCAAAGTTCATTTCTTTGTTCAGAAGTTTCATCTACAATAGTTGTGGCCGATTGGTACCGTTGTCCGAAGGTAAAGATATCCACGAAAGATACCAAGATAGGACTGGTTAATCACTCCTTGTGTCTTTTAGACTTTAATCACTGCATTCCGTCCCGTTTCTTTAAGAAAGACTACAACAATCAACAGTTCGAGGTGTGCCTCGACTGGTATAATCGAGCTACAAATCGAATGATCCCACAAAAAAAGATATCAGATAATGAGCTGAATATCTATCTCTCCGTCGTTTGTCTTTCCTTGTCCTCTTGTGGATCACTCTTAACCATCATATCCTATCTCAAACAGAAAGATCCTATAAATTCTGCCGGGGCTAATATTGTCATTCTGTCAATCTTCTTGATTATTGCAAATACTACTTACACTTTCTCAAAATATTTCCTACATACGAAACTCTTGTGTATGGCAGCTGGTATAGTAATACATTTTTCATGGTTGTCTGTAGTCTTCTGGATGAGTTTGTCCTCTTTTCAAGTCTTTCAGACTTTTACCAAAATTACAGTTCCCTCATTAAAAGGAAAATCCAATATGCTGTGTTTTTTGCTCATCAACTCTCTTCTATGTCTTCTTCTGATCGCTGTTAATGTCACATTAAGCTATAACTTTAGTGACGGTCAAAATATAGGGTACTCCTCTCGCACCTGTTATATAGCCGAATCCAATATGATACTTTATACTTTTGCTCTACCTGTTGGTGTGTCTGTTTGTATTAATACTTTTATGTTTGTCGTGACGGTCAATCGAATCCATAGGAAGGGAGACATGCGAAAATCTAGGGATCACAACAGAATTGGGGCATACTTTCGGTTATCTACCCTGACAGGTATATCATGGGTCTTTGGTTTCCTGGCTCAGTTTACCGATCTTCAGTTATTTTCAGTCGTGCACATAATCTTCAGTGCAGGTCAAGGCATTTTCCTTTTTGTGGGATTTGGAATGCCATTGGGTATGAACTGTACTAAGTATGCAAGAAAATCATAATCTTGAGAGAAGCACTTATCAGGTCTCTTACTTTAAGCAGCCATTATTCATCTTATGTTGAGCTAACTTTTAAAATTGTAATTTGGGTAAACTGGAAGGCTTAATTCTTACTCTTAATTTATTTGCCTTAGAATTTGATATTATGTTTCATACATAAACTGTTATATGAACTGTATCCGAAGAAATTCAACCATACATTGACAAACCCCGGTATAGGCATCAAAACGCCTATAAGAAGAGGGTAAAACAAGGCATGCAACATCTCAATTTATATTGTTTAATTTGATTTATATACATTACATGTATGTATAATGTTTATAACGCATATACATTATACATTTTATTACAATATTTGTGATGCTGGTTATTCAAACAATACAGATTCTAACAATAGAGATCTAGATCATAGAATCTTGAAAACATTAGAGGTGGGATCAGGTGCCATGATTGAGTTAGCGTCCCCTGCCGTTCGTTTACATCCCCCGTATGCTCTTGTCATGATCAGAAAATAAATGAAAAATCCGTAGACCATTCAATGTGTAAATTATGACCTGACAATTAGTATAAGAAACATAAATGAGCATTTGACTTAATGATGGATTATACTTGCTGATAAGGTTAGTTTATCGACCATAGAACTTACGAAATGATGAATTTAAACTAGACTGTTTAGATTCTGTTTAATGAACTTGTGTGTCAATATCTTACCTTGTTTTAGAAATCGTTAATACGTAGCGCATGCTCTTGCGTATCGAATCAGCTGAGATATATAAATCCCGCATGCAGATGATAAAGGTATATTGCATAAATAAGAGAATTTGACGATTGAATTGTTTTAGTTTTTTGTCGGTATTTTTTAGAGGGTGACCCCCACACCCCACACAATGAGGTGAACCCTTCTAATACTGACTCTTTGCGTCTTTTGAAATCTTCGACTTCCCATTAGCCTACACATGAACAGAAAGGAATATACATGTACATGTATGTCACTGTAGTCTATTGCCTTCGTATATACTCTATATATGCAACAGAATTTGTTAAAGTGTTGTAAATGGGAAATGTTACATTCTTCAATCCACAGTATTTAATGTTGTTTTATGATCATGATTTTGTTTTTCATTAATGAATTTTTTTCTTTCTTAAAAAAAATGACATTCATTCATAATTCACGTCTGGCGTAATCAAATGAAGAAATTTCTATTGTTTTTACTTCAAAAACGTATTTTTTTCTAGTTCAGTGTATCAAAGAGTTCATATAAGGTATTAAGCCATGATTTTACAAACATTATGTACCTGAGCATTTGTGATTAACGGTATCTAAATAAATTTTGTCATGTCACATCAATATGTAGTTAAATGTGTCCTTTATTACATCATGAGTAAGCATATAATGTTTTTTACAAACTTAAGTTAGCTTAACACATGTTAAATGTGGGGCTTGCAGTCCTCATAGAGATAGAATCTGAATACTTCTTATACTATATATAGTCGAACAAATTGGATTGATTGACTGTTAATTGTTTAACGTCCAAGAAGTTTTCAATCATATTGAGATTTCACTACAAATCAGTAACGAGTTTCAAACTTTAATTAATTAGACCTATACTAGACACTCTGAGTTATTGAGTAGTGAGAGTTCCTTATAGTCTTATCACCTACTGGAACAAGGGACCTTGGTTTTAAAAACCGCAAGACCCAGCCGTGTCTCTCACTTCTTTTTTTTCGGATTTTACTATCTTGTATATGAAATAGGGTTATCTCTTACAATTTTTGTATTAGTCATAATTTTTATGCCCCCGGAATAAAAGATCTCGGGAGATATTGTTTTTGTCAATCAAAATCTGTAAATCAAAGTTTCAAAGTTTACACTAAAGCATTTCAAAGTTCCAAAGTTTTCACCATAGTAAATCAAAATTCCAAAGTTTTACTAAAGTAAATCATTCTATAGAACTAGTTCCAGTTTTTACTATAGTTAATATATAGTTTCAAAGTTTTCCCTAATCTTTATCAAAATTTCAAAGACTTTTTTTTTTCATTTGTTTAACAACATTTGTACTTTTCTTTATTTTTTTGTATTATTTAGCCGTTTTAGGGGATGGATATGGGGTTGGCCGGAGCTAGTTTTCGTTGTACAATATTAACTTAAATATGCAAAGTAGTTTATTGAAATGCAATATTTAATTTTTTTAAACAAAAAAAATTGACTGACAGTGATGAAGCAGCTATTTTGTTTCTAAACAAGAGGCCCATGGGCATTATATGTCACCTGAGTATCATACAACAACTTTCCAACGATTGAATGTGATCTGTGTTTTTAACCAAATGCCATGACATTCACAATTTTGAAAGAGAAACCATTGCTAATCATACACTGTGACTATACACTTAGCATGTTAACTTCGTTACTTTATACCCAGAAGAAATCAGAGGAACAAAGAAAAAAGCATTACCACTATATAAGGAGTAGTGTCCCACAACATAGGAATCACTGATCAGAGAAAAAGATTTTCAAAGAATAAATGCATATTAACTTTATAATAATTAGAGCCCCGCCCAAACAAAAGAAACCTAAGGTCCCTGAAATTCACAAATTTGGAAGAGGCATCCTTCCTCATCACATCTAAATACATAGTTTATTGGTTTAAAACCAGGGAGCAGAGGAGAAGTTTGTAAAAGAATAAATGCACATTAACTATATAATAATAAGCGCCCCGCCCTAACAGTGGCATCCTTCCTCAACATGCACAACTAAGTACATAGTTTATTGGTTTAAAACCAAGAAGCAGATTAGAATTTTTCCGAAGAATAAATACATTTCCACGATCTGATAATAAAAGCCCTGTCCTAACACCAGAACCCCTGACCCAGGGGCTATGAACTTCACAATTTTGGAAGAGGGACCCTTCCATATCACAACTGTTTATATAGTTCATTGGCTTAATACCAAAGGAGATCTTTAAAGAAATAATACATTTTCGCTATAAGCGCCGCCCTAGCACTAGAACCTTTGGTCTCGGAGCCATGAATTCCACTTTCACTCAATTTTAGTAGAGGGCTCAATGCTTATTACAATTATGCCAACAGTTTAACTGCTTGATGTCCAGGATTAAAAGAAGATGATTTTTAAAGATTGCCTTAATTTTAGTGGTTTTGGCCCAACTTCTCAGACCCCAGTAGGACAGGGACCATGAAATTTGCAATTTTTCTTCCCCTTTACTCATAGATGCTATATGCTAAAATTTGTTGAATCTGGTTGAGTGGTTTCAGGGAAAAGCTGAAAATGTCTTAATATTGACAGACGAAGGACGAAGCACGAAGACAGACAAAAACAGATAGCAATAGGTCACCTGAGTGACTCAGGTGAACTAATGACGCAAAATTTATTTAATAGCGCATTATTTTTTTTTTCTCCATAAAAAGACTTTTGCTTCATCTGCATAATATTAAAATTAAATAGATTTTTTAGAAAAAATATTGCTTAATTCTCAGCTTCAGAGAAAACCTTTACATCAAAATTCATTTCTTACACCTTATTCGTGTAGGGAAAGGATAGGATTTTTTTTAAAGTTGTCTGAAGTTCTTAAGAATCTTAACCTTGGAACATCAAAATAATCCCAGCCACAATATTGTTACAACACATTTTTTATGCTTCTTATGCACCACTTTTGTTTCCATCAAAGTTTGGTGTTGTATTTTACCGCATTATCACATCTGTGTGTTGTAACAATACTGTGGCTGGGAGTGACTGTTTTGTACTCATTTATTGGACTGCATTTCTAGTCAAGCTTTCCATGATTCTGGTATGTCTCCCGGCCAAATTCTTTTGTAGTTGTTTTATGGATTTCATTTTTGTCATTAAAATAAATGACAAGTTTTTCTTACTTAACATAAATTAGTTTATAAGGTAAAATAACAACTGCACAAATATTTGGAGAAGTTGAAACAACAGAACAAAGAGGCGGATGAACTATGATAACATCTTAACAAAGAAGAGGGTGATTTAAGATAACAAATAAAAATTAGAAAAATCAAAATTGTTTAAATTAGAATAACAGTAGAACATAGAAGTGGATGAAGATAGCAACTCAATAAAAAGAAATAGAAGAAATAAATCAACGACTGAAAAAAAGAAGTGGATAAACTAAGATAACAACTGGACAAGGAGGTGGATGTACTAAGATAGTACCAGAATAAAGAAGTGAAATGAACCACTAAGATCTATCTGACTTACAGGACAGGCTACCAATATTAAACTTTCGCGAGAAGCACACACTTTTACATTCGACGGCTTACTTTTACACTAGGACAATACCGGTATATAAAATCTTTTGTGATATAAATATTTAGACATAGATTTTAATGTCAAACTGAGCTTTCGGTTGTTAAAATAAGAATTTTTTTGCGAAATGTCAGTATTGCACAGTAATAATAAGTGTTAAAGGCGGGGTCTGTTACCTTGAGTTAGACAAAAAATATATGGTTGAACACTGTATGATGAATGGTAATCGATAAATCTGTTTTGAAATACCATATAAACCCTGAGCATAGAAAAAGATAAAGGTTTCATCAAAGGTCAACATGTCCAAAAACTTATTTTTACAATAGCTCCGAAACAATGTAAAGTATATAAAGTTAAAACTTTCACAGTTTATAAATATATCATTGCTTAACAGATTGAAAGAATCACTTGAAAAAAAAATATTTAAGAAAATACATTAATCGAGAAAAATATAAATATATAATTTATAACTTTGCAAATTCTAATAAAAAATGTACCTGCTTAATTCTGCACTTTCATCGCAGAAATTAATATATGTTTATCAATGAAGGGCAAGTTGGACGTGAATAATCTTTGAAAGGCACCTACATTGTACATGTATTGAAAGCATGGCGTGCATAAAGACAATACCCCTATAAAATTCGCATTTTACAATGTACTTTCGGTTTCAAATATTAACATTTGGACAAAATAAACAAGGAACACCTTTCCACATGCTATCTTCAGTGATAAACATATATTTTCTTCTGCAATGATGGCTTTCATTAAAGATACGCAATTAATTTTGTAAGAAGGTGTATTTTTAAGAAATGGCTTTTTTCAAAGAATTTTTTCTAGATAAATATTTTTGTTCAGTATTTGTATTAGATGGTACATTCTATTTGTCAATCAATGACATATTTTATAAACTGTAAAAGTTTCAACTTTATAAACCACAGTTTTGGATCTATTGTAAAAATAAATTTTAGGACATTTTGATCTTTGATGAAACCTTAACCAGAGTCTGTTTTATTTTTAAGGGCATATATCAAAGAGATATGGGAAAATTAATCATCGATGTTTATTAACAACATTCCATGAATGATCTTAAGGGGCCTTTTTGTAAATATTTATATAAAGAGAGCGGGACATAATATTATGTATATGTATATATATTTTAAACAGTTCAGGATCATCTTAAAAGATTTTAAAAAAAAACCGACAACTATTCTTTTATTCAATGAATGAAGTTAATTATCTTTCTCAACACAATGAAAACATACATGTAATTACCGGTATAAACGCTCTGCCACCTTCTACATAAAAAAATACATGTCATTTTCCCCAATGAAATATACTGTAACAAAATCAAGTTGTTTCTTTTTTTTATTTCTTGATTCAAGAAATCAAGAATCTTGATTTCTTGGGTACATATGTACCCATATGTACCAACATGGGTACATATTGGTGTTCATTGCTATATCAAATTCCTTTTCGCTCTATTTATTTTATTTTTATTTTTAAAAAGTATAAGTTTTTTTAATTTAGAAACAATATTCATTTCGTTTTATTTTGTAAAAGTCCAATTAAAATGTTACGAAGATAGATTAAATTTGGATTTTTCAAAAAATATATTTGTTTTAATGCTTTATAAAATCCAAAAGTTGATGTAAAAAAACAAATAAAAACCCTAATTTTAATATTTACCATTGATATTGAAACTGATTTCTCACTTTGTAATAGAATTATTCTTTTGACGCTGTTTATCGATAATTAACAGCCTTTTGACGATGACATCATTGATACAGTGCTTTTGGGTTAATGATTATTGCATGGGTTATTATAATCACTTCTTCATTCTCTTTGCATAAAATTAAGCAATTTATTGGAGATCATCGCTCACTATATTCGCGCGTAGGTATAAAATGGCGCGTAAAACGTCGGGTATACTGAATGACACGGGTACTTATCACATTCAGGCTGTCACCATCATTGAAAACAGATCTTTTAATGTTTAAATCGTGAATTCTGTGCAAAAATAATAGTCATTATTTTGTTATGTGTAATTTTAAAGATATATAAATACTGTATAAATACCAGTCGCCTTTAAAACATCTTCGGTCGAAGCACAAACACATCAACATGGTAAGTCTTTTACATTTAAAGGAGGCTGGAGTGTCAACAATATTAACCGTCAGCTATAACTTATTTTTTAGATATACGAGTACATGTATCTTAAAGGGGCTGGGTGGTTGTGGCCATTTTTAGACTAAATAATCTCCTTTAGAAAAAGAGCTCCATATAAAGATATAATAAAATGATCAAATTTTTAAAACTAAAATTTATGAAATTTTCCTTTACCAAATGATAGTTGACAGCTTAAGCTATCATATCCAAAAATTTAAGTTAGTGGTTAATAAAAAAAATAATTTGTTGACCCCTTAGCCTCCTTAAGCTGTCGACTATCTTGTGGCGTCTAGGGATCACAACAGAATTGGGGCATACTTTCGGTTATCTACCCTGACAGGTATATCATGGGTCTTTGGTTTCCTGGCTCAGTTTACCGATCTTCAGTTATTTTCAGTCGTGCACATAATCTTCAGTGCAGGTCAAGGCATTTTCCTTTTTGTGGGATTTGGAATGCCATTGGGTATGAACTGTACTAAGTATGCAAGAAAATCATAATCTTGAGAGAAGCACTTATCAGGTCTCTTACTTTAAGCAGCCATTATTCATCTTATGTTGAGCTAACTTTTAAAATTGTAATTTGGGTAAACTGGAAGGCTTAATTCTTACTCTTAATTTATTTGCCTTAGAATTTGATATTATGTTTCATACATAAACTGTTATATGAACTGTATCCGAAGAAATTCAACCATACATTGACAAACCCCGGTATAGGCATCAAAACGCCTATAAGAAGAGGGTAAAACAAGGCATGCAACATCTCAATTTATATTGTTTAATTTGATTTATATACATTACATGTATGTATAATGTTTATAACGCATATACATTATACATTTTATTACAATATTTGTGATGCTGGTTATTCAAACAATACAGATTCTAACAATAGAGATCTAGATCATAGAATCTTGAAAACATTAGAGGTGGGATCAGGTGCCATGATTGAGTTAGCGTCCCCTGCCGTTCGTTTACATCCCCCGTATGCTCTTGTCATGATCAGAAAATAAATGAAAAATCCGTAGACCATTCAATGTGTAAATTATGACCTGACAATAAGTATAAGAAACATAAATGAGCATTTGACTTAATGATGGATTATACTTGCTGATAAGGTTAGTTTATCGACCATAGAACTTACGAAATGATGAATTTAAACTAGACTGTTTAGATTCTGTTAAATGAACTTGTGTGTCAATATCTTACCTTGTTTTAGAAATCGTTAATACGTAGCGCATGCTCTTGCGTATCGAATCAGCTGAGATATATAAATCCCGCATGCAGATGATAAAGGTGTATTGCATAAGTAAGAGAATTTGACGATTGAATTGTTTTAGTTTTTTGTCGGTATTTTTTAGAGGGTGACCCCCACACCCCACACAATGAGGTGAACCCTTCTCATACTGACTCTTTGCGTCTTTTGAAATCTTCGACTTCCCATTAGCCTACACATGAACAGAAAGGAATATACATGTACATGTATGTCACTGTAGTCTATTGCCTTCGTATATACTCTATATATGCAACAGAATTTGTTAAAGTGTTGTAAATGGGAAATGTTACATTCTTCAATCCACAGTATTTAATGTTGTTTTATGATCATGATTTTGTTTTTCATTAATGAATTTTTTTCTTTCTTAAAAAAAATGACATTCATTCATAATTCACGTCTGGCGTAATCAAATGAAGAAATTTCTATTGTTTTTACTTCAAAAACGTATTTTTTTCTAGTTCAGTGTATCAAAGAGTTCATATAAGGTATTAAGCCATGATTTTACAAACATTATGTACCTGAGCATTTGTGATTAACGGTATCTAAATAAATTTTGTCATGTCACATCAATATGTAGTTAAATGTGTCCTTTATTACATCATGAGTAAGCATATAATGTTTTTTACAAACTTAAGTTAGCTTAACACATGTTAAATGTGGGGCTGAAGCAGTCCTCATAGAGATAGAATCTGAATACTTCTTATACTGTATACAGTCAAACAAATTGGATTGATTGACTGTTAATTGTTTAACGTCCAAGAAGCAGGGTTTATATGGTATTTCAAAACAGATTTATCGATTACCATTCATCATACAGTGTTCAACCATATATTTTTTGTCTAACTCAAGGTAACAGACCCCGCCTTTAACACTTATTATTACTGTGCAATACTGACATTTCGCAAAAAAATTCTTATTTTAACAACCGAAAGCTCAGTTTGACATTAAAATCTATGTCTAAATATTTATATCACAAAAGATTTTATATACCGGTATTGTCCTAGTGTAAAAGTAAGCCGTCGAATGTAAAAGTGTGTGCTTCTCGCGAAAGTTTAATATTGGTAGCCTGTCCTGTAAGTCAGATAGATCTTAGTGGTTCATTTCACTTCTTTATTCTGGTACTATCTTAGTACATCCACCTCCTTGTCCAGTTGTTATCTTAGTTTATCCACTTCTTTTTTTCAGTCGTTGATTTATTTCTTCTATTTCTTTTTATTGAGTTGCTATCTTCATCCACTTCTATGTTCTACTGTTATTCTAATTTAAACAATTTTGATTTTTCTAATTTTTATTTGTTATCTTAAATCACCCTCTTCTTTGTTAAGATGTTATCATAGTTCATCCGCCTCTTTGTTCTGTTGTTTCAACTTCTCCAAATATTTGTGCAGTTGTTATTTTACCTTATAAACTAATTTATGTTAAGTAAGAAAAACTTGTCATTTATTTTAATGACAAAAATGAAATCCATAAAACAACTACAAAAGAATTTGGCCGGGAGACATACCAGAATCATGGAAAGCTTGACTAGAAATGCAGTCCAATAAATGAGTACAAAACAGTCACTCCCAGCCACAGTATTGTTACAACACACAGATGTGATAATGCGGTAAAATACAACACCAAACTTTGATGGAAACAAAAGTGGTGCATAAGAAGCATAAAAAATGTGTTGTAACAATATTGTGGCTGGGATTATTTTGATGTTCCAAGGTTAAGATTCTTAAGAACTTCAGACAACTTTAAAAAAAAATCCTATCCTTTCCCTACACGAATAAGGTGTAAGAAATGAATTTTGATGTAAAGGTTTTCTCTGAAGCTGAGAATTAAGCAATATTTTTTCTAAAAAATCTATTTAATTTTAATATTATGCAGATGAAGCAAAAGTCTTTTTATGGAGAAAAAAAAAATAATGCGCTATTAAATAAATTTTGCGTCATTAGTTCACCTGAGTCACTCAGGTGACCTATTGCTATCTGTTTTTGTCTGTCTTCGTGCTTCGTCCTTCGTCTGTCAATATTAAGACATTTTCAGCTTTTCCCTGAAACCACTCAACCAGATTCAACAAATTTTAGCATATAGCATCTATGAGTAAAGGGGAAGAAAAATTGCAAATTTCATGGTCCCTGTCCTACTGGGGTCTGAGAAGTTGGGCCAAAACCACTAAAATTAAGGCAATCTTTAAAAATCATCTTCTTTTAATCCTGGACATCAAGCAGTTAAACTGTTGGCATAATTGTAATAAGCGCGACTACCAGATCGGTATTTCCATTATATAGTATTAATTCCCAAAATCAACTTTCTTGTTCAAAATTATCCTCGACAATAGTTGTAGCTGATTGGTACCGTTGTCCAAAGGTAAAGTTATCGACAGAAAACACCAGAACAAAACTGGTTAATTATTCATTGTGTCTTGTAGATTTTAACGAATGCATTCCCTCCAGGTATTTCAAGAAAGATACAAACAACCAACAATTTGAGGTGTGCCTCGACTGGTACAACAGAGCCTCGAAACAAATGTCCATCCAAAAAGCGTCCTCAGAAGATGTGATGAATACCTATCTGTCCGTGATTTGTCTTTCGTTATCCTCTGGCGGGTCCCTATTGACAATTTTATCGTATCTTGCACAAAAAGAGCGTATTAATTCCCCTGGGATCAATATCATCATTCTATCACTCTTCCTAATTTTTGCAAACACTACCTATACTATCTCAACCTTTCTCAAACAAAGCGAAGTCATGTGTTTGGTGACCGGAATATTGATCCATTTTTCCTGGTTATCCGTCGTATTTTGGATGAGTCTCTCTTCCTTTCAAATCTTTCAAACTTTTACCAACATTTCAGTTCCCACATTTAATCGAAAATCCAATGTGCTTTGCTTTCTGCTCATCAACTCTCTTCTTTGTCTTCTTCTGATCGGTGTTAATGTTACTTTAAGCTATAACTTTAGTGATGGTCAAAGTTTAGGGTATTCTTCTCGCACCTGTTACATTGCGGAAGCCAATATGATATTGTATACTTTTGGTCTACCTGTTGGTGTGGCAATCTGTATCAATACCTTCATGTTCATAGTAACTGTCAACCGAATCCTCTGGAAGGGCGACATGCGCAAATCTAAGGAACAAAATAGAGTTGGCGCATTCTTCCGGTTATCCATTCTGACTGGAATGTCATGGTTCTTTGGATTTCTTGCTCAGTTTACCGACCTTCAAGTTTTCTCCGTCTTACACATAGTTTTTAGTGCTGGTCAGGGCATTTTCCTTTATTTAGGATTTGGTATGCCATTGGGAATTAAGTGGAGGAATGCAAGAAAATCCCCAGAGCAGAGGTCCACGGTCACAATTTCCGAATCTGTAAACTAAGGCAGCCATTATATACAGATTTGACTTATGTAAAAGGTCTTATTCCATTGCTTTTGGTGCTTTCTTACTAGTAGCATTTAAAGGAATTATTTACTTACCCCCGTCTCATTCATTTCTTGTTTTTGAATAAATATAACAAACATGTATTTTCATGTCAGGAAAAAAATTGTTGTTGCCTCATATATAAGAAAGATACACTTACCCTATGGCTATCGTATATTTGTCTCCAAGTACATTTGTTATTTTTCAGGTTTGATCTTTCGCTATCTTTGTCAAAATCCAACAAGGCCGAAAAAGTTAAAATATCATTTGTCCTAATGAAATCATTCTCTCTACATTCGAGTGGCAACCGAGAAAGGGACTCGAGTAATGAAACTTCTCCACACAGGGCACAAAATATATTTTTGAATATGTGGTCACATTTAGAGTAAGGTAAGTAATATTTATCGCAAGCCTGAATCAGGTAAGATCTGTCCTCCTCTGTCTTTTGAAGAAAACATCGACCTTTGTCAACATAAATACATGGAGTAATGAACTTTTCTATGGACACTGGTGGATAAAACAACACATCGCAGAAAGGATCTTGATCGAAAACGGATTCAAAGAGTTCTTCCCGTGTCTTTCTCTCAAGAAGATCCGATCTTTTCCGACAAAGGACCTGGTTTTGTTTCCAAAATATTAAATCTGAAACGTGCTCATTGTTACAAAGGGCACAATGGAAATTTTTATAGGACTCTTTGGTGGTAAAAGAGGTAACCGGTGTGGATAGCGTTATATTTCTCGCCTGTATTTGTGACAAATCACAACTTTCTCCATTTGGACAGCTTCCTATCAACCAATATGACTTTCCACGAAACTCTGATTGCATGTTCCAAAATGGTTGTATACAGGATAACGGTGGACGTTTTCTGAAGTGGTTTTGCTGTAATATCTCATTCCTCTGATTACCGACTTCATCAGAGAGGAATTTCGAAGGACAACACGTTGATTTTCTTACGCAGGAATCGTCACATTCGCAGGGGTTGCAGGACGGCGTGAAATCAAACGAATACTTTCGATATAAATTATTTCCATGACACATGTCCTGCCCTGGACAGAAGACCAAATATTGCGTGAGTATTTCTCTTGCTGTTTCATTCTCTATGCCAGACGTAATTCTGTATGCGTCACTAATGTCCTCATTCGTAGGATAAGTAGTAGCATCAGGGATCACAAAGCGTCCAGCACAGAGCTCCCACCAGCACGTTGCCATTATTAGATATAAAATCTAGATAACGAAAATATATTATATAAAATTATAAACCATTAAACATTTATTCTCTGTATGCGATTATTTATTTATTTATTTCTTTTGCTTCTTAACTTAAAAAAACCATTCATGCAATATTAAGTTGTTCGTATTTTGCTATTTTAAAACAATAATATTTTTGTTATATATTTAAGTCGTTCGCAAAATTAAAAAAAAAGTTTTGAAAATTCTCTATGTTGAAAAGACACTGTGCGGACAGGCACATAGCAACAGGGGGACGCTGGGGCCTTGTCCTTGCCCACATCACTTTTTTTCCAAAAAATAATTTTTGGTTAATAAAGTATGTTCATTGACACCCTTCTTTGTTACAACAAAGTCAAATAAAGAATTGAAAGATTGAATGAATAAATACTGAAAGAAATCGGTTCCTACTTAAGTAGAACTTTTGCATTGCTTTATGAATTATTTGGATTTGTTGACAGTACAAAAGCTTCCTTAAAATTTCGAACCTTATAATAACTTTTACAACAGAGAGAAAGTTTTGTGCAACACAAATATATTGCTTTCCAATCAAACTGCCCGCGTGTGCAGAAACACAAATACATGTACATGTAGTTTCAAATTCAAATTCAAAAACAAAAAACAACCTGTTATCAGACTTAGGTATTTTGAATCAGGAAAAGACTTAGTAAAAAAAACTCTTTTCCGTAGCAATGTCTGATTCCACTTTTTTTGAGGTTACGACCATTTGTAGACTATATTGGTCTCCTTCAGAAGGCGAGCTCCAGTGTGAGCGGTACCAATCAGCTACAACTATTGTCGAGGATAATTTTGAACAAGAAAGTTGATTTTGGGAATTAATACTATATAATGGAAATACCGATCTGGTAGTCGTGGGATTGATATAATGATGAGTGTTAAGAGATGTAAAGTGCCGATTATCTCCATCCAGATGAAACCTTTGTCCTATTATCAAACTTGAAACGTTTAGATCAAAACCATGTACAGCAGTAGTAAGAGAAAATTCACGGTTATTCTGAAAAAAGTGCAATATTTTCTCAATCATTTTATCCATGTCATGTCTTTGATTTACAGAGAAGCCAACGAGAGCCCCCAGATGGTTTCGATTATTCTCCTCCAATTCAAAAATCTGCATCACACACAAATACTCAGTGAGATTATTTTGTTTCACGCTGTTTTCCAATTTTTTCCCCAGCTGTTGTGCTAATTTAAATAAGTTTCTAACTTCAACCTGATGCGAGAGTTTGAATATCATGCTCAGCTCATAGTTATTTTCTCCCCACTTCTGATGGATAGTACGGCATTCCACAGGGTTCTGGTCTAAGACGTATTCTTTTTCACATGTAAGGTCCAGACATTTTCCCTGAATCATAAATTCTTTCAATAAATTCTTGTTCTTTATTTTTATTTCAAACAATGGATTAATATTAATAACTTTTTCTCAGTTATACCGTAGCGTTATTTTTGTCAGCCCATTCCGTATACTTATAAACAATTAACACGACGGCCGATATCAGCTTGTACGAATTCTGACTGGCTCTGAAATTTTGCATCTTAAAATGTGTATATTGACACAAACATTTTTGCATTGACAATACACCTTTTGTCTTGTTATACATCTTGTATACATTTACAAAATGGTCAAAAATGGAAAGAATGAAATGCCCGCCATGAACCCTTTTTATTGATCAAACAGACAGAACTTTCCGTCGTCAAAATCAGTCTAGAGACTGAAACAAGTCAACCCGAAGACGATCCATATAGGTTGTATTTGCTAACAAGGAAATTATAACGTCTAAAGAATTTGCGAATGCTGACTTTAATTGTGGTCGTTGAAAACCCTGTGGCATCAACTTATCAGTGAGTAGCATGCCTCGCTTTCAAAATTGATCCTACTCAGAGCGTTAGCGAAGAAGCTGTGAGACATTAACACCATAAACAGGCGATATGTCTTCTGATTCTTACATTTGATCACTTTTTCTTGAATCTCACCGTAGATATGTTGCATTGTTGTATAATGACATATTAATGTTTCATGTTGACATAATCATATCGTTACGGTATTTCGACATATTCTGTAGAAGAAATACTACACAAATAAGAATAACTTAACGACAGGAATGGTGATGTCATCTGGTTTGTCATACAGTTTAGTTGTTAATTGACCTTTACCATCCACAGTCAGCAGAACATCAAAAAAAGAAAAAAAAATCAGAAAATGTTAAGAGCTACGGCTACCTTTACTTAAAGTATTTAAAAAAAATATTTTAAAAATTCATATATTTCAATGCAAGTCGGAACATACACAAGCTTTTATCGACAATCGTACAAAAACAAAACGATCCTTTGCAATATTTCTGAGTTCTGACCGAGATGTCATGGATCTTTGCATCAGTAATATCGGCTAGTATTGATTCATATGCATGATAAAAACAAATAAAGAAAGAGGAGGTAAGATAACTTTACATTTTACAGAAAAAAGTGCTCTTTCCTAGAAAATATAGAGATTACAAAATTAAGATGTTTTTAAAATTATATTTTTAAATACTTGAAAGCTTTCGTCTTATTCCATTGCTTTTGGTGCTTTCTTACTAGTAGCATTTAAAGGAATTATTTACTTACCCCCGTCTCATTCATTTCTTGTTTTTGAATAAATATAACAGGTTTAAATCCTTAAAATAAAGGACCAAATCATGCCCCCTGGGGTAGGGCGGGGTCACTCTAGGTATAGACCCTTTTCAGGGTCTATGACATACCTTAGACTCAGAGCGGTTTAGGTCTATGGACATACCAGTATTTTGCCTAGGAGTTATTTCCCTTAGCCGACATATTGTAGGGCACTATTCCCAGATACCTTTATTTTTCTGCCAAGTTCAATTTGATGGTATACTGGTTACTGAGGTAAAGTTAACACTAATTTTCTTATGAATATACGTTTGTTAAAGCCTCTATTAAATCATGATTATAAGATTGTAAATATTTTCCCGTAATATTTATTGCATGCAATTTTAAAATTAATGAGGTACATTCACTACCTTGCCCACCAAGATGGCGGCTAAAGGGAATAACTCTTAAGCAAAATATATGTCATAGGAAAATGGTCAAACAAAGGGGAATCTGCATGGTGAAGAACAGATGCACATCACGGCCCATTCTCCTTCTTGTTAAAACTAACATTCTTACCGAGTATGTGTAGATTCATGCATCGGTTTTATTGCACGATGATAATGAAGTGTTTGTAATTTTTTTATCATAATTTTTAATTTTTTTTAAAAAAAACTACTACTCAGTATCTTGGGGTTTTTTTTGTAGAAAACAACTGAAAAAGAAATGGAGTAAACGCTCACCTGAAAGGGTCAAGAAGGATTATACCAAAACTAAAAACGACTTTTACCGAATGGAACTTGACAAATTGAACGAAATGCGCCCAACGTACAACCGACCCAGTATGGTCAACACGTATACTGCCTATCTACAAAACACACCAGGATCGAAGCAGGCCCTGAACGAATGCATCAGCGGAATCGAATCAAAACTTCTTCGAGATGAGGCAAATGTCAGTCTCTTGCCCAAACATCCCGGCCGACCATCACTGAAAAAGTCACATTCCACAATGACCAGCGGAAGGAGTACCCGCCAGAGGGTCATCAAGGTCGTGGACACGCCCATCAAAGTTGTAGAAACGCCCACAGTTGATGTACCAAGGTCTGCTCTGCATTCTAGGCAAACGATTGAATCTGCTGGTTAACTGAACTGTATGTGGAAGCATAAACAATCTTTGTATCATCATGGTCTGCCAAGATTTTGTCACTTTTTTTACAGAAAGTGACACCAGAAAACACCAATTGATCATTTCTTCGTATTTGTCGACTGCCTTTAAAACTTTTTTAGACAGAACATTGTATATATTCATGCCATATGAGTTTGTAGCCTATATATGTATATCCTATAATTGTGCTTGTTTGCGCTTTTGTATAAAAGGCAATGTAAATTAATAGCGAAAAATCATTTAAAAAGAGAATTTTCTTTTGATTATGAATCATGTTTTTTATTTTAAAAAAAAGTGAAAATTAATAAGAAAGATAACTCTTTCTGAAAGACACACTTTGATACAAGCATACCAGATGGACTACTACATATTCTGGAATTGAAAAGACACTTATTATTTTTTATTTAAATGGATTAAGTAATTCTAAAAATACCTAATATTTTTTATTTTATGTTGATATAATAATTAACCTCTGCTCTGTCTTTTACCGTGTCATTTTTTCTTCATAATAGTATAACACATAAAAATTTTGTTTCATTCCTGAAACCTTGTCCCATTTGAATTTAATGCTTTATTGATGATTATTGTGAGTTTTTGGAATGTAATATTTTTGAGAAAATATAGTACAGAAGGACATTAGGTCTTAGAAAATACAGAAAGACAAAAATCACTGATCTTTAACACATTTTCTTTGTAGATTTTGGTCTTGTATATATGTAGTCATTTAAAATATACTTCTCAGCAAATTCTTGATATACCATGTAACCTGTTATGAATGACCTAAGATCTTTTATTTTACAGTAGGCTGCTGTAAGACTAGATATAAAATCCATATGACTTACTTAACACTTAAATTTCATAAATTAAGCATCTCAGTATCCACCTGAAGGACTAGACTTGGTATTGCTGGTGTGCGTTGTGTATTGCGCTGTCTAGCACTACGTTGCTACAATCATTAACTCACCCAGGTATTGTTCTAGCAATCATGCTTGATAATTGCAGCCATCCTTTTAAGTCCGGGAAAAAAGACCCCAGTGTTGTCTAACGTCTGTTTCAATCTGCAGTCCAGGTAACGTACATGTAGAATTTCAATCTGGCATTATCCTGCCTCCAACATAGTAACTCTAAGGAGAAGTTCCTTTTCATTCATTTTCAAAGAATTTGTGAAAATTTTCTACTTGGGTATTATACTAGCAAGAAAACAAAGTAACAATTTTTCCATGAATGTTTGAACAAACATCAATGTAAATTGCAATTTATTGAAATATAAAATACGCAACGATAAAATAAGACAACATTTATGAAAATTCACAGTCGATGACAAATTCTAAATTACAATCTTTGTAACACTCCATTACATTAAGCTGTGTTTAAAAAAGTTAACATCTTTTTTGATTTGCACCATAAATGTACAGCAGTATTGAAATGATTTTCTAAAGATTGAATTGAAATTCTATGAAAGCTTATTCAATGCTCTAAACATAAAACATTATTTGATACTTGAACAATTAATCAAAATGAATTCCCTCTTTGATCAGGGTCTTTATGAAATTAATGTGGAGCATACACTGAGAATAATATATACAGACAAACAGGGAGATAAGGATGGAGACAACAAATACGCCAGCAATACAGAGAACAGACTTTGAGAGAGAGAAAAAAACAAGCTTTAGTTGTTCTTGACTATGCACAATGTAGATCTAGAATGCACGACTGTGTAAATATTTACACAAACACTAAATACCAATGCTTCTGGTAGTAAGACTATCTTTGAGATTTTTTGAAGTCTTCGGACATAATTAAATACTAATATTTCAAATATGTAACATTATAAATTTCATCAATATTTGCCAATTTCTCTCTTGATGATTATTTTCATTGACAACAATTAATCAAAAGGCAGCCAAGCCCGGTCATAATACGACATTGCATTGTACAGAAATATGTACATTACCTTTTACATAAGTCAAATCTGTATATAATGGCTGCCTTAGTTTACAGATTCGGAAATTGTGACCGTGGACCTCTGCTCTGGGGATTTTCTTGCATTCGCAGTAGTATGCTATTTGTTATTGACAAAACAATTTATATCTAATACAAGCCTTAGATATTCTGAATTTTTTATGCATTATATATCTCAGAGAACTGTTGTAAATCAGTTTTATGATTTTTATGATGTACATTTGTATGTATTTTTTCTTAGTAGAATTTAACATCTTATATATGAACAGAATATACACATCAAAAACTGAAAGCATCTTACCTCTGAACAAGATACATGTAATTGATAGTTGCCTTGTTTGTTATATTTGAAGCATAAGTGATATTAGTTTTTCCTCAGTTTAGGTTGTACATGCAGTTATATATTAATGAATGTGATAAAAAATATTATTTTGCTAAGAGAGTTTCTAATAGTAAAGCTGCTTTATCCCACCAAATGATACATGTATTTTTAAGTAGAAGGAACCATTTTAGATGTTTTGAATGAAAATAATTCACACACAGTCAAAGAAATATCAACAGTCATCATTTCTCAAAATCTTGAAAATTACAGTATTTTTTCATTAATCATTGTACATGTATTTGAAAAATTCTTTTTTAGATAAGTTTACCCATTTTTTTTTATTGCAAAGTTAATTGTTTGTAGTTAATTGTTATTTATACAAACATGTTGGCAAATTATTGTTATTGAACTAGTCTATTTGTTACAAGGGGATGTTTTAAAACATGTTAGCAACTAAGATCTGTAAACTGGAATGTTGTTTCCCTGAAGTGAAATGTCAATTGTTCTGTCTTTATAGCAGATGGAAGTGTTATTACAAAAGTATAGATTAGGATGAAAATGAAATTGGTGCAAAGTTGCATTTATAATTTTCATTTGTAACTATGCAAATCTTCTCTACTTTGATAAAAGAACATCTAAGTGTTGTACATTACTTTTTACATCAGGGGTTATAGCCAAAATGTTTTGTTTCGTTTTTTTTATTCAAAAGATATTGTTAAAAAATTCAAGTGCCATGAACTGTTAGAACAAAACATTCCAAGCATCATTTGACAGTGCTACTGCTTATGTGTATATTTTGGTGCATTACATATACACATTCAAATGACAAGCAATACATTTTCATTTATTGTTGTACCATATACGATGTAACTGTCTTAACATGGGGGGGAGGGGTTGAAGTCACCATTGAGCTATCTTTAATTTTGGAGATTTTTCAAATATTATGTGAGTTATCTCTCTTATCAAGTGGGTATCATGATTTATCACACATATGGCTAAAATTAGATTATGAAGGAAAAAAGTTAAATATGGTTACTGCATCTTTACCTTTATTTTCAATCAGGCTTCCCTGTTTTTGTCAAGATGATTTTCCCCCCATAGTTTTTGATCATGTCAGAAATGATTGTTAATACACGTGTCTTCATTTTCTCTATATGGGTATTTGAAGTCAGTTTGATATCTTACATGCATTTCAGTATATTTTAAAGTTGATCTTTAAATTGTTATCAATGTTGTTTTTATATGCTTTAGAAGACAGGAAGTGATATTTCCATGACAATACAGGCTATGTTGTAGCTAAAAAATATTTCAGGTTAAAAAAGATGCCAAGTTTTTATGTATATGAGACATTTCATATGTACATTTATTTGCCCTTGACTAGAATATTTTCAGAGTTATTAAAATGTTTATGTTTTTTCTAATACCATTAAATGTGTAAGGGAGAGGTTGTTCGTATTGAATAAATAAGGTTGTCATTTCAACAAATTATTTTACATTATTGCTATTAGAAATTATACATATATTTTAAAAAGAAAGCATTGAAAGTCAAATTATGGCATAAAACTTAATGTGAATTTTCTTTATCATTGTAAAATGAAGAGGAAAAAAGAAATTTCATATTTTTTTTTCTAAATATATATAAAACATGAAATATATTTTCATACATTTAATTAAGTCATCAAAAACTCCTTATTGAATTAGTAAAAAGAGTTCTTATGAAGCTTTAAGTTGAATCATTCACGCAATGTGTCAAATGAATTTGTGTTTTTGTGCATTAAGTAGACATTAAATGCATGTCTCATTTATCTGATAATTCACCAAGAGTTAAGTGCATCTCACATTCAGTTACAACAATAAACTATAAACCTTAAACTTGTTGGGATGTTTTTTTCTACAACGTATTTATAGTTTACAATTTACAGTTATAATGGTCCATATTACACTGTTTTAATGTATATAAACGAAGAATTAAAAAAATGAAGCATTTTACATATAGCCAGCATATGTGTGCATTGCCAGAACATTGGTTTGGCAAGAAACAACCCTTTAAAATACTGGTAATTACATGTGCATGTTACTTTGTTATGTTGGCAAGAAGATAAACAAATTAAAGCATAACTTGTTAAATTTATCAGTTATCTGAATAGAAAATCTAGATTTTGGAATACTCCATGAAACTTGATTGCTGAATTTCATTTTTATTAATTACATATCCTACTGAAAAGGAAATTTAAAGTAGGATTTACGGTATCAAAGATGGCTGACAAAGATGTCTGAATACATTTCCTTCTTCTGTATTGGTGTCGTACAAAACCTGACATCGATCCAATGTTACAGTAGTCATTTTTGTTCCGGTCAATTCGTAGAGGCTGAAATATACTAGTGGAGACACAATGAGCAATGTGACGAGAGGCCTATAGATCATCTCTTAATACCATCTGAGAAGAAAAGGGGGTGGGATATGAGGGAAGGGTGTACAATGTACACTGTATCTAGAATTTAAACGTTTTTAACTCTACTAATAATTTTCAATACAAATGTGATGCTCATAATGACTTCAAAATATAGTTTATCTGTTCCTATCTAAGTAATCATATTAAAATTAGATCGACACACGTACTTAAACACAGTACAAGTTTTAGAGGGTAACCATGAATCTACGTTCAACACCAAAATTGGAACTTACGTGTTAATAGAGATTACTGTGCTAGATCACCCCCTCAGTTTCGTTCATAGTCCCAGAAAGTTGACAAATATGTGAAAATCCAGAATATGAATTAGACTAATTAAAACCAACAGAGTCAATACTCACACTTCTTGTTTATTAATACCAATTGTCATAAACGAACGATAGTACAATTATTTCTGAACAATGTCTGATCCCTCCATTATTTGGTTTGTCATCGCGATGGCCATTTTTGTGTGGTTGCACAGACATTTTATTCATTGTGCGTATGGAAAACAGGTGCTTTTAAATTTGAGATAATAGCGCGTCCAAAAATGATGAATTCAAAAATAGATTATCTGATTTAAAATCGATGATTATGTCTTTTTACTAACAACTTCCTAAATATGGACCGATTTTACAACACGATATAATAGAATGCAGTCTTAGAGTATTTATTATTTTCTACAAAAGCATTAACCTGGTATGAAATATGAAGTTATTTTATTATTTTTGGTGATATGCTAACAAATGTTTGTCGGAACCTTGATGTATGATGAAAATACGTTAAAAACTGCAAGTACATGTACCCTTATAATTTTTTGTCGGACTTTCAAAACTGTTCGGTAAGCAATGGAATATTTTAAGTAAAAAATGTTAAAAAAAATTACAAAGTAATTTAAATTCTGTATAGTACAATTACAAATGTACTTGATTGATCAAAAATGACAACAAGGCGTTAATATGTCAAAGCAGTGGGCCAGTTCACCTAATTTTGCATAATTGACTCTGCATTACAATAAATCTAGCAATTAAAATTGTTTTATTATCTTGCACGTTATCTAGTTGATAACATCTTTAAGTACTTATCAATTTGGTATCGAATAATTGTCTATTTAAATTTACGTGTATTGTGCTATCTATTTAATCCTCGTAAAATTCGCAAATTTATCAATTGTACTCTATATGAATGTTTTATCTTGATCTTTTGCCATCAGGCGAATTTTACATTGAGAAAATCAGATCTAAAAATTGGGTTTCTCAGTTAGATAAAAATGTGCAAACATATATTTTTGAGTCCTTTGTAATGGAATTCTGTTGGTGAATTTGGATTAATACACAAATATTTTTCAAAATCTGAACAATGGCGGACGTAAAGTTACCAGAAATAGGTCGACCTAATAAAGAAAAAGATGGCAAAGAAGGTAAATAAGCGATCTTTTGGGAATATGAATATGATTATATAAAATATCAATGCTAAATGATATTCTTTTGGTATACACGGCACACTGTACCGATCTCGATGCATTTTCAAAGTACATCTATTTCTAGTTATTTTGATGATTTCAAAGTGCAGTATCATAAGATCACGAACATGTGATATAAAGGCTAAAAATATGCCCTAGATCGGCGCAATGAACTATATTTTGAAAAGTAGGTCAAAGGTCAAGTGTCAGGGTCATGAGATTGGTAACCATGGTAGTTTACACAAGCCAGTGGCTAAGCAACATACTTGCAAAATATCAAATCTATCCTATTTACAGTTTTCAAGATATTGGGTGTTACAGACGGACAGACAGCTAGACAGACGCCGGGTAAAGTGACCTCAAAGTGTTACTCTGTTCTACAAGTCCCACAAAATAGGTTCATTTGTAGGACGCAGAGCTTTAACTACGGAACTGAAAAAATGTAGTTTGACAAAGATAGTATTTTAAAGGTGAAAACAGTAGCTATGGTTAGGAAATAGGAAAGACAATTATTCTTGTAATACTCAATCTTTGATTTTAAGGATAAAATTATTTTAAAAATGTATATAAGATATATATACTTGCATGGCCAAAGATATATGGATATCATTGGTCATGCAGATTCGAATTCGCATTGTGCAAAGCCTGTGGGTAGGTTATGCACCTGAAACACAGAACTTCTAGAGATATGTACATGTAAGTTATCTAGTTAGTTTAAATCCATCATTCACCAAATTTGCATAAGCATTGAATCTTGCGTTTATATTCGAATGCTGCATGTGCTCTATGTTTTCCAGATCACTTGATAGATTAAAACTTCTGAGAGATTTTCGGTTCATTTTCACTTAGTATAAGATCTCAACTATGAATTAATTAACATAACAAGTACGTTAACGTTAGTATGGAATAATAATTGTCTTTCCTAACCATATCTCTAGAAGTTTAGAATCCATCTTAATTAATTGAAGAATAATGCAAGTTTATAATACATGTAATACCTATAAAAAGAAACGAAAGAGTGACACACGAATGAATTAAAAAGTAGGTAAAAATAAACTTTGGGGTGTTAACTGGATATAGAATCTACTTTTCAAATTTCGTGCTCGACAAGATGTTGGAACCCCCACCCCCTAACCTCACGGAGTCACCTTCTTATAAATAACAGATGCCAAATTCACAAAGAAGGAAAAATGTATCCCCTTTAATAGATCTAGCGTACGTAGCTTTTAGACTAAAGTGCGATTGCTCATTATGTCTCCGTATTATTTGACAATTTTAAAAGATACATGCACTTTCATATTTTCCCTGAAGAAAATGGGTCGACTTTTAGCTAGGTCCTCATTTTGTCATTAAACATTAGATAAGTTCTTTTTTTTCTACAAAATGCAAGCGTTCCATTAAATAAAGTAGACTGACTTTCTTTTTCATTACATCATAAAACTTGGTGTTTATTATTTATTGATTCATCCTTAAGCTTAAACCCATTAGACGATACATTCCTAAATTAGCATCAAGGATTTCTACATCAAATGTTCATAAATTAAGCTGGATATTTGTAACAAGTTTGGCAACCTCTATAGAAAATGAATTTAATTGCTTAAAATATGTACACACCTGTATCGGCTATCCTCTCACTAATTATATCTGATGTTACTAGAATATTATCTTTGTTTTAAACTTGATTCTTTTTTTTTTCGTTTTGCATATATGACTTTAAACATTTATTTCACACCAATGTTAAAGGAGGGTCCAGATTAATTTCAGCAACAGCAGTGCATTTATATGAATGTATTATCATATTTACTGAATTATAGTATTGAGAATAGTTAGAGTTAAAAGTGAAAGAAAAAAAAAATTAAAAAAAATTTCTCAAAAACTGATTTTCTTAACACGAACTCCAAACAGCAAATAAGACGGTCAGTTTGACCATAATTTCTCCGACTGGGATTTTGGATTAATGGTGTATTGAAATTTGTGACCCACGAACGTAAAATGTCACTGATAGTCGATGCTTTTAGTTTAATGTCGGATTAAAAGGCTAGAACGAGTAAGTAAATCTTAGCAGAGAACTCATAGTTAATAAGTATTTAAATTAGTAACACATTATATATACCCGATTATTTCAATATATAAATGTACACTGTTTTCTCCTCTAAATAAGTTAATCGGTTTGCAAACTTAAATGATACTTAAAGGTCCAATACAGGCTAATTGATCAAATGCTTTTTGTTGTGTAAGGATAAATATATTGCGTTGAAGAACGTAAATATAGTTACACAATAAAATGATTTAATCGATCTCTTATAAAATTAATGGTTTTGGTATCCCCCAATCATGAGAACGAAATTTTCCCGCACAAAGTTTATCGAGAGAAAACCCCTGGTGGGCCCCTTTTCTGCCTGGCGATACTTGATCCTTGACCTTTTACAATCTGGCCACAAGAGTGAACAGTTTCTATGGACTATCCAGTTTTGGAATCTGGGTGAAAATCCTTTTTATTTAGAACATTTTATTCATTTTTTGGAAATAAAAATCTTCCTTTGTTATAAGATTCACGACCAGGCACTAAAGAAAATCGTGAGCATCTTCCTGACGTTAAGAGCCCGGTACCGAAAGAAGCCGAAAAGAACCAGGACAAACAAGAGACCAATTTACCTCTAATAACCGACAAGAAACAACCTAAACCTAAAACAACCGAAGCAGAAAAAGTTCCGGAGACTGTAGAAGAAGGCAAAACCTTGACTGGACAAGTTGTTCAGAAGAAAACCAAGGTAGACAAAGTCTTAGAATCTGCTTTTAAAAGAACAGTTGACCAGAACCTCTCAAAGCATCGCAAAGTCTTTACCACTGAATAAAATCTTAATATGATACTTTCACTGATTCGTTATATATAACATTTTGCTATTATAACTTTCTTTTTTACTTTTTGATCTGACACTTGTTTTGGTACTCCCAAAGCAAAACATGAACTTTGCCATTAAAACCATATGGGAGGCAGGAGTATCATTAAGTAAGCTCGGCGCATGCTCATAGTACCTCTAGTCTTTGTAGCATTATCCTGCTATCCTATCACCTGAATATAAAGTTTACATCTCCAAGCTTATTCGATTCTAAAGAGTATGCTCCTAGCATACGGAAGATCTTTAAACCGAGGCAGTTAAGTTGATGAGATAGGAATTCATCAATCTCATTTATAAGTGGTCATTTCGTAATTTTTATTGTTTTTATAATGACCATGTTTGTATATATGTATACTATAAACAGTCTTTATTTTGGATTGTATTCTGGCTATTAGAAGTATTTCATGCCAATTGCAAGGCCCGTGTTTTTATTTAACGTTTGAATAAGGAATATTCCATCAACTTAACAATATACAGTGCTCACAGCAGGTGTCGGTAGGGGCTAATTACTCTTCCTAGGCACCTTATCCCACTTTTGAAATTTAGTGGGTCCGTTTTTTAAGCACAGAATGTTTTTTTTTTTAATTTTCATTGTTATGGAATATCGTATTTCTTTTTAGATTCATAGATTCACTTTTTTAACAAGAATCCAATAATAGATAAAATATTTCCCGCCTTTCCCGCATTATAAGACAACACCTAAAAATTTGCAGATTTCACGGAATATTAAAATCTTGAAAACTCAACTGTGAAACAATCCATTCCTTACCTAACTTTTGGCACGTCGTCAAGTTCAAACATACGCGTGGGACTCTCTGCTTGAACGTACGGATAGTTAACGTTAGGGAACTGGGGAAAATACGTGCTGCCTTTGGGTTCAGGTCTGTTTGGGTAATCCCTGCGGCGCCTAAAAGAAAGGTCCGTCAATATTTTGTTTAAAGGCTGCATTTTTTAAACATGTTTAAATCAAAAATGAAGAACATGGGTTTGAGAGAAAAAATCACTAAGTTGTACACAGAAGAAGTGCTGGCAGCATTATTTAGGGATCGAACTTCTTACTTTTGTGATCCCCTATAACGCGGGATTGTTCTACGGGAGGATTCTACACTGTCCAACTCCAGGAAATCCCAGGGATTCATCATGTCTACTGCTGTCTTTCTGTATCTGTAACCATGGTCTGAATCGGGGTTTGATGGCTAAAATCATAGAGTATATCATTAATAATTGACATCATTTACATCTATAAAAACCTTTGGTAGCACTGTTAATTTTACGGTTAATATGATGACGTTTATTCAACAGATCGCCTAATATGATAGAAAATACTCACGATAGATCTGGTGATTCTTTTCATTTCTTTCTCTCCTTGTTCCACTGTGTACGGATCCAACCTCGAGATGAGATTGGATTTGGTTCTAAAATGTATAAGGTTTGGTCAATAAATGACATTTTCACTCAACTCAAGTTCTAGTGTTTCAAGCAACAAGAACAAGCTACGGAAAGGCTTTTCATGTTATGAGATTTACTTTTATTAGTGGAAAAGTTGTGGATATAAAGATATCTTTAATTAATATCAAAGAATATATATAGAGAGCATTGTTATTGAAGACTTACGGGTTTATCCTTGGTAGCATATTGTGATCAAAAACGTGGACCTCTTTAGCGTGGAATAATTTCTTAAATGCGAGTTCTCGCTTACGCAGACTGCAAAATAAACGTTTAATATATTCAAAATCTTTGAAAAGGTGAGGAACATTTGAGAGATAAATAAATCAGTAAACGAACAATGCATCAAAATTTATAAGAAAAATGTATTCAAACTATAATTTCAAATTAAAACACACGAAGCAGAACTATTTTTTAAATATCGAAAAAAATAATTAATTGTAAACTTACGATTGGAATCTTTTAAATATGACCTCCTCAGATTCAGCGATCTCTTTGATAGCTGGCAGATGAGGTAGTTCCTGAGGTTTGTCTGTCTGTTTTTCCCTTTTGCGATGCTTTGAGAGGTTCTGGTCAACTGTTCTTTTAAAAGCAGATTCTAAGACTTTGTCTACCTTGGTTTTCTTCTGAACAACTTGTCCAGTCAAGGTTTTGCCTTCTTCTACAGTCTCCGGAACTTTTTCTGCTTCGGTTGTTTTAGGTTTAGGTTGTTTCTTGTCGGTTATTAGAGGTAAATTGGTCTCTTGTTTGTCCTGGTTCTTTTCGGCTTCTTGATAATCTCTATTAACACGTAAGTTCCAATTTTGGTGTTGAACGTAGATTCATGGTTACCCTCTAAAACTTGTACTGTGTTTAAGTACGTGTGTCGATCTAATTTTAATATGATTACTTAGATAGGAACAGATAAACTATATTTTGAAGTCATTATGAGCATCACATTTGTATTGAAAATTATTAGTAGAGTTAAAAACGTTTAAATTCTAGATACAGTGTACATTGTACACCCTTCCCTCATATCCCACCCCCTTTTCTTCTCAGATGGTATTAAGAGATGATCTATAGGCCTCTCGTCACATTGCTCATTGTGTCTCCACTAGTATATTTCAGCCTCTACGAATTGACCGGAACAAAAATGACTACTGTAACATTGGATCGATGTCAGGTTTTGTACGACACCAATACAGAAGAAGGAAATGTATTCAGACATCTTTGTCAGCCATCTTTGATACCGTAAATCCTACTTTAAATTTCCTTTTCAGTAGGATATGTAATTAATAAAAATGAAATTCAGCAATCAAGTTTCATGGAGTATTCCAAAATCTAGATTTTCTATTCAGATAACTGATAAATTTAACAAGTTATGCTTTAATTTGTTTATCTTCTTGCCAACATAACAAAGTAACATGCACATGTAATTACCAGTATTTTAAAGGGTTGTTTCTTGCCAAACCAATGTTCTGGCAATGCACACATATGCTGGCTATATGTAAAATGCTTCATTTTTTTAATTCTTCGTTTATATACATTAAAACAGTGTAATATGGACCATTATAACTGTAAATTGTAAACTATAAATACGTTGTAGAAAAAAACATCCCAACAAGTTTAAGGTTTATAGTTTATTGTTGTAACTGAATGTGAGATGCACTTAACTCTTGGTGAATTATCAGATAAATGAGACATGCATTTAATGTCTACTTAATGCACAAAAACACAAATTCATTTGACACATTGCGTGAATGATTCAACTTAAAGCTTCATAAGAACTCTTTTTACTAATTCAATAAGGAGTTTTTGATGACTTAATTAAATGTATGAAAATATATTTCATGTTTTATATATATTTAGAAAAAAAAATATGAAATTTCTTTTTTCCTCTTCATTTTACAATGATAAAGAAAATTCACATTAAGTTTTATGCCATAATTTGACTTTCAATGCTTTCTTTTTAAAATATATGTATAATTTCTAATAGCAATAATGTAAAATAATTTGTTGAAATGACAACCTTATTTATTCAATATGAACAACCTCTCCCTTACACATTTAATGGTATTAGAAAAAACATAAACATTTTAATAACTCTGAAAATATTCTAGTCAAGGGCAAATAAATGTACATATGAAATGTCTCATATACATAAAAACTTGGCATCTTTTTTAACCTGAAATATTTTTTAGCTACAACATAGCCTGTATTGTCATGGAAATATCACTTCCTGTCTTCTAAAGCATATAAAAATAACATTGATAACAATTTAAAGATCAACTTTAAAATATACTGAAATGCATGTAAGATATCAAACTGACTTCAAATACCCATATAGAGAGAATGAAGACACGTGTATTAACAATCATTTCTGACATGATCAAAAACTATGGGGGGAAAATCATCTTGACAAAAACAGGGAAGCCTGATTGAAAATAAAGGTAAAGATGCAGTAACCATATTTAACTTTTTTCCTTCATAATCTAATTTTAGCCATATGTGTGATAAATCATGATACCCACTTGATAAGAGAGATAACTCACATAATATTTGAAAAATCTCCAAAATTAAAGATAGCTCAATGGTGACTTCAACCCCTCCCCCCCATGTTAAGACAGTTACATCGTATATGGTACAACAATAAATGAAAATGTATTGCTTGACATTTGAATGTGTATATGTAATGCACCAAAATATACACATAAGCAGTAGCACTGTCAAATGATGCTTGGAATGTTTTGTTCTAACAGTTCATGGCACTTGAATTTTTTAACAATATCTTTTGAATAAAAAAAACGAAACAAAACATTTTGGCTATAACCCCTGATGTAAAAAGTAATGTACAACACTTAGATGTTCTTTTATCAAAGTAGAGAAGATTTGCATAGTTACAAATGAAAATTATAAATGCAACTTTGCACCAATTTCATTTTCATCCTAATCTATACTTTTGTAATAACACTTCCATCTGCTATAAAGACAGAACAATTGACATTTCACTTCAGGGAAACAACATTCCAGTTTACAGATCTTAGTTGCTAACATGTTTTAAAACATCCCCTTGTAACAAATAGACTAGTTCAATAACAATAATTTGCCAACATGTTTGTATAAATAACAATTAACTACAAACAATTAACTTTGCAATAAAAAAAAATGGGTAAACTTATCTAAAAAAGAATTTTTCAAATACATGTACAATGATTAATGAAAAAATACTGTAATTTTCAAGATTTTGAGAAATGATGACTGTTGATATTTCTTTGACTGTGTGTGAATTATTTTCATTCAAAACATCTAAAATGGTTCCTTCTACTTAAAAATACATGTATCATTTGGTGGGATAAAGCAGCTTTACTATTAGAAACTCTCTTAGCAAAATAATATTTTTTATCACATTCATTAATATATAACTGCATGTACAACCTAAACTGAGGAAAAACTAATATCACTTATGCTTCAAATATAACAAACAAGGCAACTATCAATTACATGTATCTTGTTCAGAGGTAAGATGCTTTCAGTTTTTGATGTGTATATTCTGTTCATATATAAGATGTTAAATTCGACAGTTATTCCTTATATTTACAGTCATGCTATTGTCTGCTTCTGTCTAGCTATTTTTTCCGCCCTGCAAGGAATTTTTTTTAACCACACCTATCAATGAACCAGTACATTGATGGAGAAATAAAGTACATCAACTATTTGTAATTTTATCTCGAAAAAAGACATTGGAAATGTAAATATAGGAATATATTAACTTTCAGATCCATGCATTGCTCTTGAGGTTTGACTTGTCAGGCTGAAAAATGGAGTGGCCCAAGATTTAGAAAGATAAAATTATTTCAATTCATTAAGTACAGTAAAACATACTAATAACAAGCCCACTTATCAGGAATTGATGCTTAAAGAGCAAATTAATTTTCATTATGTGATTGACTTGTTGTGCCTGAGATGCTACATGGATAAGCAACTTGTCAATTTTAACTCATACATGTATTGCCATTCAATATGCCCTGTTTCATGTAAAATGAAATATTCATTTTTAACAATTTTAATTTTGTTTTTTCCCCTCCCTGAAACTCCTTTATAGAGATGACTGTGAAGTCACATTTATAAAAGGAAACTAGCAGCTTGACCGAGTTCCTTTGCCAAGCACTCAGCACTTTGAAGTGAAAATTGAGTGTCCTTTGGATGGGACCTTAAAAACTGATGTCCTGTGTCACAGAAGGCACTGACACAATAGGGAACCCTCACTTAATGGCCAAGGTGCAACATGAATGCCAAGTGTATTGAAGCCCTTCACCAGTTTAAGGTGCCTTTTCTATATGAGTGAAAAATTCTGGAATGGGACATAAAGCAACATGACATCAATTAATCTAAAGTCCTGGAGATCAGTTGGTCTTTAATTTATGCCCATTGTGAGTCAGTTGTAAGTTTCTGTTCCAATATGAGGGAGTTTTTTTTGGTATATATTAAACTTAAAATGCATCTTTAGATAACAGTTTTGGATTTTTAATTAATTATATTTTATTCTTTATTTTGGCAATATAATCAATACAAGTATTTGTTAAAAAAGAAATTTCTGTAAAACTAGTCTACAAACAAAAATTCAATCATTCAATTTCTATGTCCATTATCATGTTGCTTTAATTTTTTTCCTTTTAAGCTCATTTATTACAGAATAATTCCGAATTAGGAAAAGTGCTTTTTTAATCATATTTCCTAGAGAGGCACATACTGTCTTATCATAGATCTGCATTTACCCTACAATTTTTCATAAATTCTTCCCTATAATATTAATCAATACACATAACATTTATTTCTAATGCAATTGGCTGTACCTATTTAATGGGAAATCTAGCTGCAGAATGTGCCAAGAGCACTTGTAAGTCCATAGCATGTTTGTAACGGACCTTGTTCGAATTATGGAATAATTTGGGGGGTGGGGGTTCAGTTTTTGATGTGTATATTCTGTTCATATATAAGATGTTAAATTCTACTAAGAAAAAATACATACAAATGTACATCATAAAAATCATAAAACTGATTTACAACAGTTCTCTGAGATATATAATGCATAAAAAATTCAGAATATCTAAGGCTTGTATTAGATATAAATTGTTTTGTCAATAACAAATAGCATACTACTGTATACATGTAGGTATTTGTCATAATCATATGATCTGTGCAATGCATTTATAAAGCATGATGTCAAGTGACTCAAGTATTTATGTACACTTTTTATACACATTGAATAGAATTTTAGCAAATTTTGAGATCACATTTTTTCCCTTTGAAATGTGTGATGGTGGTGAAAAAGAATATGATTACATCGGTTTAATCACTCCAGCACCTTTTTAAGATAAATATTTTTATGAGTTCTAGTCACTGAAAATTGATGTGGGATACATTCTATTATTCATTTTCCACAATATAAAGAGCAAGTCAATTTTTTCACTGCACAGTAAAAGGTTTGCATTTCTAAAACAGTTAAAAAACACATGCTGAACTTCTTTCAAATAATCAACAGTTTTGATTCACAATCCGAATATCATATTTTTACTATCATTTACATAACTTACTAAAATACTACACTATTTCTATGATAAGGCTTTTGAACATCATTCTTCTCTGTTAGCTTACAAACACACACAATTTTTATTTTGATATGCCTCTGTCCACACAGACATACATTAAATAATTTGCACATGCACACATAGCATCATACTCTTCATCTAAATTCTTTTCCATATAAACCTCCACCGTATTTTGGTAACCAAATTAATAAACAACAGATTTTCGGACAGAAGACAAATTCTTTTTGTCAACATTTTTTTTTAAAAAGCTAATTCATTAATTAACAAATTCCTAGAAACACTCTCCTTAACTCATATAGGATCCAATGTTCTCCTTGTTTTTTCGTCGAGATCTGGATGCCATAAATCCACAATCAGGATGAGACGATCCTTGGTTCCTGTGTGCCAGACTTCATGTTCAAAGGAATCGTCAATGATAATGAACTGGCCCTCCTTCCACGTCCTGAGAATAAAACAAAATGAGGAATATTACTGTAGATACACTACAAGTAGTACAAGATATACTATAAGAAATCCACAAGCAGCACTGGGATTATTATAGACTATACAAATCTACCTATGCAATTTGACATGTAGTACATTGTGTGCCTATTTCCTTATGTAAAAATAATTCACAGATAAGCACTCAATTTTGATTGTCGATAAAAAAAAAGTGCTTTGATTTGCCAATAAGAATTTGCCTAAAAGAAATCATATAAAATTTCATTTTTCTTTAACTTTAGGCAATAAAAACCAAACAAGGCCTACAGCCTTCACAGTCACTTGTGTATCATACAACCATGTAAGGATCAATGGATTTGCAGTTTAATTATTATTATATTACAAAAATTCAAACAAAATAAACTAACTGATGAAGATACATCTGAACGTCCATATTTCAACCACCAATATCACAAATTGAAAGTCTATTTATGTATTTAATTCAAAATTATATAGTGTATATGAATACCTTGTGTCATTGGCCACTCTAATCTTTGGACCCTCGGGGATGACCAGTCCTAAATGGGCTCGGATTCGGCAGTTTGTTGGTCCACAGTGAGGCCAAACATGTACTCCAGGCTTCATCAGGGAGTATTTAACCTGCCAGTTAATATATATAGACCTATTAATTACATATACATGTACCTATGTTATATAATCACTTTTAAAATTTGAATATAGCATCATAAAGTAATTTGGATTTTGATTTTTGGTGAATTTTGATAGAAAAAACATACCGGTACTATACAAATTTACTTTTCCCTCAATGCACAATCTCTATGTATATGAATGGCGATTCAAATAATTACACAATTTCACAGGATTTTACAGAAGAAATGGACATAGATTCGATTAAAATGAACTTAATGTTAGCGACAATATCTATCGGGTATTTAGAAAAAGAGATTAAAAGAACTTGCTTTCTAGATATATAAACAGAATTTTTCACAGGTTTCAAGGAATACAAAAATATGTTTGCTCATTAGGTTTAATCTGTTACTTTCTTCAGTGACATGATGTACGCAGCACAGTTAAGGTTACAAAAAAGGAGGCGGAGCTTAATTTGTACGGGAAAATTTGACTATGACATCATACACAATATATGTCACACAACATTTCTTTAAAATACCACAAAATGAGTTTATCTGCTAATTTAACAAGTAAGAAATCATCAAACTACATAGAAACTTACTACAGCGTGTTGTTTTGTCGTTAGTTAAATCCCACATACAAGTTATAAAGAAGTCACTGATTGCAATACACTTGTCAATATGACGTCATTTCTTACAACGTGACATAGTTTGTATGCAGTGAGAGACAGATCAAGCAATATTTTCTCAACAAAATATGTATTCTCTCATTAAATAAAATATTATTTACAGATACTCGATGAGCCAATAACTTGAATTTAATGTCTTCTTCACTATTTTATTAATATATTTTCTGTACATTACGTATTTAATTGACACTGCTGTATATTTGTATGCAAGTACATCGGAGGGTAATGTGGGGGGTCATAATAAATCGATCCAGTGCAAGGGCATACACTCTATGGATCAAAGTAAGCTTTTACATTTCAACTATAGAACTATTAAGGTATCTGAAAAGTGCTGCGATCCTGATGAAATCTTAAAAACAATTTAATCATATCAATATTTCATGCCGCTGACCAGCAAAAAATATAGCATTCGGTCATACAAGTATAATTTTAACAATTAAATTGCAGAATTTAGACAGGATCGCAGCACTTTTTAGAAACTATAACACGTGTTAAAAATATTTATATACTTAACTTGGAAATTTAACTTGGTTATGCCCTTGCACTAGTGATATTTATTTGTAACATCATTTCTTCAAGTCAATGTGCTAAAATCGCGTGACTGCCGCATCACGTGACAAGTCTAAATATCAAAATATAATCGTCCTCGATATGTAGTCATTAATCATAATTACAATTATCCGATATAAATAATGTGCTAAAAATAATCGCCATCCCGATTACGAATACATTTTTAAATACAAAATTTAGTCGATATTTCCATTGCGCACCTTAACTGTACTGCGTAAGGTCTTTAAATAGATATTCAGGAAATCTTGTATACAAACATGCTTATATAAGAGGTACTTGCTTTTGTAACTTTTGGAATTTATGAAAAATAACTTGCAAAAGTTATTTTTCATCTCAATCTCAATGTCAAACAAGAGGCCCAGGGGCCACAGCGCTCACCTGAGCACATCAGCTAGGAAAAGGCACTTATCAGGTCAGAACTAAAAGTTTAATGGGGGGGGGGCTTGAATTTTAACCCCCCAGGGGATCATGATTTGATCAAACTAGAATCTACATTACCTGATGATGATTCCATATAAATATTACTAATCATGGCTTTGAAGTACTTGAAAAGAAGATTTTAAAATGTTTCCCTATATATTCCTATGTAAACCTTTGGTCCTCTACATGAGGATAATTTCACATGAGTTTCACCTTTCCTGTCTCAAAGGTTCTTGAGAAGAAGATCTTAAAAGATTTCTCCTATATATTCCTATGTAAAACTTTGATTTGTCATATTGGCCCCACCCTACATGTACCCCAAGTGGTCATAATTTGAAGAATCTTGAATCTACACTACCTGAGGATGATTCCACATGAGTTTCATTTTTCCTGGCCCAGTGGTTCTTGAGAAGAAGATTTTTAAAGATTTTTCCTATATATTCCTTAATGTAAATTTGATCGGCCATTTTGGCCCCACCCTACCCCTGGGGGTCATGATTTGTACAAACTTGAATCTACACTACCTGAGGATGATTCCACAGGAGTTTTATCTTTCCTGGCACAGTGGTTCTTGAGAAGAAGATTTTTAAAGATTTTTCCTATTTATTCCTATGTAAAACTTTGATCGGCCATTTTGGCCCCACCCTACCCCGGGGAGTCATGATTTGTTCAAACCTGAATCTATATTACCTGAGGATGATTCTATATAAGTTTCATCTTTCCTGGCCCAGTGGTTCTTGAGAAGAAGATTTTT
>PRKT01000223.1:689045-699045 GCA_003671525.1 Saccostrea glomerata | reverse complement strand
ATATAAATATAAGAAATTAAATAATAATAAAATTGTCAACTTGGCAACATATTCAATTTCTCAAGCTATGATCCAGAGTTAACATATATATTGATGTAGAGCTCTCTCACTTTTCTTGATGGTTTAAAATTTAAGATCTGACCATATCTTGTATTAAGTCAAGGTCAGATCTTCTCAGCTCATAAACACTATGTCAAGTTTAAGCTTCCAATATTTCTTTATTTTAAAGTAACAGTATAGTCTAGACTACACTGCACAAACAAAAAGACAGACAAAGTGATTCGAATATACCATGTAGCCTCATGCTTGTTTGCAGGGGGATATACATTTGTATTAAATGCATTTGAACAAAAATGATGGATAGTGAAATGAGTTTACCGTACCTCTTGCATACAGTGTAAACTGCATCCACTGCCCTTTATCCAGTAAATTCTCCTCCTCTGGAATAAAGCTGCCTGATTTGGGATCAATCTGTTTCAGTCCTTCATCTCTAATTAGTTTCCAATTGTCAGTCAGGATCTTAGAAAAAATAAAATTTCTTCATATGGGGAAAAAACCCAGAGTATTTATATTTTTATCTCCTAACTGTGATATTTTCCTGAGTCCCTTTAACAAAATAATGAATAATATGTAAGATAGATGTTTTTCAAATAGAGCTTTGACAATACCTTGAGATACTGCTGATATCCTGTTTCCTCTGGCTTCCACCAAGGTTGTCCCTTAACTCCATCACAGTTATATAGAGAGCGCTGATACTTAGATAGAAACAATTTCTTCTTCACTGCTCTCTCATATACTTCATATGCCTGTAAGAAAAAGCAAAATGTTACATGTATGGCAAAATGCCTTTGCTTAATTCATCCTGGGTATGTTATCTAACCAATGGCATGTTTTAAAAATATAACTTATTGAAATAAAAGTCATAAGACAACAATTTTTGTAATTTCTTTTCCTACCTTGTCGGTTTGGTTCAGTCTCTGGTACGCGTCTCCCAGGTGGAAATAGAACTTCCCTTCCTGTATGTCTTTATTGTTACTCTCCATAACGGCCCTCAAAAGGGGAATTCCCTCCTTAGGGTTGCTGTCAGTGACCTTGAAAATGAATCCAAGATGGACCCGAGCAAAAGGATCATTTTTGTCTGCTTGGAGAACCTTCAAAAAAAGAGACAATTAATATTATATCTTTATTAATGTGTATGTAGAGTTTATTAAACTGACAAAGATATGGTTAAAATCACTGAATAGCATTCTAATCCACAATGCCTCAGTACATGTACAAAAATATATCTAAGACATGTTTACATATGAAGATCATTACCACAGCATCGATATCTCAAATTAAATGCATGTAAATAAGTGTCCAAATTAATGCATCTCAACTATAAAACTGTTTGGCAAAATTCATCATGCATTTCAAAGAAATTTAAAGGAAGTTCATACATAATCATTTTTTCTGTGGAAATGAAGTTTAACCTTACATCAGAGAACACTCGTCTGGCTTTCTCATTCTGCCCCATCATCATGTAGGCCACACCCAGCTTATTTCTGAGACTGAGGTCTGAGGGGAACTTGTTAACCAGACTCTCATAAGTACTGGCTGCCTTGGACATCCAACCTGAAAATAGAAAATTCTACTTTCAAATCTTTATGCTGAATAGACCATATCATTTTTATGAAAAAAACATTATTTGAAAACCAGAAGTCTCTGATGGGACTGTAGCTCTACTGGTTTATACTTAAAACAAAGGAAGAGAAAAGTAGGAGTTAGGACTTGAAACTTTTATTCTATTTTTAGTAACCATGGCAACACTGTTCATTGAAATCAAAAACCGATGCACAGAATTATGTATCTTAGTGTAGTCTACCTGTGTGTCAAGTTATGCTGGAATCGGACCAAAACTGTAGGAGGAGTGCCATTTTGAAAAAAAATTTCACAGAAATTTCTATTTTTAGTAACCACGGTAACACCGTTCATTGAAATCAAAAACTGATGCACAGAATTATGTATCTTAGTGTAGTCTACTTGTGTGCCAAGTTATATTGAAATCGGACCAGAACTGTAGGACGAGTAGCATTTTGAAAGAATTTCACAGAAATTTCTATTTTTAGTAACCATGGTAACACCGTTCATCGAAATCAAAAACCGATGCAGAGAATGATGTATCTAATAGCAGTCTACTTGTGTGCAAAGTTATATTGAAATGGGACCAAAACTGTAGGAGGAGTAGCATTTTGAAAAATTGTTAACAGACAGACAGGCGGACGGACAACCGACGCATTACTATCGCATAAGCTCTTCTGGTCTCTGACCAGTAGAGCTAAAAATGAACCTCTATCAACTTTTGTATTTACAGAAGCATGTTTACAAATAAAAAAAATATGGGGCTAAAATTTTATGTTTATACTTAAAAATAATTTGTGGTAAACTTTTGATAATTCATATTCTTAAATTAACAATAAACCCTACTATTGTAGAGTACATCTTATCCATGACACTTAAATGTAAAATTTAATTCACAGAACATTTCCACTTTAACAAAATGTTATTGAAATCATTTACACATATATGTATAATTATGTAAAATTCACAGCAGTCATTAATTTTTCCACCTAAAATTTACCTCGGAAAGTTAATTTTTCTCCTAGCATCAAGCCTGCTTGTTTCACCAATTTATCGGGGGCACCTTTAGCGTCCATCGTCTTCTGCAACATTCCTATACATTCCTCTAGTAACTTGTTGCTCCTCTCTCGCTCAGCCAGTTTATCGAGTGTGAGGGCTTTACCGTACATGGCTCGAGGACTGTGTGGATACTCAGATAACAGATGATCAAAATGATCTTTGGCTTCATCCAGCATTTTCTGTAAAGAGTGAAAATATGAATATTTTTAATGTATTAATCTATCATTTGTATTCATAAATACTTGAAGAACATTGTATAACTGGTTATTTTTGGCTTACTAGAGCTGAAGACCAAAGGTAAGCTTTTCTGATTAAAGAGTGAAAAACAAAATATCATCTGAATGGCTCTGAAGAAAAATTATTGAACAATAATCATGATACATTATTTCAAATAGCAACTTGTAAGTTATAGATTAAAATCTGGATGTTCTCCTAAAGGTGACTTTTTAAATTGAAGAAAATTAGTTTAAAAAAAGAAAAAGATGTGAAAGCAAATGATACCTGCTTTATGTAATCATCTCCAACATCAAGCAAATCACTTATCATGTAATCCTCATCATTGGTTATGTCCCTTTTTGGGTATGAAGCCTTTTCATAGTTAACATTTTCTTCTTCCTCTAATTTTTCCTGCCTTTTCTTTTCACTTGCTTTCTGCTTCTCTTCCAACTTCCTTTTTTCCTCTGCACGTCTTTTTTCTTCCAGTTTTTTCTTTTCCTCTGCATACTTCCTCTCTTCCTCTTTTTTCTTTTCCTCTGCCAACTTCTTTTCTTCCTCTTTTTTCTTTTCCTCTGCTAATTTCCTCTCTTCCTCTTTTTTCTTTTCCTCTGCCAATTTCCTCTCTTCCTCTTTTTTCTTTTCCTCTGCCAACTTCTTCTCCTCAGCTTGTCTCTCTTCCTCATGTTCCCTAAATTGTTCCTCCAACCTTTTCACTTCTGCTTCAACATTTTTATCTTCTTCAGCTTTTCTCTCTTCTTCTTTCCCTTTTTCCTCATCACGTTTTTTCTCTTCAGTTTTCTTTTTCTCCTCTGCTTTTTTCTTTTCTTCTGCAATTCTTTTTTCCTCCTCCTTTCTCTTTTCATCTGCTTTTCTTTCTTCCTCTTTCCTTTTTTCCTCTGCTTTTTTCTTCTCCTCAGCTAATCTTTTCTCCTCTGCAATTCTTTTTTCTTCTGCTTTCTTCTTCTCCTCTGCTTTTCTTTTCTCCTCTGCCAATCTTTGCTCTTCTGCTTTCCTCTTTTCTTCTGCTTTTCTTTCTTCTTCTTTCCTCTTCTCTTCTTCTTTCCTCTTCTCTTCTTCTTTTCTCTTCTCTTCTTCTTTCCTCTTCTCTTCTGCTTTCCTCTTTTCTTCTGCAATTCTTTTCTCCTCTGCTAACCTTTTTTCTTCAGCCTTTCTCTTTTCTTCTGCCAGTCTTTTCTCTTCTGCTTTTCTTTCTTCTTCTTTCCTCTTTTCCTCAGCTTTCCTCTTTTCCTCAGCTTTCCTTTTTTCTTCTGCTAATCTTTTCTCTTCAGCCTTTCTCTTTTCCTCAGCCAATCTTTCTTCTTCCTTCTTCTTTTCCTCAGCTAATCTTTTCTCCTCTGCTTTCCTCTTTTCTTCTGCTACTCTTTCTTCCTCAGCTTTTCTTCTCTCTTCTTCTAACCTCTTCTCGGTAGCTAATTTTTCCTTCCGAGCTTTTTCTTCTTCTGCCTTTTTGTCTTTTAGTAAATCTTCAATACCTAAAATAAGCAAATAAAAGTATGAATCTATTTCTAGCTAGATTAAATTTGACAATGTAGAATCATGCAGTTTAAATCATGATCAAATCTTTTTAATGTACTTACATGAGACATATATTTTTGACTGTATTTAATCGAGTTGAACAAGACCTACATTTCCACCATTAATTATTGCAGTCCCTTTTTGATTTATAATAAAATTTCAGCAGTTGTAACCCTTTTTAATAATTTTTTTATTATTAAACATAGTGCTTTTGGGAAAATAAATTTTTGGGTAAATATTCTTTTGTTAATAGATAATTATGCAGTAATTGGAGGGTTTCTTTTTCACTTGTTTGTTTGATATTTTTGACTATTGATAAATTACTTCCTTAAAAAATATGTTATCATTGACTCATGTTTTCATATTGTAGCAACTATGACTGATTCAAAAATTGTTCCTGTCCCTTTTTTTGTACTGTAGAAGTCATTTGTTATTAATATGGCCAGCTTAAGTGATAATTATTTCAAATATTATTTATCAATCCTAAGAAAGATTGGTTCAATATTAAATTGATTAGATCTTTCTAAATAGATTTTTTTTGTTTACAAAATATGCCACAATAAGTTGTGCATTAAACTCTACCAAGCAATGGCAATTCTCCAATGTGTTAAAGAAAATTTTGTTTATTCACAAAATCCTCAATCAATTATGTGTCATTTCTTCTAGCAGAAAAAGCATTCAATCATTTGATAGTACTTAATTTTTCACTCTGCCACCAAAAGTGAACTTTAAGTGCTGAAGCTAGTAACAACCATAATATAAATTAAGTAATTTAAATTCCCCATCTTTTTTTTAGGTCCTTTATTTAGCAGTTTATTGAAGGTAATATTACTTATACATGTATTATTTTGTTTCCAATTTCTGGAAAATATGCAACTAAATTCTTTTCTATTTTTAATAACAAGTTAAATGCCTAATTGACAAACTGATGAAATTCTCATTCTTTCATTTGCTTTTCAATTTATACCAAAACCATTGTTATTCTCCTACCCATGTTATATTTTCTGCTTGTCAAATGTGTATGGCCTTGAAGTTTAGTGCTGGTAATATAATTATAGCATTTAGTGTACAAATATTAATAAACAATTTTTCATTATTTGTTTTCATTATTTTATTTAAAAAACAATTAATTAAAACTCAATTACATTTTTTTTAAAACACATATTATGCATACACATCTATCTATTAATATGCACTCTCTTTTTCTTTCTCTAAAAATATGTACATATAACTTATACATATTGAATTAATTTTAAAATAAATTCAAACAACTCTTTAAGCTAAACAAACATGTCCCTAAATTATGCAAAATTTAAATTTTCTCCACTTCTGATCAAATCGAACATATCTCATCTTTTCACAGCATGTTTTCGTTTTTTTTAAAATACAAGTACACTGTATTACAAGACAGTATGGAAATATTGACTTTCACGCAAAAATAAAAGAAACATACTTCAGTGAGCACAAATAATCGAATGTTTCTAGATTTAAAAATAGAGTTTTCTTCACAATATTATAACCGGTATTAAATTGAGATCATCTTTTATATGGCTGACAAACAAACAGGTAAGGAACTTTGGGATTGAATTAAGTGTCCACAATATTATGTCATTTTCAATGTAATTATGTACTATTATAGTATGTTCATATTGTGTCCAGATTTTCCACTTTGAAATTTCTTTTTGAAAGGTTCAATGCATGGTTATAAATCCCTGATTTACACAGATTTTTATTATAAAACAATTAACCTTCTTTGGCTCTGTAGAAAAGTTCTCTCCCCTTGTTAAAGAGCTCTATCCCTTTCTCCTGTACTAACATTGCGTAAGGTTCCACACTCTCCCAGATATTCCAAGCTTTCAAGTAAATGGCGTCCACAACATCATCCCCAGCATGTAGCCTTGCAACATAATCTGTTGTAAAAGATATGAAAAGTCTAAGTTTTAGATATTAAAAAAAAAATTGCTGGTCACATTCAGGGACAGTAACTGTAAAATATTCTGTTCTTTATCATGAATGTTATGGTTTCTACAGGGTTGTACCTAAGAATTGAATTAAAAGGGGATATTTAGAAAGAAGAAGGGGATCTCATCTGGGGTTTCTCCCCTCATTAGAAGTTAAGGGGGAATAACAAAATAACAGGCTCGGGATTACATCATTATAAGTGGGGAAATTCCCCGGCCCCTGGGTCGTAAGTACAACACTGTAGAGTCTCTGTATTGAAATTCGCTGTTAGTATACTTACCCAAATTTTTGTGGAAATCTTTACTTTCAAAAAATAGCGATATTCCACAAATCACAGCTGACAAAAACAAGATAAAACCTAGACATCCTGCACCACAACATCTCCTCTTCTTAGTCCCTGTACTGGGTGTCTGTTTGGGGGGCTTTGTTTCTTGTTTGTTACCATTTTCTGCATTAAAAGATTTCAACACTCTCAAATACCATTCATAACTACTGTACATTTTCCGAAAGAGAAATAATTGTTCATGGAAATGCCCAATTAGTTATGATTGTTTCAAATACATGCTTCAAAATATGAATATACAGTGTTTAAGTAAATATGAAAAAATAGCTTCACATTTCTCCTTCTCATATTTAAAAAACATGCATGCATTCTAGATTTACACACTTACTGTAAATTACTTTTTATTCACGAGAACTTTATTTTCGTGTAATTACGCGAGACGGTTTGCTCGCGAAAATTTAATTCTCGCGTATAATAGAATTCTGGAAGATTATATAGAGCGACGACCACAATTCGTGAAAATTTTGTCTCGCTTATAAAGGGTCAATGACTATCTCGCGAAAATAAAGTGTCGCGAAAATATAGTGATCTACAGTATATCATGATTCTAATAACTTACTGTGGAGTGTGGTCTACTTTCACTTTTGATTTTTCATTAAATGTAAGCTCAAACCAAAAGTTGAGTTATTATTTACTAAACTTTAGAATTGTAAATACTACCCACTTTTCTTATGACACATTAATCCTAACCCTAGTCTGAAACATTAGCAATATTCTGCAACAATATTTCAAATGACAAGTCTACTGCAAAGATGCACAAACTTTACACTTACGATTAGTTAATTAATAAATTGTATTGTATAACATTTTGTAATAGGTATGCAATATGTTTGCTTTAAAGTTTTCAACTGTTTAAATCAAAATTAAAGTTAATAACTGTAAAGATTCAATGCATGTATAAATCTGTACATTTTATGATGTAGAATGAGTGCATCATTAACTTGAGGCATATCTCAGTTAAATTGCATCATTATACGACAATTTCGTGAAAGCAATATCCTACCCTTCTTTTTCTTCTTGCCCCAGTATCCTTGCTTCGTCATTGATAACAAATCTTGAAGAACTAAGCGTACAAAACCGGCAACTCTGCAACACCTGTAACGTGTAAGGCTGACATCTGACCCGGAAGTTGTTTTTTATTTCATGAAAAAATATAGAATGAAGGATGCCTAGAAGGATTTCTTATAATTCCGAAAAAAAACATGATTTTTTTTTCCATGTACAAGACAAAAAATCACACCATAATAATTTGATTTTGAAATGAATAAAATAAAACAAGGATGAGGAAGAAAGGAAAAGATATTATAATTTTGCCATTATCCGAAATTAATTTTGAGTTATGTGATAAAATCAGTTGGAACCTCGGAAATTGGGGGTGGGGGTAGATCTCAAGGATGAATTTTTGACAAGCCAAAAATTATAACAGGCGTCTGTATTAGCCTACGTTAGATTAAAAAAAAATCGCGTTGCCGCGCGAAGCCGCTTTTCATTTTTTCATATTCATACAGCCGTTGTAATATTGGTAGTATTGGAAAGAGAATTAAGGAAGTTCAAACCCCCCTCCCGAAATGGGATTTTCGTGTAGACACATTTTCATTTTTTTTTTCTTTTGCTTGTCAAGTTATTTCAGGTTCGAATTTTTTTAGGCCCCCCCCCCCTTTGTTATTTGCTTCCGACGCCAATGCAAGAAATCATTAAAAAAAAATTGCGCAAGTTAAAAAATACACAATTGCATACATTGCTGTTTAATTTTTTGACACCAATACACTGATTTAGCCACCAGAAGGGTACGATATTTACCGAGCCAGAAGGGCGAGGGACTTGAGTGAAAATTGTACTCCACAGGAGGCTAAACTATAAACCACTGAATTGGATGAAAAACAAAAATATTGTTTTATTATGCGATTCTATAAAATAATACATGTGCGTATACACATGCAGGAAACAACCTGACAGTGAACTTAACAGTACCTGAAAAAAATTTAAGTACATTTATATAGCATCCTAAACTATGGAAATTCATATACGACAGCAAACTGCGCTTACTGTCAACTGCTCACTGCTTACTTCCAACTGCTCAAAGCTTACTGCCAACTGCCACACATATTTGAATAAATTTACATATTTATATTGATATTTATGTGAATTTTTTTTAAAGGCGCGGATCCAGGAAATTTTTCCAGGAAGATTATCCCAATAAAAAAAATCCAACCCAGAAATTTCTTAACAAGAAAAACAAAACAATACAAAAACGTAAACTCTTTTCCTTAAAGTGAAAAATTATTTCGGCGGGGGAGGGGGTGTTTGACTTCTTTTGCTTCATATCTATGACTTTTCATACCAAATTAATATGTATCCGCGTTTTCTAGGGGATGGGGTGGGTTAAGGTCACTTTTAGTTGGTTTAGTTTAATATAAATAAATATAAATCTTTAATATGAGAAAAAATTTCACAATAAAAAATAACGGCAAATGGAAATTTATTTTCAAAACATCTTCCCCCGCGGAACAACAATTAAACAAATCCTTTTTTTCTGTTTTTTATTCTTTCCAAAGGATTTGTTACCCCTTAATCAAAGGAGTTGTAAATAAGAGAACTTAACTTAATTTTGTCACTGGCTTTTAAAATAAGTACTTAATACAGATGCACTTTTCTGTTCAAATTTCCATTCATATTGAAATATTTACATCCACTGAATATTTTCTCCTTTAATTCTTAAGAAAACCCATTGCGTTAATCACTGCATGAACTACATTAGGCATGTCGCCTGTACAGATTTCTTGATCAGTGACTGTTCCATCAATGAAACGTAAAAAGACGTTCGCGTCATTAATACAATAATTAATCTTTTTAATCCTACTTTAAATTATTATTTAAACAGACATAAATATAAACAATAAAATGTCTTTCTTTGTTTGTTATTACTGGAATTAACGGTCGCAGCTATTGCAGAAAAAAATTACATAACTTTTCTGCAACAGCTGCTTCCGTAAACTCCAGTAATAACAAAAAAGAACAAAGAAAGCATTTTATTGTTTAATTAAATGGATGGAAAATGTGGGCGGGAATCAAAAGTTAGCGTACGTAGTTCTCACATTTAACAAAATGGAAGGATTTAGGAATTTTTAAATTGTAAAGGCGGGAAAGGGGTAAATCGGAAGAATGAGTATTTCTTCTTAAAAACAAACATTTCCTTGCTGCATTTCTTTGCAGGAAAATCATTTGGTAGCTTTTTGGACAAGAGAAAGGAGGGGGGGGGGGTTC
>PRKT01000223.1:656210-688962 GCA_003671525.1 Saccostrea glomerata | reverse complement strand
CAGAGGGGGCCAGTCTTTCGATGGAAATTTTTTTATAATAAACTAAACATAAGAATAACGTTTAGATAAAGAAATGTTTGAGAAGGACCCACTCTCAACCATTCCAGATTCTATATATAATGCCTGAATGCAAATATTCACCTCAAATGATCGAAGGTCGGGTTCAAGTGAATTATTCTCGTAAATTTTAGGTGTGATATAAATTTATATGTTTAGGTATCTTTTCGGTGATGAGGTCACTTCAGGATCCGAAATATACATGTAGATGCACAGGCACTTGAAGTATGGATATATAATAACCCCCCCCCCCCCCTTTTTAATGAAAATAAAATGTAAGAGTATATAATACCTCGAAAATATAAAAATTTCCCCGTCAAACACATCTATATGTCGTTATATGCAAGCAGATTGTACTTTTTTCACGTTTAAAGAATAGACCTATTCGGTATAATAAAAAAATGTATTTTTATTATACCGAATAGGGCCATTCTCTAAACGTGAGAAAATGTACAAACTGCTTGCATATAACGACATATAGATGTGTTTGACGGGGAAATTTTTATATTTTTGAGATATTATACACTCTTGCATTTTTTTTCATTAAAAAAAGGGTGGGGGGGTATCCATACTTCAGTTGCCTGTGGTAGATATTTATTTTAGTTTCTCGTTAATGTTATCAAAGGGAAATGGGTCTGTCAGAAATAATGGAGAAATGATTGTGAATAACATAATTTCGTTTCTTTTTATACCCCTGCTTAAAAAGTGGGAGGAAATATTGTGATCTTCATGTCCGTCCGTCCGTCTGTCCGCCCGGACGTTACGCTGTGGGGGTACCTACCTCTTATCCGGAATTCCTCTTGTATACCGCTATATGAAATTTAATGAGACTTTCACATAATTTTTGTTACATAGTGCTATATTGTGCACCCTTGTTTACTTTTTTGATTGAAAAATTATTTTGGGTTTCCAATAGCAAAACATGGACATGGTCATTCTTTCTATAATATTGAAGGGTGCCCATCTCTTATCCGCTACTCCTCCTGTACAACTGAATGAAATAAGATGATGCATGTACTTTCACAGATCTTTATAACATAATGCCATTGTGCACCTACTATTTCTTGTCTCCCAGACCAAACATGAACTTTGCCATAATAACCATAATGGGAGGCGTGGACCGGTATCATAGATGTGTTTAGATGATAGACACTTTTCTAAGCACTTTCTTGTCACACTTTTTGGGATGCGTTGAAATTCTGAACACATTGAATTTCATTACGTGTAACGGAAAGTGTTTAGAGCCAAAACACTTACATGTTTAGACTTTAAACACTTTACAAAACATGTTATGATACATGTTTACAAATTAAACACTTGGATGTTTTCATTGTCTTCCTGCAAGAAAACTGAAAAAATAACAATTGTTTTCATTTTAAATTTTATTCAATGAACATTCAAGCATGGATTTTTTATAAAGAATTTTAAATTAAATATACATTATATTTTTACACGCTGGTTTAAATTCTAACCAGATTAGCAAGCAGTTATTCCTCATGTCTGTATCAAGTTTAACTACGAGCAATTTTTCATTGAGCAACACACGCATAATTTGTTTTCATCTGTGACCGTCAGTAGGTAATCCACTTGTTATTATTTGAGAATATTTTAGGTTGTTCAAAGCTATAACGAACAGCAGACTTCACAAAACTCAGTTTCCCCTAGAAAGTAAGAAGTGTGGACTTGGAGAGTCAGTTTCTCTGATACGTGTATTTCTGCTTTCAAGTTCGATGTGGACCATATTCTGTAAGAAAGAAATTCAAAATTTATCAAAATATGCTCCTCACTGGCTGGATTTGTATTACCTTTTTTGTTTACATGTTTGATAGCTATTATTGTTTTACTTTCATTGAACCTCGTCTATATAACCACTATTTAGTATTGATACTGTTATAGATATTATTGATATTCTAATATATAATGTACTCCTTTCTAGATTTCAGGAATGCAATATATAACCAAAGGTAATCTTGATCTACAACTACATGTGCAAACGCATGTCTATATTTACTTAGCCCATCTTGGTCAATTTATGTAAAATAAAAATAATAGTTAACATACCTTTTATCGCAGTAATGTTGCAGTTTAAATGCATTTCACAATCTCTTCATGGTTATCACTTTGATTAGCATTCACTTCCTTTAATCCATCTTCTTTAGCTAACATTGGGATTTCCTTTGTTTCGATAACCGCTCTATTTATCATTCGAATATATATGCGTCATTTCCGGGAAGATAATTCTGTACTTCACAGAAAAGTGTTCAATTTCTAAACACTTATATCTAAACATGTGTTAAATCTTAACATCATTTAGATATAACACACGTTTAGACATAAGTGTTTAGCCGTTAAACACAATCTAACACACGTTTAGACCTAAGTGTTTAGCCGTTAAACACAATCTTATACATGTTTAGGTCAAAACACGTAATGGAAGTGTTTATTTTCTAAGCGCATTTTTTACAGTGTAGTGAGCTCAATGGTCCCAGTACCTCCAGTACCTCTCTATATTAAAATCATTTGGCAAGGAAGTCTTTTTTTCTAATGAACTGTGTTCATACTCTCTGTTTGAAAAGTGGGATGATATATAGTGTTCGGGATATCCGTTTGTCCATCCGTCTGTCTGTACGCTTTGGGGTACTCATTTCTTATCCTCAACTCCTCTTAATTACCACTCAGTGAAAGTTAATGACACTTCACAGATGCCATTGAGCATCTCCTATTTTACATTTTGATCGGAAACATATTTCACGAATCTCATGGCAAAAAATTGCCATTCTTTCTATAATATTGAAGAGTACCCATCTCTTATGCGCAACTCCTCCTATACCACTGAATAAGATTTAATTATAATTTCACAGATTCTTTATTACATACTGTCATTGTGACCTCCTATTTCACTTTGTGATCTGACACATATTTTGGGTTTCCCAGACACAGCAAAACATGGACTTTGCCACTATAACCATATGGGAGGCGGGGGTATCATTTAGACTATATAGTGAGCTAAGAGCTCACAGCGTCTCTACGTGTAGTTGTATATGTAGGCTCTTTGGGCAAAGGTAGACAAAAATAGCGAAGTTCATAGTTCCTGACCCCTGGAAAATTGAAGGGTTATTTGCCGATCCAAATTAATGCAATTTTCAAAAATCAGCTTTACTCCTAGGCATAACGAAGTCAAACTGTTGACATGTTTATTGCATACAATACATGTACCTCTTTTACCAAAAAAAGTCATGATCCCGGGCAAATGTCAAAGGAAATTCTGAATTTAGGGTGGTTCAATAAAAATGAACTGAATTTAGGGTGGAAATATACTGATCATATATAGTGACATGGCACAAATTCTTTTATAAAGAAAAGCTTCTCTTTCGTTGTGTTTTTAATGACGAAAATCGGAGCAAGGTTATGATATAAGCAAGGGTGTCTTTTTCAAACTATGAATACCACTGGTAAATATAAGTATTGGATGCCCTGTATACGAAACAAATGCTTGTGGTTCCTATATATTAAGATGGGGTTCTATTTATTAACCATGAAAATGCATTATTTCATTGAAAATCTCCCTCTCTGGCAGTCTGCTCTCGGGCTTTTGGCAGACATAATGGGAACTTGGTTATGATGATCAAGGGTGCCTCTTCCGAACGTATGGCCCCTTATAGTCAGGGGTTTCGGTGTTAAGACGTAGCTCTTTGATTATGAATTGAAAATTCATTATTCTTGGAAATCTTAATCCCTGTCCCTTAGTAAGGTACAAAGCAAATATGCCAAGTGCAGGGTCCTGATATGTAAGAGTACCTTTTTCCAAATTGTTTATTTCACGGCCCCTTGGGTGATCCATGGCCTCTGGTGTTAGGACTGGGCTTTATTAATTATATATATTTAGTAAAAAATACATCATATTTCGAAAATCTTTTCTCCTGGGCATTTACCACATACAGTTAGTGCATGGTTATGATGAACAAGGATGCCTCTTCCAAACTGAGACTTTGATTCTGGACAGGGCTGTTTATTTGATCTTGTAAAGTTTTAGTGTACTATAAAAAGGTATTCCTTTTTGGCATCTTTGCATCTGTGATAAACGATAATGTAATTAAGTTTTTCATTGACCTAGAGAATCCATCTGAGAGAGTAAGAGATGAGTTTATGCTAAAAGTACTATTGTCTTATTAGTCTATATGGTGATACTGACAAATAGGAGTGTATTTATCACAACACTGCTAAGTTCAAGCAAGTAAATATTATTTTGGCATTTCCATATAAATATCAAAATGAGGATATAAAGTATTTTTAATTGAATGAATTCTGTAATACATGTGCACTCTTGTAATTGCATATAAAACAGAACTAGCAAGGCCTTCTTTGAAAAAAATTGTTTGCTCTCTCCAAACTGACTGACCAACCTTTTTAACCTCCAGAGAATATTTATGATTTTTGCATGGGCTTCATCCCTATTTCTTCTGCAGTTTGCTAAGTTATTCAAACTGATTGCAATGGATATGCATATCTAATTATCAATCATATGTCAATTCTAAGTTGCAAGTTCAACAACAACAACAACAACAAAAACAATAATTTTGAACAAAATTTTATTTTAAAAACTATTAGGAACAATCAACAAGTTAAAACATTGAGAATTTTCATCAAATATCTGCAAATTTGTACAATCAAAAATAGCATTCATTTTGACCTTTGAGAAATGATGTGTTACCTAAATTTGAATTTAAATTCTTGTGTCCAACAATAAATAAATACTAACAATTTGCATCGGAAAATATTTCTCGCCAAAAAATAAACAAAACACTTTTTCTCCCTCCCCATTTTAAGGAATAAAATAAATAAATTAACAGACATGAAATATTTAATTTTGTTAATAAAAAGAACACAAAAACATAGACATAATATATAGCCGAGCATGCTTTATGCATTAATATATGCATAATGAAATTAAAAGTAAAGACAAATAATTCCTTAACTAATATCAGTGTAACAGATCAAGCTAATCAAAATTAGACTTGTATATTCGCTCCTCTACCATAAGCTTTAATTCAAGAAGCATAATTAGTAAAGGAGCAAAAATACAAGTGAAGTCGATCAAATTTTAATTAAATTGTGTAACAGATAATACATTAATAAGAAATAAAATTGCATTGAAGTTGCATTGCATGACAACAGGAGACATATACCACAACTAGCTTTTTATATTCCCTGATTACATTCTCATCATTGTTAATATTCAAAAATAAAAAAATTAATTAACAATAGCATGTGTGTTCTTCCTGGAAAAAAAAAGACAGCATAGTGATTAGTAATAAGCTATTAATGTGTGAAAATTAAGTGAATATATTAAGGAATTTAGAATTATATAACCTATATAGAAGATATTAAAAATGTAAGAATATAAATAGAAAACACAGTGACCCAGATTTGTTCTTTAGTGCTTATATGTAAGAAAATTATGAATTCATTATTCATGTACTGTATTATTTATTTATGTGCTTGCATGTTGGTCGAAAATTCTGTCATAACACTTTCTATTTTTTATGGCCATTAACAGAATTTAATGAATTTGAAATGTATACATTGCCTTGTCAATGAATCCTCAACCCTCCCTTATAAAAAAATAAAATATCCTCTACATATGTGATAAAGTAGTTTTAAGTTTTCAGATATAAACATGCATTCAGGGAACAAAAGGAAGCACTAAAATATGTATATTAATAAAATCAAAACTTGTTATCTCAAATTCAAGAGGACCAAGAAAAAAATCTTGGCGGCCATCTTTAAAAGCACTTTTGCTTGCCCTCTCCTGACTCTCGAGTAAAATTTTTGGGTCGGTAGGTAGGTGGAAAAATCGGTTTTCAAGAAAACTTGAGCATATTTGTTGACGGGATAAGAGGAATAAAAAGAAAAAAATATTTATATTTTGTACTGGAATAAAGAAAAAAGGTTTGAGTGGGGCGTTTTTAGCCAGTTGGTCGGGAGAGGGTATAACCAAACAATTTTTCAAAGATGGCCTGAGATATTCAAGTCTTTGAGTAATCAGTTGGGGTATAAGTTGTTGAGTTTCCCAAATCACTTTAGGATATCCAAGGTATTTGAGACATCAGTGTTTGAGATGCCGTAGTTCAACTGTATCTATACAAGGAAGCTAGGATAAATGAGGGACAGCATGATGGCAAGACACATTGTACTTTTTAAAATATAACATATGAATGCTGAAAGTGTTACAACAAAGGATTTCACTTCTTCAGGGTTTAAACATTTTTTTCTAAACAATATTCCACATATTTTTCCTGAAAATAGAGTGTTTTACATCAAATGGCAGGTGCCTAATGTCTTAAGGGTAAAAGTTATATTTGACATTTATAACCCTGAAAAAATATCCACAAAATTGTAACACATGTACTACAAAATTAAGTACCTTTGCAATAAAACTTTGACAAGATAATATAACTACATGTAGTTTAAATATTGCTAAAGTAAATAGAACCAAAAAATAAATAATAATTCTGATTAAGATATTCAGTGTCACATGTCTGGACGACTGCTAACCAAAATCACCCCTTAGCCCATCTAAGTAGTTATAAATACATTGTACAACAAACTTTGATGAGAGCACAAAATAACATGACTTGATGAAAGCACAGAATATATAAATGATTCACCAAGTATAACTAGTATTTATGTATATTACTAATTGAGATAAGTAAAGGTGGTTGACTCAAAAAGAGATGTGACTGAATGACCTGAATTTGGGTTAATAGATCAAAATGCGATCATTGACAACTTAAAAAATTATCTGAGTGATGCATGAACATCTCTACAAGTTGTCAAAATACTTTTTGTTCATGTTTCCAAATAAATTGTTTATGGGTACAAGTACAAACTAACTACTGCAATTTTTCTTAATGGACTCAAGCACACATTAGTTAAAAACAGTATATAAGTATTGACTTGTTTTTATCATCATAAAATATAAACAACCATTAAGTGTTGTCATGATGAAAAAAAAAAATCTCTGCACAACTATATTTGTATGGCTTCAAATTCAAGCTTCACTTTCAAAAACTATGAGACCTTGATAATTTAGCATTATACATACGGATGTATGAATCAAAATGAACACAGTCTATTTAATATTAATACCCACATATTGACATTTTTTGTTTGGGTTATCAAAATATACAATATAGCACCTAAATTGGTATCAGTATGAGAAATTCAAGACATGTAAAAAATGTACCGGTTAATTGTTTAAATGCAGATTCTTTATATAAATTCTCACAATAAAAGGGAATTTAAAAAACAAAGCTGTTCACAAATACTTTTAAACACTGAAAATTTAAAATATCCATCTGTATGTTAATCAATTTTAAGTGGATCACTACTATTATGTAAGTATTACCTAAAAGTAATTGCAATTGATTTTCAAAAAGAAAGAATATGAGAGAAATCATTATTCACATCTATAAGCATCATAAACTTTCAGTATTATACAGTGTATGTACATGTATGAGCATTATCAGGAACAAACCTCAGCTACATATACATCACTAATTCACAATTTAAAACACACAGAAATGACTTGTAACAACAATAATTCAATCATTCAACACAACAAAAGACTACAATTTCACTACTGTAGCTACAATTCAATGAAGAAAAAACAAATCTGCAAAGTTCTGCAAAGTTCAACAGTAAAATAACACTAATTAACAATAACTAACCAATAAATCAACAGTTTATACATATTTTGATCAATGACCTTTGAACTCTGTAAGATGCGTTTGGCATGAACTGGCATGATCTTACCCCTTTCTTAAGGAGTTGTTCAAAATGGATCCAAATGGCATGAACTGGCATAATCTTACCCCAATCTTAAGGAGTTGTTCAAAATGGATCCACTTTATGATACTTTGAGGGTCTTTTCTAGAAGCTCATCGATGGGGCTGTCAATGACAGACAGGGATATCCCCAGTTGCGCAGCATAGTAGGTCAGCATGACAATCTGATGTTGGCAAGGTACCGGAAATCGGAACTTGTTAACAGCAATGGTGAGGTCTGAGATAACAAACAGAATGGATCCAATGCATCCGCAAAGTTTGGTCCAGGTCCAAAGGTCATTGTAGAACTCCACCCTAGCAACTGCTCTCCAAGCCATAGTGCAGATCAGGGTGATGTATGCTGCAACAATGTACAGCATCACGCCTTCCAATGCTGGGGCCAGGAACATGTAAACAAGTGCTCCCACAGAAGCGAAACCAAGCCCATGGAGGATCTTTCTGGGACGCCATCCAAAAGCCCGGGCATAGGAAAACTGGGCTATGGCAAACATGAAGATGCCCACTTCAAAATAATCAGGCCACACCAAGAAGGCATCACCTAAGCAGGAGAAAACCAGACCAATCAGAATTCGGCGTGAGTAGCGGTAGTATTCTGTCTGGTTCATGCCATGAACGATCACAAACCCCATCAGGGAGATAATTGGGAGGCATTTTACGATGCAGAAGAATATTGATTCATCTCTGCTGTCGTCTCCAAACAAAACGAAAAAGATGGCTACAGTCTTGAAGAAGGGAACGAGAAAGGGTCCTACACTCTTCACCTGAAACATGTCAAAATAATAAGATAAATGATTTGAAAGAATAAAAATTTAGAATATTGTGGATGAGCATCAACTTCAACAAAGTTTGTGTTTACCTTTCTACAGATGTCTTCATTTTTTAAATCATTATAGTATTCTTAAAACCAAAGACATGTACTAATTGAACAGCTTTATATTGAAGAATTTTATATAGTGAATTCATCCTCCTAATAATATATCTCTTTACAAAATTAATCAAAAAATAAACGTACATACTTGAAATGACAATTTTAGTATATTGCCTGTATTTAAGTATGAAAAAGCTGATTAGTGACTCCTTGACGTAAATTATTGAATACCCCATTGGCCCAAAACAAAGCATGTGGCATATAATGACGTAAACATATTAAAATCCTCTCACCAAGACTAAGGGGGATTTATTGGTGACCTTATAGCCCTGGACAATTTTACTGAAGGCAAGGATGTGCATTTCCATATTCATAAGTAATTGTCTGATTAAAGTCTCTCTTCAGTCTCTTCAAGTACTTTTCCCTGTCACGGCCCTGTGCTGTTCTTTCACTGACCACTTAAATGTTCATGTGACATTTTATAATACTTTGTTAACCTTTATAATAGTATATAGTATGGTTTTATGAATCATAAAAAGCCTCTTCAAATGGTACAAAGTCCAACCACAACAATTTTGGCAGCAGAAAATAGGTGTTTTTCTATACCAATATACAACATATATACGTTGTCGGGTTCAATGATTTGAATGAAATTCAAATACTGGTATATCTCATTTAAACTACCTGAGATAGGTGCATTATCCTTTAAAATATTAACCCTACTGAACACAATAAATATGTACAAATTATTGCACGAGTTTACGTAAACACTTAAGTCATACTTAATTTTCCGTTCAATGACTGATTTAAAGATAACCAAAAGAGTCTTGTAGACACAGTGATAATGAGCTGATGTTGCAGAACAATTTTAACATAGAAAATTTGTACCTGGACACACCTTGAATCAACAGGTATATATGTAAATGCAGTGATTATATACCCCAGGCTACTTTAGCTACAGGCCTTATATTGCTTATAAATTAATACACAATTAAGGAAGTCCTAATAATCAAGCTTTCTAATGGTATTAATAGACAATGTACATGTGCAAAAGTGTTAAGCCCTTACAATGAATTATTTCCTATCTTGTATATTTCAAAAAGCACTGTATGAAATTTCCAAGTTAGTTTGTGCTTAAATTTATCATTAATCACATTAATAATAATTAATTTTCTTAATTTGCCATTTTTTTTCTCAAACTATTATATCTGGATATTGATTCTTTATATTTTTGCATCATTTTCAGTATGTTTAAGATTAAAAAAAATAGTTTTATTTACAAGTTAATTAACTATTTTCACAACAACAACAAAAAAATGTCAATGAATTTATATTACAGAGGTATAAATGTATAGCAATTAACATGCCCTTGATATGTTAATTTAAATAAGTAAATGAATGAACATGTTGACAAGTTGACAACAAGGGTCACATGGTCATTAGACAAAGAAGGGCATCTTGCCAAAAATTGCCAATCAAGTTTTTTATTTAAAGAAAAATATGTCTTGAAATTTAAAATGAATCTGTTAAATGACAAATTAAGTAGTTGTTTTCTTTATATTGAAAATCATGTGTGGTGAACAAAAAAAATTAAGCGATAGTGCTTTCAGTCACTATAATAGTTATAAATAGCTTATTTTTGGTCACGTTGTAACGATTTATGATAATCATTCTACCAGTTGGCATATTTTTAAAAAGAATGTTATTTTCAAGAACCTATAATCACAATCCCTGGCATTTGAAAATTTACTTTTAACCAAACACCCCTTCATATTTCAATTCAGGGAAACGTCTGCTCATTGTTTAGCAAAGAAAAATATGGCGCATAAATAAAAATACATTCATATTATTTGCTGCCTTTCGAACAAAACAATCTCTTTTCAGTTGCTCTTGTCAATGAAATAATAATACATCAATCAGAAAATTCACCTTACCACAGTTTTTGGACTAAGATTTGTCATAATTATTCCTTTTCTTTCTTCTCCGTCTCAGTGTTTTTGTCTGCTTACTTGTCCTTGCCTTGTCTGTGTTTACGTATGCTATAATTAGATAGGTTGTTTACGTCATGATGCAAATGAGGGAAGGCTGTAAAAATAGTGCTTAAAATACTCTCTTTGAAAGAGTTTTTGCATTAAGATTTTTTTAATACCTGGATAAAAAACTCTCCATGATAAAATTAAACTTTGCTTCATGGAAATAAACTTCTCCTTACATATTTTTCCGACAACGTTAATAAAAATACTAAACTATACTACCCAAAAGATGTAAAAAAAAAAAATTTGTTATAAGATTTACCATTAAAATAAGATAACATTGCTATTATGGTAAACTGTTCATAAAGATATTGATATATTTGCATAAATTGAGAATTTATACCCTCAAAGCATATGTGGGGAAAAGATGGTGCGATTTTGCACTTATGTACATAAAAAACCGCAACAGCCGGATTCGGGAAAAATGAACACTAGTTATACAGCATCCTGCTGTAAACCAGTTAACTAGATTGTCATTGGATAGATTTTGGAGGAGTGTGTATTCTGTATCCAATCAAGATAAACGACATGTTTTTGCTACGTTATTTACATTCAGTTATAACTTTGATTTTGATTAGCTGTTTCTTAGTAGAATTGACCACTCATAATAGTTCTTGTAAACAGAAATTTATTAAGATGGTGCAAATGAGATGAGGAAGTAACTCGTTAGAATTAGAACTCATGGTATGGCTGCTATCCGTCAACTGGTAGGCATAGACAAAGACCAAGAGTTACTCGAAGCAGCCAGACATGGAAAATGCGAGGTCATCGAGAAACTCCTGAAAAAATCAACAAGTGGGAGTAGCCTTCTGACCAATCTAAGGTTGGTTAGTTGTACATAACAGGAACACATTGCGTAATATCTTACACTACAAGGGTGTCATCTATGTAACATTATGTCTTGACGCTTTCTGAAACATGCATTAAAACAGAGTGCCGATTTTGTCGATGCGGTAGCTCTTGTATGATTCATTAGATGCTTTTTAAATGCATTAGGATTTAACCATCTTTTAAGCCTAGTACAGTATAACTTTTAAAAATTCTAAGTCCACCCATCAAACATGTACTCGAAAATTTGGAGAGTTTCAAGCCCTTTAATTTGATATATTCTACAGCATAATCTGGATCATTCATCAACTACCTGTTACTTTGTAACTTGTCATTTATATTGAGAAATGACAGGCCCATAGCATTGACAAAGGAGTTGGGGTGGAATGGAAATCCTGTGCAATGTAATGCTTTGCTATTATATTATATTTTAATTCAGATGCTCTGCCCCTCCCCTCCCATCCCCTGCACAATTTTCTTAAAGAAAAGTAGAGCAGTGGTACAGTAGGACTGGGACGATATATCGAGATATCGATATATCGTGATATCTGTGAGGAGGATATGCATATCGATACATTTGAAGAAATATCGAAATATTGCCCAAAAAATCTGACTTCTGTTTTTCTTTGTTTATTTAACATTTGGGGTTTAATATATAAAGTAAATAAGATAAATATAAATATAGATATGAAATAAATAATAATTAACACCACTTGAGTAAAATATTTTTGTTTATAACAATATATAAACAAGTATTTTGAATAGATTATTCTTATTTGAAAAGAAATAATTTCTTTATTTCAATGCAAAAACATATTTTATAAGAAATATTAACATATCGTGATTCATATGGTATTGTGGCTCAAATATCGTGATACGTATCGATATAGAAAAAGTTGTATCGTCCCAGCCCTATGGTACAGGTAAATAAGGGTTCCTACCTGCTGGCCTGTCTCTGAAATTAAAAGAAACAAAGAAACTGATATGGTCAACTAGAGATTGAGGTACAGAACCTAGCACCTATTGATAAAAGGGTATATTCATTGCACACAAAAATCTGTGCTGTTTCTTGATTTAGTACTCCATATATATCATGTATATAGTGGAGGAACCCTGTAATTCAAGAATAACTAAATGATAAAATCATAATTTCAGTTATTTGAATATTTCATTCAGTGAGGACATTTAGTTACTTTTTATGACATAATTCAGAGATGCATGGGTGAAAGCCTGTAACTTGTCAGTTATGCAGTCAATATTGGTCCAGTTCATGTTTCAGATTTACTTTGCACATAAATTATAAAAATGACATGATTTCTTTCAAACTAAAAGCTCTTTATTCAATTTCTCTTACTGTTTTATATAATTTGAGCACATTGATACCAGGCACCAATAACCAATTATATACATATATCAAAGCATTGATACTTCGGGTTTTCTCTTTGCAGTAGTTTCTTAAAAGTTAACATTAACTGTGCGGACAGAGAGAAAGACACACCTCTTCATCTTGCTGCACTCAACGATCATGTGTAAGTAAAACATGTAAAAGGCAGATGCATTTACCACTAGCTCTTTAGTGAAACTGATGATCTAGTATAGTGATAAATAAGAATAAAAAGCATTTATTCTTTAATTCCCATGTACAATTTCTGTTCCTATAATTGATAACTTTTGATAACTATATAATGATATGGGGTGTACATGTACTATGCAAGTCTTATTTTCTGAGTGGTACTCACGAAGATCTGATTACAGTGGCTGGAACGTTATTGTTGACAAACCAATCGAGTAGAATCGTTCGTGTTGTGCGTGATCGTTCGTGTAACGTGCGAGATCGTGCGTGTAACAGACTCAATCGTTTGCGGTTTTAATCGTGCGTGAACGTGCGTTTAAAAACGTGTAAATTTCGTTTTGTAAGTTTTTAGCTCACCTGAGCCGAAGGCTCAAGTGAGCTTTTCTGATCACATTTTGTCCGTCGTCCGTCCGTCTGTCCGTCTAGCTGTCCGTCTGTCCGTCTCTCTGTCTGTCCGTCTGTAAACTTTTCACATTTTCGACTTCTTCTCAAGAACCACTGGGCCAGAAAAGCTGAAACTTATGTGGAAGCATCCTGGTATAGTGTAGATTCTAAATTGTTCAAATCATGACCCCCGGGGGAAGGGTGGGGCCACAACGGGGTATCAAAGTTTAATATAGAAATATATAGGAAAATTTTTTGAAAATCTTCTTCTCAAGAACCACTGAGCCGGAAAAGCTGAAACTTATGTGGAAGTATCCTGGTATAATGTAGATTCTAAATTGTTCAAATAATGACCCCTGGGGGAAGGGCGGGGCCACAATGGGGAATCAAAGTTTTATATGGAAATATATAGGAAAAATCTTTGAAAATCTTCTTCTCAAGATTCACTGGGCCAGAAAAAGTGAAGCTTATGTGGAAGCATTCTGGGGGTAGTGTAAATTCTAAATTGTAGGAATCATGATCCCCAGGGAAAGGGTTGGGCCATTATAGGGAATCAAAGTTTTACATAGAAATATATAGGACAAATCTTTGAAAATCTTCTTCTCAGGAACCACTGGGCCAAAAAAGCTGAAACATTTTTTAGTGCCCATGGAAGGATCATGGGGTAGTGTAGATTTCAAAATGTCTAAATTATGATCAGTGGGACCGTGGTGATGCATTATGTATAACATGGGGGAAATCTGGTAAAGAACAGAATGGTCAAAGCTTCTCAGGTGAGCGATGTGGCCCATGGGCCTCTTGTTTTCGGAATGTTATCTGTGAAACAAGTATTTCGTTTATATTTTATTTTTTAATACAAATAAAAGGAATGAATCGCAGTTTACATAATTGAATGCGGAACGAACTAACTATCGCTTGTAAACAAGCAATATAGTAAGTCGTACAATATTATGTTCTCGTCAAATAGCGTGACTTATTGTGATAAACCGTACTAATATGTTTTACTCTATCTTTCTGAAGATCATTCTTGTTTGCTGCTAATTGTGGTAAGATATTTTTTTCTTAATTTTCAAATAATCAAAAAGAAATATTTTTACAAATAAATAAATATTTTTCAAAGCTTACATAAATGTTTAGTCGGCGAATGTACATGCATGTCACGCACATGATTTTCGGGGTTTTGTTTAACAGTGTCAATCTCTGTTGCTTACTTTTAATTAATTTTTAAAGTAAAACAATAATTTGCAATGTCGTTTTACATGTTCTAGAGATTCATAAACATTTTGAAGTAATGAAACATATAGATATAACTTTTAAGTTAAGTCATTCCATGCAATGCTGCCATTTTTTTCCCAATCGTATCCCCCATTCTACATATTATGAAATCCAATTCAATCAAGTTTTACGGTTCACCTACTACTATCTTCTGATAGAACAAAAAAATCCGTTTTCTTATGTCGGAGAATTATCTAAACAATTATTTATTATCTAAAATAATAAAAAAAAAATCTTACATGTATTTAGTTCCAGAAATACCCATTTCCTTTTTTTTTTTCAAAGTCGATGATATAATATATTTATTGATAATTATTTGAATATAAAATCAATATAAAGCCGTATTTCGTTTTGGAAATATCGATTCCTAAATAATTTGAACTATTTTGCGTGAAGAATCGTGCGTTTGCGTTAGCAATCGTGTAAGATTGTGTAACGTTTAGAATTGTGAACGTGAAGGATAGTTCGTGTATCAGGTTTAATCGTGCGTTAATTGTGCGGAATCGTGCGTGTAACGTGATTGTTCGTGTAAGTTGTCAACAATAACGTTCCAGCCACTGTATCTCTTTGTGTTGTTGAATAGAAAATGCATTCAATATGAACCAGCTTCACTATTGTTCATTGATAGATGTAAATGTCTTAACCAATAACAATTTTATACCATCATACACATAAATTTGCTTAATCTTTGATTACTTAAATCTTTGAATCTTTATTTAGTTGGTAAATAATTGAAATTGTTTTCCTTACCACTCCAAAGTTATTTGCAAGGCTTAAGTTTTTGCAGACAGACAGACAGCTAGACAGACGGATAGGAAGAAAACTATACACCCCCAAATCTTCAATCATGGGGGCAAAAAAATAAAAGCTACCTGTACATACATGTAAGGTTACATTTCCTTTTTTATGCCCCTAATCAAGGATTCGGCGGTATTATTATACCCCCCGCAAACGAAGTTTGGGGGGTTACATAGGAATCACCTTGTCCGTCTGTCCTTCTGTCTGTCTGTCTGTCCGTCTGTCTGTGCAAACATGTCCGGTCCATATCTTTCTTACAGAGGGACATTAGAATCTACTGCTCCACCAAGGTCATTTGGGGAACTTCAAGGTCACTGGAAGAAAAACTTTATAATTTGTGTCCAGTCCATATATTTCTTATGGATAAACTTGGTAGGCTCTCATTTCACACAAAGATTGCCCATGACCCAAGGGTGTGTCATGACCTTGACCCAAGGTCATTTGGGGAACTTCAAAGTCACTGGAAGAAAAAGTTTATAATTCGTGTCCGGCCCATATCTTTCTTATGGATAAACTTGGTAGGTTCTTATTTCACACAAAGATTGCCCATGACCCAAAGGTGTGTCATGACCTTGACCCAAGGTCATTTGGGGAACTTCAAGGTCACTGGAAGAAAAATTTCATAATTCGTGTCCTGTCCATATCTTTCTCATGGAAAAACTTACTTCTGAAAAACCCAGCGGGGGGTATTTTGTCCCGTTTGGACAGTTCTAGTTTCCAATGTATATAGTTTTTGACCCGTATGTTTAGCTGCAAAAACTTTAACCTTGCTCGTAACTCTTGAGTGGTTGGAATTATGGCATTCATATTTCACAAGAATATTACTTTTGACAAGATCTTTCTTTAGGTACATGTACTTTCAAATTTGACATATCGACCTTGATCTTGGAGTTTGGCCCACTTTCACAAAAAATGCCACACTTTAACCTTGGCCATAACTTTTTGTAAAGTTGGAGCTAGGCATTTCATACTTCACATTTATATTAATTGTGGTAAGACCTTTTAATGTGTAAAAATATTTTTGACCTTGACCTTGTATTTAATTCGTTTTTAAAAAACTTTAACTTTTGCCATATCTTTTGAGTAGTTAGCAATAGGGGTTTCACATTTCACAAGTGTATTCTTTGTGATAAGACATTCCTTTGGATGCCAACAGTTTTAACCTTTTGACCTTGACCTTTGGAGTTTGACTTGCACCTGAGAAACTTTAACCCTCACCATTAGTGACCATAAATTAAGGGGTATCAGTGGACAGTGTTTCACAAACACATCTTGTTACTATTGCAACAAATGTACTTTTGACAGGGCATTCATGTTCTATGTTCTATGTTCATTTTTCTTGACGTAAAGAAAACAACAAAATAAGGAAAACATTTTTTTGTGCAAAAGGAAGGAAGAATAAAATTTAACGAGTGATACTGTTCAAAATTTGACATTATTTGCTGAATATATCTGCTTTTTAAGTTTGTAATTGATAAATCTTGAACAGTGTTTAAAGAAGAAGGTCTAAAAACTAAATAATATATCTTGTTTTTCTTTGTATGTCTCAATCCAGATACTGCTTTCACATATTACAGGATGAAAACACTCTTAACCATGTTAACTGATCTTTATCAACTTCATTTTGGAAAAAAAAAAATTCTTTCACTGAATGTGGAAGGATGTTGCATAAAGTTCCCATATTGACACAAAAGGGTAATATGATGATGTTTTAGTAAAGACAGTTGTTACTGTACAGATAAATTTGATTTTTATTGGCGCATCTTAGTTGTCAGTTCTTTTACCATCTTTTAAACTTATGTTTTTATTCTGAAATCACAATTTTCATGGGGGGCTTAATTTTTGTTGTTTTTGATATATGAAAGGTCCACTAATTCATGTCCAACATTATGAACATGAAAAGTAATATATGTCAAATAATTGACTAATCATCAATTCTTTATCCACAAATTTAAATCCCAACAAACCCATATTTTTTCCTCAAACGAAGAAAAATTGAACCAGCCCCCACCCCCCAAATTATTCCATAATTCGAACAAGGTCCGTTACAAACATGCTATGGACTTACAAGTGCTCTTGGCACATTCTGCAGCTAGATTTCCCATTAAATAGGTACAGCCAATTGCATTAGAAATAAATGTTATGTGTATTGATTAATATTATAGGGAAGAATTTATGAAAAATTGTAGGGTAAATGCAGATCTATGATAAGACAGTATGTGCCTCTCTAGGAAATATGATTAAAAAAGCACTTTTCCTAATTCGGAATTATTCTGTAATAAATGAGCTTAAAAGGAAAAAAATTAAAGCAACATGATAATGGACATGGAAATTGAATGATTGAATTTTTGTTTGTAGACTAGTTTTACAGAAATTTCTTTTTTAACAAATACTTGTATTGATTATATTGCCAAAATAAAGAATAAAATATAATTAATTAAAAATCCAAAACTGTTATCTAAAGATGCATTTTAAGTTTAATATGTACCAAAAAAAAAACTCCCTCATATTGGAACAGAAACTTACAACTGACTCACAATGGGCATAAATTAAAGACCAACTGATCTCCAGGACTTTAGATTAATTGATGTCATGTTGCTTTATGTCCCATTCCAGAATTTTTCACTCATATAGAAAAGGCACCTTAAACTGGTGAAGGGTTTCAATACACTTGGCATTCATGTTGCACCTTGGCCATTAAGTGAGGGTTCTCTATTGTGTCAGCGCCTTCTGTGACACAGGACATCAGTTTTTAAGGTCCCATCCAAAGGACAATCAATTTTCACTTCAAAGTGCTGAGTGCTTGGCAAAGGAACTCGGTCAAGCTGCTAGTTTCCTTTTATAAATGTGACTTCACAGTCATCTCTATAAAGGAGTTTCAGGGAGGGGAAAAAACAAAATTAAAATTGTTAAAAATAAATATTTCATTTTACATGAAACAGGGCATATTGAATGGCAATACATGTATGAGTTAAAATTGACAAGTTGCTTATCCATGTAGCATCTCAGGCACAACAAGTCAATCACATAATGAAAATTAATTTGCTCTATAAGCATCAATTCCTGATAAGTGGGCTTGTTATTTAAGTATGTTTTACTGTACTTAATGAATTGAAATAATTTTATCTTTCTAAATCTTGGGCCACTACATTTTTCAGCCTGACAAGTCAAACCTCAAGAGCAATGCATGGATCTGAAAGTTAATATATTCCTATATTTACATTTCCAATGTCTTTTTTCGAGATAAAATTACAAATAGTTGATGTACTTTATTTCTCCATCAATGTACTGGTTCATTGATAGGTGTGGTTAAAAAAAATTCCATGCAGGGCGGAAAAAATAGCTAGACAGAAGCAGACAATAGCATGACTGTAAATATAAGGAATAACTGTCAGATTTTTCGATTTCATGACGATGATCAATCGATTGGCTTGTGTGATAATTTTATGCATAAACCAAAAATTTGGTCAGTGTAAGGCCGTTTATATTTATAATGCAAAATATTACTGCCTTAATAATTCAATTCTGCACACCTGCCTATAGGGAAAGTCCTAAAACTTCCTGTGCATGTTGTGCAATTTAATGCACTTATAGGGAATTATTTACAAAAAAATGACAGTTTAGCTTCTGTTATTTACAACTAAGATTGGAACTTCTATAAATTTGTTTCTTTAAGGCCAGTTTTTTGGGGTTTGCATGGTGTGAAAAGACCTCATGTCTCTCAGACTGCTAAAATATTAAAGCTTCAGGATGAATTTGATGACATTAAGTCTGACATTTATGATCCGTTAAGGAAGTCGAAAGCTGGTACAACAGCATATTGATACCATATTTATGCACTTTAAAGATGAGCATGAAATAAATATCTCCTAGGCACAGACTTTTTAGTGTATGTTTCTTACCCACACAAGTTTTGATGACATTTTCTTTTTTTGGGTTTGTTTTGTAAGATTCTTTACGGAGGATAAGCGTTCACTTTCATTCACAGTGTAAATTGACCATCCTCTGATAAGAGTCCTTAAGTCTTTCCTTATTGGATTTTTTGTGGAAAGCAATTAGGGATGCTGTTTGTTAAAGAAAATCAATTTGTTTTGGCCAAGATGCTATGTACTTTCCCTGTCTACTTGTTCAGCAAATTCTGACTTCAATCAGGGATTGTGTCTGAAGTAAATTAGAGATATAAGCAGGGTGAAAAGTGTACATTGTCAGACAGAGAAAAAAACTGATTTCTCTCTGAAACACCATTATAAGTTTAATTGTATTTTGTATGAGAGAGAGAGAGAGAGCACTTTATTGGAAACTAAACTTTTAACTTTTATTAATTGGTATTGCTCTTTGATAGAAAAAACTTGTCAAAATCATTCCACAGAACTTCATTGTATGTAATTATACAGCATAAAAAAGAGCATGCATATATCATGTATATTTAGTAGAAAATGTACTACTCCATTCCATGATGATATGCTTTTAATTTTTCCACAGGGGAGCTGTTGAGATACTGCTAAGAGAGAATGCCTCAGTTAATGTTGTAGACATCCGTGGATGTAACCCTCTCCACTTAGCAGCCTGGAAAGGCAATGTGGAAATCTGTAAAATACTGCTAACAAATCCTCACTCACAAGTCCAAGTCAACTTACAGGTAAGCTTAACATAAGTCAACTTACAGATTAACTAATATTATAAGTCAACTTACAGGTAATCTAGATGTAAGTCAACTTACAGGTAAACTAAACATAAGTCAACTTACAGGTAAACTAAACATAAGTCACCTTACAAGTAAACTAAACATGACATTGAAGTTTGATAAAGTTCAGGCTTACTGAATACTGTAAGTTATAATCTGTAAGACTTCCAAGATATATATGTATATCAGGAAAGAGTTGGTTACAAGTTAATGATGCTACAAGATTTATGTATTCTATTATCTGTCCATCCAAGTCTTGAAGATGTACTTTCTACTCCAGGCACTTGGTGTATAGAGGGTGTAGCCCCCCTCCCTTCCCAATATAAAATCATTTGTCAGGTGCCTGTGGTACTCTTCAAGTCTTTGTAAGCTATGTGAAAATAAAATGTTAAGAAACATGTACAATAAAAACCCCAGGCTGGTCTTCCTGTATGTATGCCATAAAGTTTGAAAATAAACAATTTCAGAACTGTGATGGAGAAACCCCACTCCACAGTGCAGCACAATATGGCTTCACTCCCACAGTCAGCATTCTACTGGAACATCACTCAGATCCGACCATCCGGAACCTGAAGGATGAGTCACCTCTTGACCTCGCTGCCCGTTACGGTCGAGTGGAGGTGGTGCAGCTCCTGATAGACAAGTGTCCAGACCTGGTCCACAGTCCCACCTTCATCCACTCTCCACTCCATCTGGCCGTGGCATGTGGACACAAACAGATAGTGGAGATTCTGTTGGACAAAGGGTTTAATATTAATACAATGGTAAATAGGCATTACAAAAATGATCGAAATATTTTTTTGCTGTCAGAAGTAGTCTCTAAGCTAGTTTGATAGAAGAGAAAAATTCTTACTTCATAGATGGTTTTAGGAAGCTATCATCACAGAAATTCTCTTGTACCTTTAACAAAAAATGCCTGATAGTATAAAAATTTGTCAGTAGGAATCATTATATTAACAGATCTATAATTATAAAAGGAATCAAATACACCGATTTGCACTTTTTTCCCATTGAAATATTAGTTTGAAAGAAGTTTAGAATTTTTCAAATATTTGCCACATATATTGAATAAATTCTTCTCTGCTGTCTAAAATGACCAATTAGTTCTGTTTTTCTAAAAAAATAAATTAATAACATGTTGACCATTTTTAGACTGAGGATGGCACTGCCTTACATCTAGCAGCCCTGTATTGTAAGCCAGACATTGTCAGAATACTGCTGGATAGAGGTATGTCACGCAGACTGCATAGAAATATTGAAAAGAATGCATTTAAAACCAAAAGTGATTATTCAAAACCAAAAGTAATCCCAGAGTGTGGTGTTGATTTTATAGAATCAGAATTTTTTTGTGCAGCACTTTGGATTATCCTTCATCTTTTGTAGGGATGGGTATCGCCAAAAATTTCGTATCGCGATACATCACGATTTTTTCCCACACTATCACGATAATATCATAATATTTTTAAAAGCAGTTTTTACAATGATTTTATATGAAACGTCATTATTTTTCTAAAAATAAGCTAGAAAAACAAAATTTTACTTGAAATTTTTATGTATATAAAATTAATTATGTATGGACGGTAAGATGCCCTTCTTTTCACTTTTTACAATTTTTTTTATACTTTCTGTAATTGTAATTTGAAAGATTGAACAAATAAATGAATAATTTCTGGACTTTATAATATGTACCTGAAGACCGGTATTTAGGTCTCCGTATCACGATACGTATCACGCAACAAAAAATCGTGACCAACGGTATACTGATAAAATCGCACATCCCTAATCTTTTGTAGGTATAGACTGCACTGAGAGAGACAAGGATGGGAAGACAGTGTTGGAAATTCTCCAGGGACAAAATAATCAGGCTTCTTATTTGGAGATCATCTCCTTAATTACAGGTAAACTATTTATTTAGGTTTACAATTCATGAACAAAAAATGAAATCTTACAGAAGCCTTTGAATTAATTATTTTTTTTGGAGATTAACTGATGGAGGAAAGGGGGGGGGTGATAATGAACCTAACCATGCTTAGAGGACAAACATCTGCAATCTTCGCAAGGCAAGGTTTCCAATCTGATATTTACTCTACAACTGTTGTAGAGTAGATTTCAGATAATGAACCCTTAAAATTCGCTTGCAAAGATGACATGTACTTACTATTCCTCAAACCATCTTCAACTAAATAAAAATTACAGTCATTGTCAACCAATATTTCAAGGTCTTATGTAGGATAATCATCAAGTCAAATTATTTGCCATACAAGATAATCAGCATGGACTTTGCTGTTCTATCTGGTCTTGCTTCATATAAATTTTCTAAAAAAAATATTATTAGACTTATGTCCTTGTGTCTTTTTGGAAACTATTGTATTAACACAAATTGGGAATGTGTAACTTTATGAAATATTTTATGCATATTCTCTTTTGCAGATCATCTTAATAAGAATTCACAAGAAATTCTTGACGCCAAAGTGTATGAAACATTAGTGGACCACACCCCTAAACCTGTTCCCAAGCCACGCCCATCTGTAAGCAGTTCTCCAGAACCAGAAAGTCCCCCTGTACATAGAACTAGTGAAGCTTCAGTTCAGTATGCTAGGATAGACAAAAGTCAGACTGGAAAGGCACCATCAAGGTTTGTGTGTAATAATGGCAGATCCATTTTGAGGGAGTTTAACCTTCTTGTAAATTGTACTATTTCTATTGGTTTTAAATAATTCTATTTTTATTCAATGTTAAAAATATGAATTTCTGATTTAATTCTATAATGTTACTTAAATAGACAAACTAAATATTTTAATAGTGGTGGGTCCATCCAACCTTCCAACTAAATTCAAGGTGTTCACTATCAAGTGTCAAAATATCAGTTGAAACTTGAAATATAAGATATCAAAGCATATCAAATACAATGTCAATTCAATAGTCCTTCCTGGTTTCAGAAATATCTTTTCTATCAACTATTAGTGATATAAATGACCATAAATCTTTTAGACTGACTGTGCAGGTCTTATTTCACAAAGGCTTCCTAAATGTACAGAATGTTTATGATCTGACAATCTTTCTGCATTGTTTACATATTGTTTACTTATTACAGCATATAGTTGAACAATATAAATACAAAAAAGTTAAAAAAATATTTTTGCATCAGTCATACATATACAGTCATATAGAGTTTCAAGTATTAATTAAACATGGTAGAATTAAAATGTCCTTCATTGTATTTTTAATGGCTTTCCTGAAGTCTAAATCAATTTACACCTTCACAATCTGAAAATTAATTGACAAATTTTATTTGTAGATATTTTTTCATGTTTGTTATTTAGTGTGAAACTTTATGTTATTTAAGACTTAATGAATTCTGATATTAACTAATGTATTTACTTTTTGATTAATATATCCAAAGTGTTGATTAATATTTCCTTGACGTTAAGATTGAGTGTTAAAAATTCAATTATGAAAGAGAGTTATACAACATATTAATGTAAATATAATATAATGTGATAAACAACTAACTACGGTAATAAACAATTCCATGCACTTCAATATTTAGTTCCACATAGCCCAAAAATAAAAAATAAAAAAAATAGAATGATGATAACGATATACGAAATTATGTTTTCTGTTAAAATCACACAGAAAGTTTGAATAGCAAAAGTACTTGTCAATGAGATAAATACCAAGAGTTATCTCTAAAGTGTTTTTTTTTCATGACAAAAATGTTCATATGCACACAGTGATTTGTAATTATTCCAATTTCCATTCTTTCAGTGAAGATCAGAATGCCGTTTTTCAGAAGGACACCCCGCCTGTTCCTCCCAGACAGTCAACATTTGATGGGGGAGACACCTCACCTGTACATAGGTAACACTAAAATTTAAACAGATGGCACATAGTATAATAATATACATGTATATTATTATAACAGTAACTTGATAAGAGCAGTACAGCACAACTCGTTTAGTACGAACAAGGATATAGCGAAGTTATTTTAGGTCCCCTACTATATGAATTTAACGAATTCTTTATATGGATATAATGAATTACGGATAGTGTGAAGTAATTTCATAGGTCCCAGTGACATCGTTATAACGGAGTTTTACTGTATCACTTTACATGATGCAAGCTGATGCAAAGTATGGACCTACATGTACTTATTGTTTTCATTTAAATCCTCTGTTTTTGTAGGACCATTGAGGAAGTATCAAAAGAGAGAGATTCCATGGTATCATTCCAAAATATCCAACCATTCCAGCCCCCCTTTACCCTCCCCTCCAACACCACCACCCCCTCCCGGCCCCTCCCCTCACGACGCTCAACAGACAGACAGACTGTGTCCATGTATGGTGCCCCGGCACTGCCTGAGAAGATGTCCCCCAGGATGTATAGGGCCGGGGCCAGTGTACAGAATCTGAGTTTAAATGACCACCCCCCTGCTCCATGTGAACCAACACAGTTACAACCAGGTAGGGTTGTTAGACAAGAATATGGTAGAGTTGTAAGGCTACTTACTGATTAAAGAACAAAAAAGAAATGATTACCTTATATACTCGCCTATAAATCTGATTTTTGGGAATAAAACTTTGGTCCAAAACTCTATGTCCGACTTATAGGGGAGTTATAAAAAGACTGGTATTCTAGAAGGTTAATCCCTCTAATATAAGCTTCAAAAATACAACTGACTTATAGGCGGACCAACTTATAGGTGAGTATATACAGTTTGTACTGTCTATCAGATTTCATCCAAACACTGTATATTAGATTAGTATCTTTGGTGTTTAAACTGACCTGGACTCCAAAAATTGTTGATGCATACACACATCACATAGATTGATAGATGTTCAAAATGAATGGAAAACGTGATGAAAAATATTGATAGTTACAATAGGTTTATAGTGGTCAATTTGTGAATAATAAACTTTCTGAATAAGTGCAACAAAGTGTATTCAGATTTTAAAATAGGTTTAAAAAATTTTAGTTTAGAATAATGATAATCTTTAACACATGTATTACATATTATTTCTTTGCATAAAAGTAAGGATCATGTGTAAGAAATATATGTACCGGGTATACTGTGATCATTATAAATTTTCATACTATTGAGTGGAGATGAAACTTAAGATGATAGCATCTCTTTGTTCTATTTCTTGTGATTCAAAAGTAACATTGTTGTTGAATTTGTAGGTGGATATTTAGCAATGTCTGAATCCCCAATGCAGAGCCCAAAGGTCAGTATGTTGTACTTTCTTCTAGTGAAAACCCTGACTTTAAACATAAATTCTATTTTATTTTGAAGATTACTGAGGCTTTTCTTCAGACATAAATTTGCAGGGAATAATATATTTGCTTCATTTGAAGACAAGTATGACTGATATGATGACTTGCATTATAACAAAAAACTAAAGAGACACTATTTAATTTCGATTCAATTGATACAATTTCAGCCAAATCGACCAGTTAAACCTCTCAGAAAAAAGAAAGCTGTAAGCCCTTTACCAAAAAGAAGCAATCCATCTGAATCAAGTCCAGAAAAGCAAGAAAGTAACCCACCATATAGGACCAGACTTGCCTCAGATAGTGAAATTCTAAAAACAGGAAGTGATGTAACTAAACCTTCCATCAAATCAAAAGATCATGACATCACTTCCTCTACAGCAGCTCCTGCACCGTGTGATAATTTAAAAGATTCTAAAAAGGTTGATGAAAAATTGAATTATGAAAAGGTGAATAATTTAGAGGAAAACAAAGATAGAAATATTATTCAAACCAACTTAAATGTCAATTTAAATAACAGTGCTGCAGAAAATGAACCAACAACAGAGTATGAAGTAATGTCCCAAGTAAAACAACCCAATACTCAAGAACAAACTGATTTAGATGCGCACACTAAATCTTCATCTTTAGCCAGGATGGAGGTAATTGATACTTACCAAATAGCATCAGGCGTGACAAGGAAAAGTTCACTGGAGCGGAAAGATGTGATAGACACGTACCAGATTGCCTCCAGTATTGTTGGTAAAGGAGAGTCATTGGACCGTAAGGATGTGATAGATACTTATCAATTTGCTGGAGAAATCGCTAAATTTAGGGACAAAGATGATCTCCCCCCTCCATGTCCTGCCGGGATACAAGAGGAAGGGTCAGAGGTCAAGGGATCAAAGGCTGAAGGAGGCAACAAGTCTGGTAAAGAATTGAGTTTAATTCAAGAAGAGGCAGGGACTCAATATGAAAACAATGCTTCTGTTGTAACAGCCAGGGGAGGAAGTGAAAGTGAAAGTAGAGCAGAAGAAGAAGGTATTCAGTATGAGAACAATGCATCTGTGTCAGAGTTGAGAGAATCGCAGGGATTTACACCAATGAGAGATTCCAAAGGATTTATACCAATGAGAGTTTCCAAAGGTTTTGAGACCAAAACAACAGGGGAGGTAACAAAGGAAGAAGATAATCCTTATGATGCCACTCTTTTCATGCAGATGGGGCCAAAATCTGAGAACATTCCAAGTGCTCAAAGTGAACCAAAAACTGACATTCCAAAGAATGAGAGTGAACCAAACAAAAAAGCTGACGAGGAAAGGAAAGAAACCTCAGAGGCTGAATATATGAACAACTGTGATAGAAACTGTAACATTCCAAAGGACTCCATTGAACAGGATGTGATATACGAGGAACCAATAAGTCGTTCTAAACAAAAATTAGACATTCCAAAAAAGCCAACTGTTGGTGACAAACCTACAGACAAGAAGTCCCCATCTGGAACAAAAATTTCCCCAAAGGGTCCTAAACCCCCACTTGTCCCCAAACCCTCAATGAGGTCTGAAAAACAAAAATTGGTTAGTGCTTCAAAGCAAGAAAACTGTGATGTGCCAGTCTGTGATAATGCAGGTGGGGAATATGTGACCATTAGTGAATCTGTGTTACATCAGGCAAAAGAAAAATCAGAGAGGTTGTCTAATGGAGTTAGTGATGCAACGGAGGGACAAGGTACTGCAGTATAATTTATTAATTATTTATTGTTTTAGCATTGCATATGAAATATTGTTTATCATAGTTGTTGCCAAAAAACTGAAAAATTATCTATTTTATTGGGGTCAGATTTTTGTGGTTTATTATACCTAATAAATTTTCAAACAGAAAAAAAATCAATGTCAAATATAGTACATAATCAATTAATCTTTTTTAATTGTTAAAGGTACCAAACCACCAGGGTCTTTAGAATTGAGCAGGAAGAAGGAGGTAACAGGAATACCTTTGACCCCCACTGGGTATACCCAGCCCCCCACCCCGGACTTCCCTCCCCCTTCACCCCACACAGCTCTGGTGGGCATTGAGGAAAAAATGGCCATTATTGATGTAAGTGTTATGTACAGGCCAAGAATTATTATGGATGTTGTTTCTGTGTCAGATTTTAATTCCTGTAATGTTCAGAATGAAGGTGCAGAATTCTGCTGAAAAAAATGATGAATCCCAATTTAAGTATTGAGCCAAGGGTTTAAAATCTTTTAACTTCATTTTAGAGGGAAGAGGTTCAAGATATTATGATAATGAAATATTTATTCCACAACTGTTAAGGAATTAAAAAATACTATATATTTATGACATACATTCATATGTTTGCCTAGCTTTTGACATAGGCTTCAATGTGCTTTATAGAATAGATCTATAAGTTTCACAATTGCAAAAGTTATTTCCCTTTGCAGGATCAATTTAGGGCCAATTTGCAAATCCCAGATTTCCTTTTTATTATAACATTTAAGATAACTTTATAGAGCAGGTCTTTCAAATGAAATCTGTATGTATACTGTATGAGTTACTATAAAATTGCCAGCTTCATATTTTAGGGTCTTTGGTCTGGTCATTGATGAGCTAATTCATGAAAACCATTAAGAAATCATTTTGAACAGAATAAGAGAGTGTTTGTTTGTATAGCCTTTATTCATGTTCAGTATGTTTTCTTTAATAATCTGTACTGACAATATAGGAATGATTCCAAAAAGTCCTAAATTGTTTATAGGTTACAAATAATGTACATTGTCAAAGAGAGATAACTCTTAAGAATATGAAAGTCATCTTGAGGTGTTCCGAACATAATAGTAGGGGTGTGTAGGCTCAGGTACATCTGCTCTACTCTGTGTTTTTGGAGGTATTGATAACTGCTCTATAAATTGAATAATGTCTGTCTACTTCATCAACTTTGTTTAGTTTTTGTGTTAAGTTGTGTTAAATATTTTGAATTTCAAATGGCTTCACATAGGTATCAGTCAAGTTGAGTCAACTAAATGTATAGGCTAAAAAGAATTTTAAAAAATCATGATTTTATTTGATTACCAGTAGTAAGTGCCTATCTTGCTTTTAAAACCATATTAAATCTAGAGCTGTTTTATTTTTGTTGTGTTATTTTTAGCATTTATTCATTTATAATAACGCACTGTATATCTACCCTTAATAGCCAAGGAGATGGGTAAGGCCATCCATTAACTAAAGGCTACTAACACAATTGTACTGGTACTGACACATATTATCTGTGAACATAGCTTCTTACACATACTCTATGTAAATATGTGTCACCTCCCCTTGCTTACACTGAAAATGAATATTATTTTTATATTGCATATAATTGTACAAAATTATTATACAAAACTGTATCTTCACATTGAAATGTCTTGAAAATGATGTGAAATAATTCTTGTTCCCTCACCCAGGATGGGGTTTACTTGATTTGGAATGAGTGCATGAGGAACCAATATGTTACACATTTATTGAATATAGTGTCATATTATAAGAAAAAATCAAATTAGTCTTAAATTTCAATGCCCAAATTGGTCGTTTGGTGTTTTAATAAGTCTATAATAATATCCAGATTGATAATTTCTTAGAATATATGCCATCATTTGTGAAAATGAATTATTTTAGAAGCAATTATGCCAAAGAAAAAAACCCAAAACATATATAAAGGACATCTATATCAACTTGTTATCATACCAGCTGTTGTAATTTGACATGCAACTGTGTAATGCAGGTTCAAATACATAATGACACTAATCCCATATATCAGATGTTAGAGTTATTGTCCTTTAGAAATTACTGTAATTAAAACTTGATGTGTATATAATTTTGTGGTGATTAAGGTTTTTTTTTGGGATGAAGGAATAACTGCTTAGTTTTCTTATATATGAATTAAATTGTAATTAAATCTTTGACTTGTTATTATGATGACATTATTTTTTATTATGATATTAACATAAATAATAATTTTAGTACGAAGATGCTAACATCTTATTTATTAATAAGTGCATAATTTTCATATTTTAAAAATAAACCAATAAATTAACTGGTGAATTTAAGGCACTAGTCGGTATGAATATTTACAGGTAGATAAAAGATAAGTGTTTTTTTAATTTTAGAGGTAGATATGGATATAGGTTACACAACAAAGTATGCTATCAGGAAGTTAATTTACATTTTGTGAACAGCTGACAGGTAAACTGACCAAATGTATTAAGGGACATTCCTGTTATTAATTTTTTTTCTTTTCTCTTGTCAGTTTTAATGGTCACAAAAGCTTTTACAACACGTGTCTTCCCCTTTGTCTTTATTTGCCTTTATGACCCACTTCCTGAGTGTTGATTAAGAAGTAAACTATTTCAAGAGGAGAGTTGTTGACTGCCCTTGTACCACTATGTTAAAACTAACACATACACATGTTAATATTGTAGAACAAGAGGTCTTCTAAAGACATGGAAACCATCACAGAGGCCAACATGTTGACTGAGAGTCAAGGTCACACTGCTGATACCCAGAATTCCACAGTCCCTGTTACCAAGGCAACAGAAGCTGTAGAACCAGTTGTGATGAGAAGGGCCTCCACTAGAGGGAGTAACAGTAGCATGGATGACATTGTCACAGACGAAAAGCTGGGTCCATTTGCAGGTTAGTACTTTTAAAAAAAGTAAATTATTCTTTTTTATGTTAATTTCATACCTGAAATAACTGGTATGGAATGTCATTACTTTTGGTTGGATTATACTTGTATAGAAATATTTTATATGAACTTGCAAGTACCTCAGTTAACTGTGGAACTTTGGGACACATGCATTGAGATAAAATATTGATCACATTCAAGATGAAGGTAGATTTTTTGACCAATCTACCTTAGATTATTTCAATTTGAGACTCAAATGATCTTAAAATCACTTAAGTTTATGGTGCAAACTGTGGAAATCTATGTTTCTGGGAAACTATTTTGATATAGAGTGATCTTTATTGTTTTTTCCTATAACAAACATTATAAACAAATATTTTAAGATCCAACAATAAATAATTTTTTATGTTTTTGAAAACCTACCGTCATTCCTCAGCTATTCTTTTTTTATTTGCCTATAAACAGTATGATCCTTTGTCTATTACTTTTCATCTAGTTTTTTTTTTACGTATCCATTTTCCGTTTTTATCCGATTGATATTTTTTTTACGTCTCGGTTACACCGACGCTTTATCTTTCCCCCAAGTACTATTAAAACGTCTTTGTGATCTACAAATTTAGAGATGGCGTCCGAGAAGGTTGCGGGAAATATTGACTCTATAGTTCTGTCAGTTACAGTAAATTTTAAGGGAAAAACATCTTAATTACTCGGCAAAAAAAAATATAGTACGTCAGTTCCACCTTACAGATACATGGTATGATGTTTACGAGATCGCCACAAAATTGGTTGCAGACAAAATTCCACGTGGGATGATTGCTGATTTACAGCTTATTAATAAACTATCAAAATCTTAAACCTCGTAAATATCACACCCCCGAAACACTAGATTAGTGTGGAGTCAGTTATTTGAGGTACGTGGCTGGTGAGAGTCACTTCTTAAGAAAAAGTTTGCCTTAAAAGAACTGATGTGTTCTGATATTTGAGCAATAAAAGATTGAATTCATTTAGAATGCTTTAATTTTCCTGTTTGATAAGTAAGGTGAAAATTGAGACATAGTTTATACCTCTATATCATCGAAATTTATTTCTGACATTTTGTCTTAAAAAAAAAAAAAAAAAAGCCTACCTACCTACATGTACTCACACCTAAAATGATGAGGCGCGTTACCGCAAAAAATAAATTTTTTAAGGATGGCCTTGTATGGAATGTCATTCCTTTTGGTTGGATTATACTTGTTTAGAAATATTTTATATGAACTTGCAAGTACCTCAGTTAACTGTGGAACTTTGGGACACATGCATGGAGATAAAATATTGATCACATTCAAGATGAAGGTAGATTTTTTGACCAATCTACCTTAGATTATTTCAATTTGAGACTCTTAAAATCACTTAAGTTTATGGTGCAAACTGTGGAAATCTATGTTTCTGGGAAACTATTTTGATATAGAGTGATCTTTATTGGTTTTTCCTATAACAAACATTATAAACAAATATTTTAAGATCCAACAATAAATAATTTTTTATGTTTTTGAAAACCTACCGTCATTCCTCAGCTATTCTTTTTTTATTTGCCTATAAACAGTATGATCCTTTGTCTATTAGTTTTCATCTATTATTTTTTTCCCATTAACTCAGTAGTGAGCACAAGGTGTCTTTGATTTTGTGAATATCTGTTTTATTATTAAAAGGACCCAAAGGAATTTTTCAACAAAGAGGATATACAGGAATTTTGTATACATGCAAATACAAGTGTTACCAAAAAATAAAACTAATACTTGCATAAATCGAGCCTTCAAGTTCATTAGCATTCATCTTTAGTTTAGATTTTAATTATGCTGTAAAAGGAATCCTTTTAAATGAATTCCACAGATTTTTTTTTTCTTTTGTGCTTGCCTATAAAGATTTTAGCCATTTTGTTTTGTGTTGCCAATGACAACTACTGTGCTTCTTTAGCAAGCTGTCACACCCAGGACCGTGCTCACTGTAAGTTATCCTCAGCACCCCACTGTGTCATACATGTAGTTGTATCTGTACAAACAGATGATTGTTTACACTGAATAGTTGTTGTCATTGTGATGATAGCCTTTTCCCTCCAAAAATCTTAATTTTAGATTTTTTTTTTTGGTGGTTTTGTTTTTATTTAAATGAGCATTTTTTTGTTGTTGATTTTCAGATTTTTTTGAAATTGAACATCTTTAAGTACTGTATTTTTTGTGTAAATAACTCTATTAGTGATATCTTTTTAATGATACTACTGCCTGTGTTGGATTGAGATTTATCAACATCAAGGGTATAGCCTGCTAGAACAACAGAAAACCTGCAAGGTCCAATTTTTTTAGTGTCACATTTCTAGCTCTGTATAGGCTATTTGATAGTCTACTCTTAGATGATGTAAATTCTCTTATATTCTTGTAGTTCACTTTTCACCCCCCAGTTATTGATAATTTGGAAGATGAAAAATCTTTATTTTCATTGGGGGGGGGGGG
>PRKT01000223.1:619915-656194 GCA_003671525.1 Saccostrea glomerata | reverse complement strand
GGGGGGGGGGGGGGGGGGGGATTAAGAATTATCCTACTGTAGGAATGGGCACTGACAGTTAAGCTCCCTCACACAGGAGTTGCCTTTCTTGTTGATTGTAGCTGAAATCAATACAGATTTTTTAGCAACTAATAATGTAACTGAATACCAAGTTTGAAAATTATAAGTTGTTAAAGTTGCTTTACTTTACAATCATCATACAAAGAACTGTGGAACTACTAATTTCTGTGAGGGTTATTTCTATTTTTTGAGATATGTAAATGAAAACCCACAAATTCTTGTCCAACTTAAAATTTCAACAACAAAAAAATTCCTTGAGCCAATAATGTTTTCCATAAACCCCCCAAAAACCTAATAAAATTTGTGATGAATCAATCTTCAATATTTGTGAAAATTTCTATAGACTGGAATTTGGTTTATTTCCCAAGGTACTGGTACCATAACTTAAGAAATTTCACTTAATTGATTAAAGGCTAAGCATAGAATCACAAGTGCACTTATTTCGAAAATCACCATCATATTGACAGAATCATTTTTTCCTGGCTCAATAAAATTGAATTATCTTTTTATTGAACAATCAATGAATATCAATCATACTGCATGATGCTACCTAATATGGCAGCATGATGAATAATATTGAATAAAACTTGGAGATGGGCAATTTCCCTCAACTTTATCAAGAGATATGTTGATTGATTTTGGAGGATTTTACCAAATTTATGGGGGGAAAAGCAATATGATTCATTTTTCTTTCGAGAATTGATCAATGTATGTGGGGTATTACCGAAGAGTTAGCAATTAATTATAGAGTTTCTTTAGTCTGGACCATGTTTGCCTTCCGCTTAGGAGGGGTAAAGCAAATTTACAAAGAGACATCAATAATTTGTTTAATGCATTCTTTTCTTGCATCACAATTAACTTAAAGCTGTTTATCTTTTTACTGGATATTACAAGTTCTTTCTTTTAGGACCTAAGCAAAATTTTCATCTTACATTCTGCATGTGTTCACAGGTTAAAAGTTTCTGATCTTTACAATTTTTTCCAGGAACAACAAACAATAATATTTGTCATATATATGAAGAAGCAAATTATTCAGATAGTTTGTATTTATGTTTGTTAAAAGCATGACCCTCAAGGATAGGGTGGGGCTACCATGGGTGATCAAATTTTACATGGGAATATATAGGAAAATAAATCATACAGGTCATAGTCACTCAGGTGAGCATTGTAACCCATGGGCCTCTTGTTTTACATGATTACCAAACTTACTGCCAAATTAATTGTGTATTTGAGCTCAGTTTATCCCCATTTTCATTAAAGCTTGATCTTTGTTTAATGAGTGTTGCAGTGCTTTGACCAGAAGTATGCTTATGCATTTCATTAAAGCCTAGCACGAGTTATGCAATCAGCTGCAGATGTTGCCAGTTAAATGGGGAGGCCTTATAAAACAATTGCCCCAGAGATAAGGAAAACCCCCATTTAATGAACAGAAATGGGGAGAAATTGGGCAGAAAATAGAAAACCTGCATGTAGTCAAGATACATTGCTTGGCTTTATTCCTTGTCAACATGCATCTGCCTTGTAGGAGGTGTTTGGAAACAAAACTAATCAAATTATTGTGCAGATGTTACAGTCGTGTTGTAGGGGGATAGGTCCTCTGATATAGTCCTTGGTTCAATGAGAAAAGTGTATTTTATCTTTGTTTATCAGCTTGGAAACTTGGTGGTTGTTGAATTCAAAGAAAAGATATCTCTATAATAAAGTGATTATTAGGTAATTTAAAATTAAATTAAAACAAATATACAGTAATACATTTGTAAAAAAAAAAAAAAAAAAAAAAAAAAAAATAAAAAAACTTATCTTTCATAATGTAAATAGATGTTCAATTCAAAATATTTGTTCTTTGCAGTGAAATAAAGGAGAAATCTCAAACAAATTATGTTTTTGCAGTAATTCTCTTCCAATCCATTACTTTATCCCACTTTTACCCACAATTCTCTCAGACCTTAACGTTCTGTAGTGTATTGGACTAGATGTACGTTAGGTCTAGAGGCATCTGATTAAATCCACCCAGGTTTCCTTTGTTTTATCATTATTGCCTTCTTAAGGTAGTTATTTATTGACCTTCCTGAGATAAACTTTGGTAATCTTGCATCGACAGAAGGAGGTCAGTTCGCACCTTTATTATGTTTCCTACCTTATACTAAGTCAATTGTATGTCAGGAGAAATTGACAGCATGTATTGATCGGTTATTATTATAAGACAAGCTGACACAGTTCATATGAAGTGTCTCATGGTGTTGGACTACATTTTACAAATTTTTGGAAAAAAGTTAATTATTGTGAAATTGATTGAAGATTTGACCAATTTAATTCTTGATTGTTTTGGAGGAGTTGTATGTACATTTTACTTGTTGCCTGTTGCAGTAGTGCTTTTCAGGTTTGTTAAATTAAAAAAATATATATATATTTGTCTGATGAATCCTGTTCTTATGTAAAATTACGGAATTTACTTGCATTCTGATTTTGGAATTACATGTATAGATTCAAACAGATGTGAAGAATTCCAGACGTTCTTTAAGTTGTCTTGGAAGTGTTAAACTTGGCAGATATGTATCAAATATGATTGCAAGATGCTAGCAAAAAGAAGAGGAAATTGAATCATATAAATCAAACCACTGTTTACATAATTTATAAAACTATAAACTAATATTTACTATATGTCTATATCTCATGTAATCAGCAAAAAATATTCTGGGGCGTCTTGAAAAAAAAAATGCCTGAATTCCAACAATAGCTTGCTTGTGTAAACTTAAAAGTTATGACAGGAATTTAATATTAGATCAAATACACTATAATAATCATAAACATCCAAATGATAAGGATCAGTGTGTAATATAGACAGGTGTCAAACTGCGAGATTATCTGCCCTAATCCAATTAGGGGATTATTGCTCTGTGAAGAAGTTTAAAAAAACTTGTTAATGTAAACACTAGGCCACTTGATATTTGTAAAGAATCAATGCCCACCAATGTTATGACTGGGACATAAAGTCGCAGTGAATAGAGCTCATTCAGTTACAACACAAGTGTGCTTTGAATAGACATGAAAATAAAAACCTTGTAAAGATCAGGAATTAAAAGTATAAGTTTGTATGTATCAGATTCGCTCGTGGAATTGAATGCACATAGTGTATTGGAGCTAGAAACAAGGGAGCTATAGGAAAAAGGTAGGGTGAATATCTAATTCTGATTTCACTCGTATTTCCAGGGAATAATGATGTGATTATTGTTAATGCTGTTTGAAATTATAGTCTAATATGCATTTAATTTATAAGTATCGTTACAACATATACAAATACTTATTTAGTGCTTCATGTTTATATGATAAAGTATTTTAAAATTTGCATGTGGTATTGAACAAAAAAATCTGAAGAGCTGAAAAAAAGCTTTTAATGAAGTCCTTTTCATTTTTTGAAGTACAGTGATAAACAAACTTCAAGCACCTGTCATTAAGCACATTGATATTGACTTGATCTGTTACGTATCTCTCAAATATAGATATTGTAGTTTTCAAAATGGGACTTCATTGATGAAAATTTCAATATCCATTGACCTTGATACAAATTTATTCAAGTACATGCAAATTCAGCATTATAAATACTCAAATGTGATTATTCAAACAATTTAAATCTATATGAAGAGAGTGTTAAGATTAAAGAAGGAAATATTGTACAGTATTTGATGATATGAAAAAGAACAACTATCATTTGAACCTTAAATTTTTTTAAAGATCTGTAGCTCTGCCTGAGCTTCAGTATCTGTAGATATGACATATCAAGCAACTTCTTATAATTGCCTGGCATTCACAATGTCAAAATGACCTTCAAGGTTTTAGTGCAAAACTAGAGGTACTGTGAGCGATGAGCTCACTAAATGATACCCCCCGCCTCCCATATGGTTATAACTGGTGAAAAAGTCCATGTTTTCCTATGGCCGGTAAACCCAAAATATGTGTCGGATCAAAAAGTAAAATAGGAGGTGCACAATGGCAATATGTAATAAAGATTCTGTGAAAGTTTCATCAAATTTCATTCAGTGGTATGAGAGGAGTTGAGGATAAGAGATGGGTACCCTAAAGCGTAACAGACGGACGGACGGACGGAATTAACGATTACTATATACCCTCTCGCTTTTCAAGCGGGGGGTATAATGAAACTTATGCATCTCACTCAAGTCTGAACAAATGATGACTTTCAAGGTCAAGGTCACAGTAATAAGGTCAATACTGGTACCTATTATTAGCCACATGTAGTCCTTATTAGTTTTTGTTAGTGCCTACCCTATTCTGACTAAATCAGTGTGACTAATTCTAGTCTGAACTATACATTTATATCCACATAGTGGACAATTGTCTTTCCTCCTCAATCTTTACCCAATACATATGTCTTAATATAACATTGATTAATGTTTTAAGTACAAGGTTATTTGAAATTTAATCTAGAGCATGGATTTACTTGCAGGTGTGCACCCAATTGAAATGTTTTCTGCAACTTGAATAAATGTTGTTGTTTTTTTGTTGCATTATCCTGCTCATGTGTAGGTGAACTATTTTAACTGTTAGAATTTCTGGTATAGATTAAAAATTTGCTTATTTGTTTGCATCATCCAACCTTGCATGTACTTGTCTTTTGGCTTATTTTAAGCTTTGGAAATTATTTTTGTTTTTCTAGAAGTGAATATTGGGATTTTTTTATCCATGCAGTGGTGTGCACTGAAAGTACTATTATATCTCCTTGAGTTTGTATGTATATTTATATATCACATCCAGTTGTTATGTGTCGTATTGAAGTGTGTTTAAAGTTATGTTGGAATTTTGAAGTACTACAATATAGAAATCATGGCTAGATCTATATGGAAATAAGGACTTTAAATTTTCTTTTCCTATAAAGTATCTTTGAATCCTAAGTACTTGAGCCAGATTAACTTGAATTGATTGTGTCAGCTTTTGGTGACAAGGGGGTCTTTGTGATTTACATGTATTGACCATCTAGTGCCGATTGACAGTGCTATACAGGGATTTGTAACATTGTGGGGGATTTAAGGAGGATTAAAATAGAAAAGGTTTTATGATCCCTTGTGGTCAGCATAGATAAATCACCAGACAAAATAACATGATTTATGAATATAATTTGCCAATTAAGGTGCTCATCTCTCTATAGTGCTGTATGAAGAAAAGAAGGTGAAAGTGTGTTTTTAATGTTCAAGGAAATTTTGCAATTGTTGAACATGCAAGGCCAAAGTAAACAATTACCGGAATAACAATTATAGTTAACTTGGAACATATAAAAAATTCTTCTCTGTGAACTAATTAATACTGGGATCAGCATCTTAAATTGTTTTTCTTCTAAAAATTTCGAAGTGAATATGGATTGGCTCCCACTTTAGAAAAATCAAAGACATTACATAAAGCAGACCATCTTCAGACACTGCACAGGTAGGACCAGATTGATAATTTTAAAATGTCACCTCATTTAATAGTGTTTATTTTAATGCTTTATATAAATTTTGACATTAAATTCTATTCATTGTAAGTATGCCAGAGTAAAGAGGCATATAAGGCCATTACTTTGTACCTGCACAAAACATATAGACAAGTAGAAAACAGCAGGGTTATGATATCAATGGAAGACACTGTCCCAGTCTGTTCAGGTAGTCAGTACATCAACAGAATCTTGATTAGCGGGTGAAAACACTGGAATATCATCAAATGTTTCAGAGAATGGCTCTCTACACAGAGAAATGAAAACTCCATGAACAAAAGAGGATTATAGAGTTGCCGTAGGAAGGATTGTGTTCTGTGTGAAGTTAATTAAGGCCTGCAGGTTAAGGTGGGGGATCCCAGGATTTATTTCATGCTTGGTCAGAGTGAAGCTAACAGTTAATTGATAGACAACACTAAACCTGTACAAGGTCTGCTGAAAACATTATTATAGCTAATGCAACCAAGTGTGTTTTATAATTCAGATGAAATTTGCTAATGTAGTAAGTTGGATCTGTATCTTGCAACAAAACATTCATGCACATTTATGCATAATTTCTTATTTTCATCTCTAATTTTACAGAAAAAAAATTACATGCACATTTTTGATTTGTGAATTACAATTATCTTTTTCAGATATTGACATTTTTAACTTATAAATCTTTCAATCAACTGCTTGTTAAAATTTAAGAAGATTTGCTGTTAAATTTTTTCTTATTCATCCTTTTTCTCAAAATTAGGATAGTAAACATTCATTTAATATGATTTTTGGACAATTGATTTATCTCATTTTTTATAAGCAAGAACTAATTAGTGTCATGCATTTTAAGTGTGGTACAATATATTAAGACCTTGACACACTGCACCATTTGTGTGTATACAATTATCAAAGTACCACTTGAGTTGGGAAAATTAATTGGGAACACTTCATTTAAAAAAAAATCCTTCTATTCAAAAAAGGGAATTAAGTTATATAGTGAAAACCAATTTCTGCAGATGATTAAACAAGAGTGATTTAAGTATATGTTTGAATATAATGATGTATAGCAGGGCAGAATAGAAACATCTAAATGATTCAGAAAACTTTAATTTAACAAATGAATGTAATCAGAACTCAGGAGACCTGCAAATGACATATTTTCTAGTTATTGATAAATGAGGTACATGTATACGTAATTTTTGTAATATCTTTGATATTCAAGATCCTTTCATCATTCAAGGGATCAGATATAATGATCTTAGAGCTATTTTGGTTTCACATACTAGCTGATCAGGTCTAATAGGTCTCACTTTAGGTCATAGACATATCTATAAATGTTCTTGTCAGTACGTATGAACATGAATTATGGAGATGGTCTCTAAGATAGTATGCTGTCATTCAGTGATCAAACTTTAGCACCTCTCCCCCCCCACCCCCCCCCCCCCCCCCCCCCCCCCCCCCCCCCCCCCCCCACACACACACACACACACAAAAAGGGGGTGGTGGTGGTGGGTGCATGGGTTAAAGCTTTGCTCCCTGAAAAAATTATTTCAGTTAAGAAACTTGTCAGTCTCTGGCATTCATTAATGAAATTAATTAGTCCTGCAAACTTTTCCTTATAAGAACTTGTGTTAATTAGTTTCGAAGACCACCATAAAGAATTACTCATATGCAGTTTATGAACAGTATGAAAAGTTGAAAGCTGGTACTAATTTTGCTCTTAGTAAAATTGAATCAGAAATGTATATTTAACATACATTAGGAAGCAACCAATTTGTTTTTGCATGCTTTGTGTATTTAACCATAATCAAAATATCATTTCAGTCTGGACTTAAGATTCATGAAGTACATGGAGTTATTTAATATTGATTTACATGTTCTGGTAAATGGTCAAGTGATATGATGTCACAGGAAGTAATTTGAAGCAATAACATAGGTCCTAGCCAACTTGATAAGGATGTAATGGGCAGTAATAGCTAGACCAGATCAGATCACTGCTCAACTACTCTCTTGTTATGATTAAGTGATTTATAGCTGCACAAGACTGGCCAAAAATACAACAGGGATTATATACAGTGCAGTGAGATCATATTCTACCACAAAAAGGAAAGTTTGTTTGATTATATATTTGTGTCGATTGGAGACGAGAGTTTTTGTCGAATGTTGTTAGTACATTTCCTTTCCTGACTTTGATGAGGTCAGGCTCTTTCACACGTTTTTTTCCCTGCCGGATACACGACTGGAAAAGCCACACTATAATAACTCGGTGTTATAACTGCCCTGTTTATCTGTGCGACTCTCTTCATCCTCTTTATTCCGTGTTATGACTGCAGGCCGATTGGTGCGGTTCACTTTTCCTGATCAAGTACGAGACTCTCTTGTCTGTTTGTTTCTGTGTCAGCATCCCTTTATTCACTAAGATATTTATTGGATCAGATTAAATTATTCAGGGAAACAAAACGGCATTTTTGCCTCTGTGCATGGACCCCAGTGAATGGATTTTTATGAAGGATTGATCTAGGTTGATTTTTTATGTGCATTCCATTCAAGCATTTCAGAGGGAATTTATTGATTAAACCATTAAAAAAGGTAATTATGACATGCTATATAGTTAATCCCGTCAGCGTATTCTATATGATGCTTTCCGATTAGATTGATTTTTTAAGGGCTTTTACTGTATACATCAGGAGTCAATTTTTTTTATGCATATAAAATATTTCATGTATGCACCATAAATCAGTTCAAAGGGCCCTCTAAAGCAAGCATCAGACAGCATTGTAGGGATATATTGGAATATTTTATCAGTTTTGATGGCTAAATAATAGCCAGGAATCTAGGAGAAGTACAAGCAGTGGTGAGAGAAACGCTTTTCTAGAACATGCTTTAAATAAACATAAAATATTAGATGGCAGTGTTGAGATATTTGTGAAATCTGTATCAGCTAGCTAGATATTAGTATTATTAAGGTGCATGCCTCAGCTTTCATAGTGTGTTTTCAATGTTATTCTCATCTTTACGCAAAACATTCTTGGCTGTGTCAACAAATCGTGTATCCTGATTTTATAGCATCCTCTATATTTATGCGCATATCTGTGTTAATTTGTTAATGGGCCGTAATTAACCAACACTTAGCGGTGTGTCCTGACAAATTATTTGTGTAACTTAAAGCTCAACCTGTCTATACAAAAATAGATGCTCTCTTTTTACTTGAAGATTCAATAGCAGTGCCCAGTATATCTACTTTATAGTATTTCTAAGGGTGACAAGTTCATGTTCATTGAGAATTTTAGTACATTTAGTTCACTGAATAGAGAGATGTCAATTAGAAACTTTATAAATCAACAAAAACGATTGGAACCAAATCTTCTGTTATAGATTATAAAGAATTCCATTACATTTTTTATGAACTTTAGAAAAAAAAATAGTGTTATCTTCATAATGTTGTTTATACAAATACCTCACATCTGATCATTAAGCTGAGAAGTTGTATTTTTTGTTGGACCTGTGGTCGAAATCTGTCATTGTACGACACATTTCCAGGAGAGTAAAGAAATTCTATGTCAAACATTTTGGCAATCTCTGGGGTTTCTTTTTTCTTTCAAACGCGCTGATGGAATCAGAGAAGTCGGGGTGAAGGGAGGTGAAAAGAGGGTGATGTTTTATTGCAATCAAAAGATTTGCCTCCATTTTTTTCCTAGGATTACACGTGTATAAGAGAGGCAATATAATGAAATCTGCAGACACATTAAGTTATCGGATTCTCTTTTGATATCTATATATATAATAGACAGAAACATCTCCCCAATTTCTTTTCTCTCTTCTGTTTTACCTATACCTTGTCAGAATGATAGAAAATGGAGCCGTCGGTATTAGTATTATAATGTTTGTGCAGAACACAGGCTTGTAAAGTCTTTATTTTATAGCCATCTATTTGATATTGTACTAGTCTAGTGGAACACAGTGTTTTTTTTTCCTTTGATCTTAGTTGGCTGTTCTTTAATATATATTCATATTATATGGTAGAGAAATTTGTTTATCTGTTCATGATTGTTAAATCACAAATTTGCAGATTGCAAGATTTATCTAAATAATCTGCGATTGTAAATTTTTTTGTGATATTTTCTTGCTTGCAGAAGCTGTTTATAATATTTATAGTGGATTATGAGATTATTGCATTTTCATTTTTCTTAAAAAATTACAGATCAAAAGATATTGCAATAAGAAGAAAATCAGGACCTAATGTAATATGTGCTAGAAAAGCATAAAGGGGGTTACTGTAAACCAACTTTTATTTGCGACGACTTTATTTCACGATTTACTGGAGTATAACTATAACTAGGATAAATTTTTTAAAATCTGTTTTTAAAAGACATTGAGACTTTAAGGACTGGTTTGCGTTGAGAAATATTTGTGATGATAAGGCTCTCGCGAACTTCGCGAAAATTTCTAGCACGCAAATAAAAGTTAGTTTACAGTATCTACCTAAAAAAGAGTGATCCACTCCTTATTTTTGTTATAAGATACATGTACTTCCTCCTTTGCTACAAGGCTTGGCCAACCAAGGAAGGAAATTTTAAAATCTGCACTGAATACTGAATTCAGTAATAAGTGTAAGTGGAAAGTGATAAATGATCGTGGTACATTACTAAGCTATAACTACAGATGCACTTAAGTGCATTAACAACTGAATTTTTTGTGGGCTGCGGAAGTTACATATTAAGGGGGATGTCTCGCATTGTCACTGTAGATTTCTGATTGCCAATCATCAAGTGAGTTTTTCAGTTTTTCCATTCAGGGAATTTTATTAGTTGTGTTTGATTATATGAATCGGGATGTATTCGTATAGTTTATAATTATGCAAGTTAATTAAGGACTTTGTTCTAACAGTTCCTGTTGGTGAAGTACATATTGGTAAGGATATGTAATGTGGCTTGAATGTATTATAAATTTTGATTATGTTAAAATTATTGTAAACATTGTATAGAGGGATGTAAGTGAATTTTTTTTCTCAAACTATCGAAACATGGATTGTCCAAAAAACAAAAAAACCCTTACTTTTCTATAAAGCTTAATCGAGTTATAAAGTAACTCGGTAACTGATGGCAATACACATGCATTTTTTTCTTTACCTGTTTTGCATTTCTTATATTTCCTTTGGATCTTATTCAGTCTGTTTATCTTGGTAATAATATGTATTTATTGTATTTCTTGGTGCTTTATTCATTACTAGATATAAGATAAACGGTGCTGTATAGTTAGATAGACAAAACAGAAGGTTAGTGATTAACACCAGGCCGTTCTATTGTCTTAGGGAAGTTCATGCACAATCTTGACAAGATGCTTCTTCAGACTATATCAGAACAATGTTTTGTGGGGATTCCTGTGAAGCAGAAAAAAGCTGTGGCAGTTTTACCTGCAGACATACAAAGTTCCAATAAATTCTGACAAGAAAAAGTTATATCATAGTTCCCAAAGGGTAGAGAGTTACTAATACTATTCTCCGTAGGAAGTTAGAACACCTGAGGGTTGATGGAATACTGTGAGCTGATAGTCTTGCACATCAATCCTTAAGGGAAAAATTCTATTGAGTAAACATCTTCATTACTCCACTGTTGTACTATGGAGTTGTAGAACAAGTCATGACCCATTTGCAAAAAAAATTTTCCCACAACTGATGAGTCTGTAAACATTTTTTTTTCGTGTCTGCATGCTGACATGCCACAGTGCTGCAGTAGTAATTTTGACACAGCTGTTGTGTGTTTTGGGTGAATTTGTCAAATTACCCATCTTATCAGCCAAGCTTTCTCTGATGTCTATCCAAATGACGGTAGTGGAAAACCAAGATTTACAGGACCATGATAACTTATGCTGGCTCCTGTCTGCTCACTGTAATTTGTGTTCTGATAGATTGAGAGTCAGGTATTTTGCACTTGATAAAGATTAAAAGTGATCTTTGTTTCTTTGTTGAGAGGTTTGGTGTTTATAGATAAATTTAATTAAGGCCTGACATGAAGAATGAGGGAAGCTAACATCTTTTATGTCTCCTAGCTAACTCTTAGCTGCATCATGGAGTCGTCCCAAATGCTAGGTTACAGTAGTAGATGAAAAATGTTTAATTAATTTGTAATTCATTAAATTTTAGCACAATTAAAATCTGTATATCTTTAAAAATAATTATATTTATTAGTGTGTGTGTGAAAATTTGGAATTAAATTAATTTTAACATTTCAAAATATGGGGGAAAAATCATTACCCCAGGTATTTAACATGGTAAATCTAGATGCTAAAAATACTGATGTAAGTCAATCTATGGCACCCAAATGAGTTCTCTGATTTAAAAAAAGAATATGATTCAGAAAGTGATTTTTGTCTACATCCTAACAATAATCATGTAACAGTTCTGTCTCAGCAGACTTTGGCATGAAATATGCTGCTATCTTTGTATAAGTACTGCCACTCAAATGACTGCATATAAACGCATGTAAGATTTGCCAAGATGTGCACAAATGAGATTCAAAGGCTTATGCTTGTAAATTTGGGAAATTATGCACCACTTTAAGATTTCTGAGAATAAAACTCACACTTTCTGTCTTTGGAAACACTTTAAATCATCTGGATTTCAGAATCTATACACATTATTTTCCCCTTCATCTGGTTCCAAATTCATAAATTGGAGAGGGTGTCTCTGTGTTTGATTTAGGGGGAAGATGTTTTACATCACCCACAAATAATATCTGGTGTAAATATTTTCTCTTATGATACAGGTAGTTTTTGGGACTGGGGAATATAAAGGCCATATCTTTTGTTGCCTAGCTTCCAGAAATTAATTGTGGATGCCAATTCTTCAATGAAGAAAAGCATACTGTTTGTTTAGAGGTTTAAAATTGATTGTAAAATGATGTTTACTGTATTGAAATGGAGTAAAGATCTGATGCAGCTTTGAGGCATGTTTATTGTTTCTGAATGGGGCAGATATAAAAAAAAAAAGTAAATCCTGCTGCTGAAATGTTCCACATTGCACATATTGAATGGCAAAAAATGGCCAAGAACCAATCCCGAAGATTGGAATTCATTTCCGAAATGTAGAGATATAGAGAAGTCAGTATACTACCCACATACCACACAGGCAGGTAGGATATAAGTTATGGCCTATAGGAATGCACCTGTAGAGGAATTGTGAGTCACTGACCTAGATTAAGTTCCAGGAAGTGCCATTATCCTGCCTGCTATTGTCAGGAATATAAAGTGGCCATTAGGGAGATCCATAGCTCTTCAAGATTGATTTGTGTGAATGAGCCAAAATCTCAAGATGACCTCATTTTGATTTTATATTTGGATAGGGTATTTCTTTAAGGAATTGGGATGTTAATTCATATTGACCACGAAAATGATTTTAGAAAATGAAAATGTTAGTTAAATAGAAATTTTGGTAAAAAGATATTGACACATTGTTGTCAGAATAACTGAGGCCACTTAATACTGAAAAATGAATGACCTTGAGGGATTCAATTTTCTAAATGGTTTAATTAGTAATAACACAAGTACAAGAAAATTTAAGAGGTTCATTGATTCAGTTAATAATTTACATTGGGAGGGAAGATATATTGGAACAAACTCATTGACATTCACTTCTCAAGGTATTAGGGTCATAATCATTAGTAGGGCTAATTGCAGACAGGTATAGCTAAATTAACCTTGTAATGGAGGGTAGGACAAATCAGTGTATTATGTATATGTTTCATTATGCTTTTGTTTCATCTGCAATTGGTTTCCCATCTCATGCAGTCTACCAGATTTTGATGATCAAGATAATTGTATTAAAAAATAAAAAAAAGTACATATATTTATGACAGAAAAAACCCTGTTTTTGCTCTGGCATGATTATGCTTAATATGATGTAAGGCAGTGCCAAATAATTTTTACGAATGAGCGGGAAGGTATACGCAGGACAAGCACTCTTCCTTTAATGTTTTATAATCAGAGTCAGATGGGTGATTGAATCAGCAGCAAACAGGGGCTTGGCGGGAATCGCGTAACAGTTTAACCTGAGTTAGATGACTCAGTCCAGAAAAGTTTTCTAATTTTTTGAAAATATTGTTCAGATTTTTATTTTAATCATGAGGATTTGGTACACAGAAGGTATGTACATGGGACGTTTCACAAGATTTGCTCTCTATCTGATCTTACTTTATCAACGTTCATCTTAATGTCAGAACTCGGTTTTAATGGCACGTAGTTTTATAAATGTTTAGAAAAAATTAGAAGTGCATGTGACTGTTGAATGTTGTATTTGATTTTGAAGAAGGTATTTTCTTTTAGGATGTATAATAAATATGGTATTTTTGATTGATGTTGACATATACTTTTGATCGCATCATAATTATATAGTGAGTTTGACCCAGTTTGTAATTTTGTTATAACAAGTAATGTACATAGTGTATATGTGTGTAATATGTTTCTGAATTGTAAAAGTGAATGAAAAAAATCTTTCAATATACATTAAATTATGTACATGTATTTGCAAAGTAACATTTGATTTTCCTCCTGAAAAAATGGAAATCTAGTTTAAAGTTTCACTTTCGCCCGTCTTTGGAATGTGGGGGTTCATTGGGATCTTGGAATATTAGGAATATGAACATATTATAAGGGGCATATCGATCTGTTTAACCAAAGAATTTGATCTAACTTTGAATGGTACTTCAGTTTTTGTTCTTTATCATCATGATCATGCATGTTTATAGCTACTTAAATTCACTTAAAATTTGCTTTTTGCATGTTCATTGTAATGAACAGAACTTCCCTTTGTATACATATTGCACAATATGTTGACAATGGGATGGGCAGAGACTCAGCACATCTGGCCTGTCTTGTTTACCAATGAGGTGTAAGTTGATGGAGATCCAGTTTGATGATCTGTAAAGAGCTGACAAGCCAGGAACCGTAGTAATGAAGAGAAATGGGAAAGAAACATGGGTTCCTGAGAAAAAAGAACCATGCATGTCATGATTTACAGGGAAACTTTGACATCAGTTTCTTTGCACCTGACAGCTTTTCAACATCTGTTTATATACTTACGATAATGATGATGGGATATTTTTTGTGGATTAATTTGTTTACTTTTGCAATATTTTGTAATATTTAATTTTGGAGTTATAGAAAACAATAATAAGGCTTACATGTATAAATATAAAGTCTGTAAAAAATGAAGATACATGGTGAAATTGGTTTCCTTTGGTTTAGATGAGTAACAATTACTTCTCAATCATTACACAATATAACATATTGGTTCAATAGCCTATTGGTTAATGATGTAATTTTGACATATTCAAGTTCAACTTCTGGAAAACTTGCAATCTTTTTTCAAGGAAACATGTTTTTGGGGTGTTGAAAAAATCATTCATTAGGGACCCACTGTGGTTTGAGCTTTGTGCTAATTTGTACGTGCTAATTGAAGGTTGCAGAGTCTAATGGTTTATACAGAATCTGTTTTTCATTAGTGTGGGAACAAAATTGGCAGCTGAAATTGAAACCTTTCAAAATTTTGATAATGTGGAAAAAGTGTACAATTTTTTTGTTTGTATAAATTAGATGTAAAGGCTTCCAAAGTCTCAAATTTTTCTTTATAGTTTGTTTTTACTATGTGAAAATAAATATCATTTAGAATATATAAACCTCTACACAATTTTATCATTTTATTTGTCTCCAATAAGTTGATTTTTGGTATGTTTTAGAGAAATATTTATTTCATAAATTTTTTTTTATCAGCATGAGCAAAAAGTAAAAGATTTTTCATAGAATTTTGCAACATAATGTCATTTGTATAAACTTGTACATAGTCCCTGAAGATTTGATGTATCCATGTTTTCCTGTAGTCTGGTATAAACATGTTCTACTGTAGATTGATTTAAGTTCATACATATTACACTAGTACAGTGTATGATGTACAGGGTAATCATGTTTACACATCATTTGATGTAACCCTGTCCTGAAGTTCGATTTAATGTAATCATGATTAGTTGTTTACAACTGTAGTTTGATAAAACTATTGTTTCACTGTATGTGGTTTCCTGTAATTTGTTTAATGCAATAATTTTTATCATAGTTTATATGAAACTTGTTTTACTGTAATTTGGTATTACTATACCTTGATACTTACTAATAATAATAATTAATGTATGTTCAAATAGTCAGGTTTTACTATTATAATTAAGAGTAATCATTTTACTGTACTAAAGTTCTTTTAAGTTTTATGTAATCCTGATTTATTGAAATTTACTGCAACTGTATATTTCATGAAAATATTGGAAATAGAGATATCTGTTGAAAAGCATATTTAGTTCTTCAATGTTGGAATCCATCAAGTGGCAGATTAAAGCAAGAATGTGTATCTTTTTTTCTAGTGGGAGTTGGCTTTTCAAAAGGTTTCTTAGGGTATCTGTGTTTCAAGATTCTAGGGTACATGTAATTATGCATATATATCAAATATTTGCCTACTATTTAACTAGATGGCTTCTAACTAGAGTTGGATTAATGATATAAGAATTTTCCTTGGGGAGAAACACATTGGTGCAGGTGTCATCAAATACACTAGGATAAGTAAATGTATTAACACTGCAGTTGTAGATTTGTGTTAACGATGGTTTATGTTGTTGTTGTAGGTTTGTACAGGGGCTCCGTGATCGGTGGACCGCGAACTGCTCTGACCCAAATTACGGACAATGTCGCACACCGAAACTCATGGTCCTCAAAGAGGAAGTCCTTGCCGGGTGCCATGGCAATGACTTTTGACCCCATGAAAGAAGAAAATATTGATCAGAGTATGGCAACCATTGCCATGACAACACATGAGCCAAGGAAGTCCAGGTTACATGGGAAGGAGGAGGGGGTGGATGATGACGAAGAATGGGCAAAGGTAAGAGTACTTTGTTTGTTACACTGAGTTGGTTGAATATTAGAATTCATGATTAAATATACAGTTGAATTCTATTGTTGCCAGGCTTGTGACCTTGACCTTGATATTACCAATAGAACATTGACCTCAATATGAGTCAATTCAGATTATAAATCGCCAATATTTTTGTAGAAAGCTGGTCGCAATAGCTAGATCCATACTATTATCTAATTTTAAACCTCATTATCTGAATCCCAATGGGACCAGAAAATGAGATATCTTAGGATTTGATTGGATAAAATATTTAATGAATATGTGGTTTGACTTTCCAAATTACTTTCAATTATTGAATCCTATATATTTAAGATATTGGTGTTTGAGATGTTTTGATCTCTTGTATTTCTAAGAAATTTCTTTATTTTAGAAATGTAGAAATTTTGATAGTGAAGAAATATTTATGTATAAGAATCATGAATAAACTTTGACCTTTGACCTTTAGATTGCAGACATTGTCTCCAGTTTTGGGGGAGACATTGGGGTATACACTGACCTGCCTTCATTTGAAGCCGAGATAAAGATGCTCAACCGAGGTACACCAGCATGCTGAGATGACTCGCAATATCTCATATACGTCTGACCAGATATCTCAAACAGTCTTTGGCATTACCACACACATTAATCTGCCCATATCTATAAGGCTATGCATGAACAGAATGATTTTCTGTTTTTTTTTTCAATTTCAATACTTCTTTTTTGATTGCTCCTCTTTTACTAATAAATAATTCTACATGAATATACCTGCAAACATACTTATGCATTCTATTTAAGACATGCTAGAAATAAAATCTGTCCATGCAGGAACATATTGCCAATGATATTTTATTTTCATCCACCAGACACCATAAAACATCTAGATGTTCGGTTTTAAAAGGAACCATTAGACTAGTTTTAGAAATGGCATTGAGAAACAAAAACCAAAATTTAGAATTTTAGTTTCAGTATACAAAATTTAGGTCCACATTCACCTGAACCCCATGCTGGTGTTTAACTTCTCTGCTAACTAATTATGCCATTAACAAGATTTTTTGTGGATTTCAGGTTTTTTCCAATTTTTTTATCCCATACTAAAAAGGGGCAGGTTTTGAAAGTTGCAGATTTCCTGTGAAAATATATTATCTACTACTTTCCTCTCATTTTGTGCATGACCTTTCTGCACTTGTAGTCTTGCATGTTCTTTAGATTGAGGACATAATGGCATCGTTTGGGGGTGGAATAGCCAGGGAGTCTGTCTTTATGAGAGAAATGGAACCAGCCTTTCTGAAAAAGTTAGCTGATAGTTTACAACAGTGTATGTATTTTTGTCTCCAATTATATGAGGTGTATTTTTTTTGTGGAAAATTTTAATTCTCTTGATGATTTTTGAATGAATACCAAAGGTCGAAAGTCCCTGTATTTTAAACCCTTGGTATTCTGAGTTTAGTTGGACAGGGAAATTAAGCAGGAAATCTCAAAAGTAATTAAAAGTATAAAGTGGTAGGGACACTGATTCAATGGTCAGAAAATTATTTTTATGTGTTATAAATTTTCGAAATGTTAATTTATATAATATATGACTTATTTAAAATGTAATTTACACTAAATTTTAATAAAAATGTCAATTTTTAAGATTTTTAATGCTTTAGAAATCACAAAATTTCAAGATATTGGTAAGCATTGCTTTTTAATCTTGCCTTTCTTGCCAGGGGCTATAAGAAAAACCACATCCCAATTGCTATTGCAGAGTAATGCCCCTTGATTCTCTTATCTTTCGCATGCTACAAAATCTTTGCTCACTTAATTCTGAAAATCTGATATGAGTTTGAAAAACACTGACAAATATTATGAAAAATATTTATGCTCTTGATGTGTACAACAAATTAAATTTTGTTTTTATTATAATGTATTGCATAATCCAATGCATCCGTAAGTAGAGATTGGTAGTTATGTAATATGTAGATACAGAATACTAAGTGTTAAAGTTCGTCACAGTTTAGATGAGTCAGTAACTTCTTTTGATCATCTGAATTAATGTATAAAAAAAAAAGGAAAAAAATCCAAGGAAAAAACTTGTTTACTTGTTAGAAGTCTATGAATCAATAAAGTAAATCTTGAACATGTCGAAAAAAAAAGATTAAAATTTTTCTATCAGATTAAAACTGAAAAAATAAACGAAAAGAGATTAACATTTATTTCCATGTTACTGGGAAATTAAACTGCTAGTCTGCTAGGTAATATTACATTGCGAGAAATCTTCCTTTAGATCCCGGACAGATCCTGAGTGTGGGGGAATGGCTGGATGAGATCGGGCTGGGCCAATACGAGAATACCCTGGTGGCTAACGGATTTGACCACACAGACTTTCTGGTGAGTCCCGCGGACAAAAATAATGATTTAATCTGCAGTAAGAAAGATCCCCTACACAGCTATGTCACAGGATACTGACTAAATCTGATTTAACAGTCACCTGCATGATCAATAGTCTACGTCATTACCAATCACTTCCTGAGGGGAAAATTAGCCACACATGTATTTATTCATGTTAGAATGATTTTCAACATCTGCTTTGTTCTCAGTTAATACTAAGTAGTGGTTTTTTAATCAGGGAGAGAAAATAATGGAGGGTAGTGACCTGGAAGCTATAGGAATTACCTCATTAGAACACAGGAAGAAGATCCTAGACTCAGCCAAATCGCTTCCACAGCTCAACCCTATAGGTAAGTATCCCCCAACTTGTTCTCAGATTAAGGTTGCTCCCCTCCCCCTCCCAACTTGTTTGTAAATGGCAGCTTCTTTTCAGTCTCTCCTTCATAGGTAAGAGACCCCTAGCTCACTCCTGTAGGTAATTACTCCTCCCCACTTGTCCCTTGATTTAAGTTTTTTTTATCAACCTCTCCTTTCTTGGTAAGACCCCCTCCCCCCAACTCACAGATATGTGTAAATGCCCTTCCCCACTTTTTTTCAGATTATAGCTACTTATCAACTTCTCCCTCCTTGATTAGAATCCGACCGCCCCCCTCCCCCCACTCAAACTCACTGCTATGTGTAAGTGCCTCTCCCAACTTGTTCTCAGATTGAAGCTACATATCTATCGCACACTCCTGGGTAAGACCCCCCCCCCCCTCCCGTTCTCCTTTATGTATCCACAGCAAAAAAACTTAATCATCATTTACTTACATGTAGGTTAGCTTAATTACTAGCCAATTACTTCTCTCACTTCAGTTAGTGTTATTACAAGCCTTAACTTCTCCATACTGAGCATTGGTAAGTTGTTCCCCCTCCCTATCTACCACATGGATATATTTTTCAGCCAAGTACTCCCCATTTCATTTCTACTGTTAAAGGCTTTTGTATAAGGTTCTTATTGTTTATTGGTGTAAATCTGAGCTTGAAAGTCATACAGAGATCCCAAACCCAACTTTTTGAGCAACCAAGAGTATCGATCAATAAAAAAAAAAGTACATATCTTTTGAATTTATTTTACAAAATGTAAGAAAAAATTTAAAAAATTTATAAATATTTTGATATTTCAGACCCAGACAACCTCCCTGTGTCTGTTAGTGATTGGTTGAATTCCCTACATCTGTCAGACAAGACAGAAACATTCATGAACAAGAACTTTGACACGATGGAGCGTGTGATGAAGCTTTGGGAGGTGGAACTGACCAGTGTGTTAGACATCTCAGCCGTGGGACACAGGAAGAGAATCCTAGCCTCACTGGCAAACAGGAAAAAACCCGAGAGACAGTTCTCTAGTCTGGTACGTAAAGATAGACAGTTCTCTTGTCTGGTAGGTAAAGAGAGATAACTCTTACATATCACTCAATGCAGACATCTTTAGAGTGAAAAACTATTAATTTTGATTTGATGAACTAATAAAAGCATTCAGCATTTAAATAGGATTTTCGGAAAAAAATAATATCTTTCAAAATAATTCTCTCAAAGAGTTATCAATATGATGCAGAGAAACATGAATGCCAGAAAATATGTTCATGAATCATTGTGTGACTGCAGATGTCATAATTTAAACAATAATATTTTATATGGCAAAACAAGATGCATAATTTTAGTGATGCTGACCATTTAGTAGCACATTGATATCACTATAATGGTTTTAGGGGGTCATGCATTCACAGTAAATTGTCCCCTGATAAATTATAGTTTTTTCTCTTGTAACAGAAGAAGCGTACGAAGGATGAGGATAAGCCCTCATCAGAACCAGAACTTAACCTCTACAAGGACTACACCAAGGTCAAACCTCTCACCTCATCCTCAGAGGAGGAAAACAAGGTATCCCAGAATTCCCTCCCAGACAGTAGCGAGGATGAGGATGTCTTCCGTAAAGAACAGGTACCAAATTATAATAACGACAGTTTAGGATAGTATAATACATAGATTATCCTAGTGTGGTTGTGAAGTACTGAAACATATGCCAACAATCATACATTGTGTATGGCTGTCAAAGGCAGGAAATAAAGGGCTTCCTTACCATATGTTTATTCAATGTGTTCAAATTCAGGATACTTTTAAATAAATACATTCATTTTATAAAACATTTTCATGTATGCTTTTATGATGTATAAACAGGAATTACATTGAAATGAACAATACTGTAACTGTATGAAACTTTAGATATGAATATAAATTTCAGTTGTGCCTGATATTGGGTATAGCTTTCTTTAATCTTGACATGTCTGTTCTTCATTCAGGGTAAAGCCTTGAGGGACAGTTCCATACACATCAGACCTCCCCATCAAGCTAACACCGCTACCCCCATCAAACAGTGGAGACACCGACCAGAAATGTTGGTCAAGGGCTGCTGTAACTACTCCGCCCAGGTACGTCTTATCAAGAGGTCATTGTATAAGGTTGGAGACAATATTTCTACATAAGGGCAGCAATAAAATTAAAGATCAACTTTTATTAGTGATTTTTTCACTTGATACATGAGATTTTAGATTTTCGATTAATTTTGTAATGAAATGAATTAGATCGACAGTCAATTTTAGAAAAAAATGTGAAACCCAATAAGAATCAACATTGTATCCAACTAAAGATACTTTTTTTGTACAATTCTCAGGTTTGTTTTTAAAAATTCAGTACAATATCTTAAGATAAAAATTGATCTGAGTGGTATTGAATTTCTTTGATTTTAGTATCTGGGCTCCACACTAGTCAGGGAACTTATAGGAACAGAGTCTACAATAGAAGGAATCACAAAACTAAAGGTAGGCACTGGGATATTTCTCAAATGTATCATAGGTATATAGGTACACAAAAAGACACGATGGAGATAGGCATTATAAATATACACACAATGCATACATGCAAAGGGAATTAACTCTGAAAGCATGACTTAGTGTTTTTGTATGCTTTTAATATTGGTTTCCGTAACAATTCAATCTTTAAAAAAAAAAGAGGAAAAGATTCTTCTTAATATAAATGTCACTATGAAATATTATTAATCTTTAACACAGTAATCAATTTAATTAATCGTCATTAATCAACAAATTGTCATGTATTCATGATCTGAGTTTCATTTTTAATTAAAAATTGATCACAATCTGATTAACAGATGAAATTTAGGAAAAAACTTCAGGTTGGTTTTATTTGTTGTCAATTTTATGTCGTGGTTTGTTTGAAATGTTAAAAACCTTTGTTATTAAAACTTTTCTTGGGTTTTGTGATCTTGATTAGATATTGCCAATATATATAAATTGGTGCATGCATGTGTCAAAATATGTTGTTCATTATTTCAGTAGAATTAATTTCATTTTTGTTTATTTTCAAAAGTTGAAATTGTTAGACAAGGTAAATGATTTCACAACCTTTAGATTTTTTGTAGCATTTTCCCCCTTGCATACTTTTTTTTCTCTGTTCAAAGAGTATATAGGCATGTATTGAGTTATCCTTCTTTCCTCATGTTTAAATATTAACACATTTTGATGTTTCATGTCTTAATTATACCCCCGCTCCGAAGGAGAGGGGGGTATACTGTTTTACCCTTGTGTGTCTGTCTGTCTGTCCGTCCGTCTGTCTGTCTGTCTGTCTGTCCGTCTGTCTGTGCGTCTGTGTGTCCGTCCGAAACAAATTTTCGTCACACTTTTCTCAGCAACTACTCATTGTAGATGCTGTAAATTTTAACACAATCTTCTCTGAGGCATGCCATATGGTGGGATACATTTTTGCTCAAATCCGAAGTCAACTTCCTGTTTTTCTGTGTGTCTGTCTGTTTCATACATAACAAATTTTCGTCACAGTTTTCTCAGCAACTACTCATCGTAGATGCTTGAAATTTTAACACAACCTTCTCTGAGGCATGCCATATGGTGGGATACATTTTTGTTTAAATCCTATGTCAACTTCCTGTTTGTCTGTGCGTCTGTCCGTTTCATACATAACAAATTTTCGTCACAGTTTTCTCAGCAACTACTCAACGTAGATGCTTGAAATTTTAACACAGTCTTATCTGAGGCATGCCATATGGTGGGATACATTTTTGTTTAAATCCTATGTCAACTTCCTGTTTGTCTGTGCGTCTGTCCATTTCATACATGACAAATTTTCATAGCTGTTTTCTCATTAGCTATTCATAGCAGATGCTTGAAATTTTATCACCGACTTTGTTGAGGAATGCCATATGGTGGGTTTAATTATGATATGAATCTGATGTCAACTTCATCTGCCTGTAATTGAACTTGTGTAAACAGTATATTAACATGATAGTGCTTATTTACATCAGAGCGGGGGTATTACTAGTGAGCATTGGCTCACAGATTTCTTGTTCTAATGGGCATGCCCTGATATAAAGGAACTTTTAAAAAAAATGGTGAAAAGTGTTTAAATAAGGTACAATTCAACTGAAGAATTTTTGAGTTTGTTTGTATATTTTTAATGAATATATGCATGGTTCTTTTTCATCAATGCTTAAAAAGCATGTCAAAAATAAAACTCGGTGTTGCATGTACCATTGAAATCTTTAATTTTACTCTATCTTAAAAATCTCTGCAGCTTATTGAAAATTTCTCAAACTTTCATTTTGATGCTCAAGAGATATAATTAACACAAACCCAGAATATCTATCTTTGCTCTAGCTATCAAATTAGGGTCAAATCTGTTAAACATGTAAAAAAAAAATCTGAACAGTGGTCCTTGCGTCCTCTGCCGGGGAAAATATAAAAAATGATCAATTCCTTCAAGATTACTGTTGAAAAAAAAGTTAGAAATAAGTGAATAAATATCTCTTAATTGACACCTGGCTACACAGTGAATATGTATTTAAAGATGGTTACTTTCTATGTGTTCTTGAGTAAATTAATAATTTAGTCTTGCTGGTGAAAATTAAAATGCTCATAGTATAAGTATATTTCATATAAAATACCAAAGTTTCTAAAACCTGTTTAAAAGTAAGACATAGAGTATTGGACCAACATCAAACTTCCAAACATCTTACTAGGTATATGAATACAAAGGATTTTACATGATTTTTTTTTAAGTCAAAGAAAAAATTAATTGACAAAAGCAATAATCAGTTTATTTTGCACAAATGACAGTCCTGTGATTTCCGTCTCTGAGGCATAGTTTAGCCGTAATTATAAAATAATAGGGAAACAGTATATAGAAATATTTCCCACATACAGGATAAAGTTTTTATGCATCTCTATGATATGAACTAATGTACACACTGAAATTACCTATGCCATGAACAGGACATTGAAATGGTTTACATCTGCCTTCATGGAGGCTGGAGATCTTAGGCCAAATTAAAACCTGACTGCTGATTTTTATTTCTTGTGGGGGGGGATTAAAAGATGAAATGCAAACTTAATATTGGACATGATTGGGCCATCACGCTTGAGTAAGCCCAATGCATTCCCAATAACTCTTAATAATTTTCCATCCCATTGTAAGCTCATAAGTCATATGTGATCAAAAGATGCTAGACATAACCAGAGAAATTAGAGATTTAAAAAAGCATATTTCATTTCGGATGCTGAATCCCATGGGAGGCCAAGCCCGGGACTTGAAAGTCATCGTTTTCAGTTTAGAAGACGAGATAGTTTTGTTTTCTTCAGATCCGCAAGTTATATCAAATTTTCCGTGCCAGTACCCCTGATTTCAGACGGGCTTCAAGAGCGAAATTAATTTGAAAAATGCTAATTCTCGGTGTTCATCAGTAGCAGAAATCAAGCGCAAAAAACAGACTATAGCTGGAAGGCCCCTAAGTGATGTGGTCGACGAAAAAAACCTTCAGTTGTGAAAGTGATAAAGGCCACTTGATCATTAATCTTGTGATTTCTACTCAGAGTTACGCATTAAAATTTCCTTTTTCTCTGACAGATGTAATAGTGAAATATGAACTAATACGGATTGTCAGGGTCTTCCGTTTAATCCCCTTGATCTTAGTGAATCGGAGCCATTCAGAGCTGTCAAGATTTACTAAATAGCTTCCCTCATGTCTCTCTATAGCTTGACATCTTAAATTTATATCACTCAGGGATGAAACTGTGTTGTATTTTTTTTTATTCTGAGGGATTTTTTTAATGAGGCAATGTTTTTAAACTTCTTTTTTTTCAATGAAATGAGAAATATATATCCATCTCTTGCAGCATGAGAAAGCATCAATATTTTTGTTTTATCTCTTTCTTTCCCATTAAATAATATTGTAAATTTATTGATTTTAAAAAAAAAAAAAGTCTTAAGAATGATGATTAAAGATTGTTTTGAAATGTTAATAATTAACAGATAATTTATAATGTAACCAGAACATAATTATACATGTGTAATTAATTGCACATGTATTCTAAAGGGAATGCATGTTTGGGGTTTCTCTTAATACATTGAGATCATTCCATTATTCCTGATTGTCTGAATTTTTCAAATGTTCTCATCAACAGAAATCAGCAGAAGTCATCGCCAAAATTCCCACCATTTTGTTGTCAATATCCTACAAAGGAGTGAAATTCATTGATGCCAAGTCCAAGAAGGTCATCTGTGACCACGAGATTGGGAACATCTTCTGTGCGTGCCAGGACGCCCAGAGTATGAATTTCTTCGCTTACATCACACGGGACAACCAGACATCCAGACATTATTGTCATGTGTTCAGTTGTCGGACATCGGTAAGTTAGAATGAGGGAACCAGGAAAGCATAGTGGCTGCATTATACTGAGACTGCAGACATTTCTTGTCAATGCATGCTTGTATATACACAGATTTGAGGGGTATTTTTTCTTTAATTTAAGGTACCTATAATTATATACATATACTTTTTTATCGCTCTAACATTCATACTTCCGTACTGCTAATGTTCTATAATAGTGTAATTATAATGACAGTCCTTTTTTTTTCTAAATCCTGTTTCATCATATATTAATTATTTTATAATCAGAAATTAAGTTAACTACACCAGTCCTCAATAGTTCATAATCACTTAAAAAGGAGCTCTAAGCTAAATATGGAATTCTCCTTTTTAAAGACAGATTTAATTTTTGTTCAGTTTGAATTTGTAATGAATCTGATTTCTATTGATGTTCTGGAGTGCTTTAAACAGCCTGGCCCTTATATTTAATACAGAAACAATGAGACACAAACTTGTAAAATTCTCCATCCCGGAGTACTGAAATAGCATTATCTCCCTTTGTACTGAATTTTACAGTTTGTTAAACACTTCTGGCTGAGTGATTTCTGAGTTTGGGGGATTCCATAGATTTTACCCCTGGTTAGATTTAGGGAGGGGCGGACTGATGAGGCGACATCTGTCAGGGTCCCTCCCCAGCAGGGGGCTGCATCTGTATGTAAGGGGGGGTTTTGTGCAAGGTGTTAGTGTAAATGAAAATCAGTTGTAGGTGGTAATTCATATTATAATTTTCAGAAATTGGAATTAATTTACTTTGTACTGTGCAACTTTTAAAATTGCAAAATGTGATGGAATTTTTATCCCTGCACGGCACTTATAAATTACTGAATTACTGTACATGTTTATGAAAGTTTTTCTTATTCAATTATTAAATACTTTATCCCAGAAATACAGAAGTGATTTAAAATTCACTGTTTAACAGTTAATATAGTGTAGAAAAAGGAAGAAACACCATACTCAGTATTTAAAACTGAAATTATATTTTAACTGTGATCTGATATAATGCAGTTATTTGATCATTTTCTAGGTGAAATACATTCAAAGTTTCCTCATTATATAAATGTATAAGATAGATAATATTTGGTGGGTTTATTTGAACAGATCATCTTTGAATGATTTTAATACTCGTAGATTCAAGTACACCTAATATGAATTAAACAGACCAATCCCAACTTTAAGACTTGCATCTAAGAGAATCTTTGATGCAGAAGAATTTTCTGCCTAGTACGGGTAGATATTCATATATGGTATTTTTGAGATTTTTTTCCCACTCAGTAGTTACAGTATACAATGTACATGTATATTACAAATTTAATTTTTAATTGCCAGATAAAGTTTAAGCGTTTATATAAAAGTCATTTTATCCTTTTTCTTTCAAAATAAAAAATAATGAAATAAAATCAAGAACATACCTTAATTTGGTGTAGAAGAAGGCATAAACATAAAGAGTATTTTTGAAATCTTATTTTGTTTTTAATCAAAAATTTCTTTGGGATTTTCCATTAATTACACCCAAATGTACAATTTGATATTCTCTTCTTTATTTTACAACTATGTTTACTTAATTTGTAACAAACTCTCTTAAAATGGACTATATTTAAAAGAAAATTAAGTCGAATGATCTTGTACGGAAATTGCATTATTAACGATTTCGTAAACTTTCCAAAAATGTGTTCAGCAGTTTTCTACGTAGTTGACAAGTGAATTATTCTGTAAGATATTTTTATATTGAGTTTGCGCAACCATGTGCATGACCTCATTCTGTAGTAGTTTCAAAATGGCGGAGTTACGAAAGATTTATTATGAAGCTGTAAATACTGTCAGTTGCTAACATTAACTAGATAATATAATGTAGATTTTGCGTAAATTACGAGCAAATTTTATTTATCCAATCGATCGATTTTTACGATGTCATTTTTATTTTACATTGTTCGCAACAGCAAACTTATTAAGAAATCGTTAAAAATTTTCGAAAAATCTTTAAATAATGATACATTTATTCATAAAGATTCTTATAAATATACAGTGACTATTAAAAGGTTTAAATCATGAAAGTTAACCCTTCATACTTTGTAATAATATTCTCCAAATATGAATAACTGAGTGATCTAAGGGCATCCATTAGTTAAGGTACCTAAATATTTTTGCTTCAATAACCAAACCCATGAAAACAAGCTTAGTGATGTATATTGTTGATATACTGCACGCACATGTGCACAGGATAGAAACATATATTTATAAGAACTTGACATTTTTTTTCTTGATGGAAATAGTCCATTTGTTTTGTTCATACCTCACGACACATAAGATTATAAATCATCTCTTTTTTTTCCTTCTGGGTCAATATGCATGGTGATAAATTCATTTTACAATAGAACCCCAGTGGCCTAAATATGACATTTGTTAAGAGAGGGACAAAAAATGCTGAAACTACAACAAAACTTCTAATGGAAATCAAGCAAACTATCCCCTCTTGTCATTGCCGCAATTAGGGGTGTTTGCCATTTATCATAATGACTAATGCGAATCACGAGCGTTGTGTAATTATGATGTATTTGTTATTGGCTAACATTAAATGATATTGATATATGTGCCTCGAAAATCGCCCATTGTGGTATTGTCCGAACGGCCTTAAATAGATTGATTTAATGGAAGCCGTATTGTGCGATATCAATATATGTAGATTTTTTGTCACAGTTTAAATATTGCATATTTTGACTTTTTTTCACGAAAGAAAGAATTAAATTCCCAAGAATCAATGAGAGCACGAATAATGATCCCCCCGATCGAATGATAATGGTATTTATTTGATATAAAAGACACACCTTTTGTGAGGAAATTTGGATGCAAAGAAGGAAAAATGTGATGACTTTGATTGTGAGTCCTAATCTGATGAAGGGAACAAAAGATTTAAATCGTCGGGGGACAAAGGTCACCGATTGCTGACAAAAGTCGAGGGCTCCCCCATGTCATTGAAAATAAAGTGGTTTTGTGCCAACAGGCAGTGGGGCACATGCAGATAAAAAGAGTTCATTTTCATTGACAAATTTTCTGAATGAAATGTGTAACAATGCTTACAGCCAACAGGAGTTTAGGATTACACCAAGACAGTGTATGCTGTAGGCATCCGCGAACCATTTCTATAGTATGTACCCCCTGTATCTGTAATGTTCATCGTCATAGGCAATGCTTATTTAAGGCAAATTCTTGAACAATTTCTTCTTTCTTAAATGTGGTATATAATGGCATCAAATAATATTTCTATAGAAAAATAAAGCAATGTCCAAAGCTTTTTTCAATGATTTCTAAATCAATTTTTTAAGTTATGCAGTCTTTAACAAATTGCTATTGCATTTTTAAAATTCTCTATTTAAAAATAACACTATTCTCATATTATTTCCAGTTTGACATTGAAATCTTCCAGCAAGTGGTTCAACAATTGAAATTGCCAGTATAATGCTTAAAACATGATAAATATTTTACAATTTATTGATGTAAAGGCTATGTTCATATCAAGATACTTAAAGTAAAGCTTAGACTATTTTGATCTCCTTTAGAAGAAGAGCTCCATATAAAGATATAATAAAATGATCAAATTTTAAAAACAAAATTTATGAAATTTTTCTTTGCCAAATGATGGTTGACAGCTTAAGACATCATATCCCAAAATTTAAGTTATATCTGGTGGTTAATAAAAAAATAATTTATTGACCACCTAGCCTCCTTAAGAGTAAAGTATATAACCTCACGATCCTATTCTTACTCATAATATTCATCATTGCCCAGTCTAAAACTTTTGTGTTTTTATAAAACTTTAATGTATATAGGTGTATTTGGTCCAATTTGTATGTGATATATTACTCATTTCCGTTTCTCATGTTTACAAAAAATCATGGCTTCAGGAGATATAGCTACCATGATTAAGGATTGTTCATAGAGAATTGATAAACTCGTAAAAATCACCCCAACCCTATCAAGTATCATACCAAATGTAATAAGGAGATCCAACCAAAACACTCCGTCTCATTCAGTCAGTTTATCCAAATATTTCTTTTTGCTGATACGATTGTGAGGATTTTACTGTTAATTAGGAGTAGTGAATGCGATCAGCACGCTCCATTTAGTATCCACGGTGATGACATGTTTACCTAGCGCTGGACGTCCACCAGGGTCATCCTACTTATTTGTTGTCGCCTCCGATTGTTTATGGTTTCATTGTGGAAGATGTACGTCAACAGTTTAGTATTTTGATCCTTGTTTGTGGGCAGTGTCAGTGGGTTAAAATTATTTTGGTTTTTTTTTATGGTTACAACTTTCGCAGGATATTGTGTACTGTTAAGTGAAGTCATTTTTTTTTGTGGTCAGCAGATTTTTTTTCTGCTTAGGTCATCTATTCAAATGTATTTTTTAAAGAGATACATGTAGGCACATCCTGATTTGTCGCACCTTAACTTTCCTTTTATAATTAATGCAGCCTTGAGCATTCAAATGTACGGATACAACGTGTTGTGTTTAGGAACTCTCTTTAATTGTATTGTACTCTCAAAAGCTTTACTTGACATATTAATTGATATGATTATGATATGTAGTCCATGAAACATTTTGTATAATATATAACAAAATTGTATTAGTTGATGTAACATTTGAAAATTTTCATCTCAAGAAAATTGTTGTAAACCAATAAGGCATCTTGAGTGGTTCACATTGGGTTTCTTGGGATGAAAATTTTCAATGTCACTTCAATTAATTATCCCATACATGCAGTTTTGTTATATTATACTGAACAGTCAATATTATTTGAGTAACAAGTAACGTTGACCCTTTCTACTTTCCATCCCTCTGAAGGACATTGATTTCATTCTTTAAGGGAGATTAGAATTTTTAATCAGTTTTTCAATGAATCAGATTAAACTAAAAGACATCAGTGATGATGTTTGTTAATGTTAGATTTACAGTATACAGTGTACTCTGCTTATCAAAGAAAGAAAAAAGTATCAAACAATTCTTTATCCATTGTAGGACCTAGCAAGGGAGGTAATCCTGACCCTGGGAGAAGCGTTTGAGGTGGCCTACCAGATGGCGCTGAAGGACAAAGCGATGACGGAGGCGACGGAATTTGAACAGAAACTGAGTCAGAGCGATACGGACGATTCCAGTATATCCTCCTCTAAAGCCTCCATACACACCGTCTGACACCTGTCCACAGCTCACAGGCAGGTGACAGTTTGTACATCTTCATATTCTCTGTGATGTATTGGAGTATGATGCCCTTTGTTTTAGGGTGTACTAACTGACCTATAACTTTGTCTTCACAGTTACTGGTTATTGTACCAATTATCCTTCCATGTGGCTTGATGAGTTTGTATTGTTAATTAAGACAATATCACAGTATTTAATTAATATTACATGATTTTCTGTAATATTTCAAAAGATTTCTTGAAGATAAATAATTTAGCTGATATTAAAAAAAAGACAAAAATGAAAGTACCAAACAGGATATTTAAATGTCATAAAATTTTGAAAGTTATTCAACATTGTGGTTGCATGCTTCTGAGGTTATTCCCCTTTCCTCATAGGCGGACTTGGACTGCATACACCAAATCACCCTTCTTAATTACAAGGTTAAGGGACTTTAATGCTAAAAAAATTACAGCCTGCATAACTCGGATGAAAGATTACACAACTGTCAACAGTTATAATATCGATAAATAAACACAGCTATGCAATCAGCAAGGGAGGGTTCAAACTGTAATTTTTGGAGTCTCCGATTTCACAATCACATAATTCGTACCTGTTAGCACTTATTTAACGTGTAACTAGCGTGTTCATCCTGCGGCCTTCTCTTCTTGTTAGATTAATAAAAAATTAATTCTGAAAGCTTGCCTTATTCGGTTTATGTCTTGATCATTTTCTTTGAAAATCGGCCAAACTCTAGCGAGTACATTTTTTAAAGCAAAGAATAAGTTTTAAAAAATACGTGAAAAGAAGTTAATTGGAGAAGTATATTAAATTTTATATGTTGTGGTATATACTAGAATTTCTATGATTGCAGATGTTCTTGAAAATGTAGATCATTAATGGCCACCGATCCTGGTGTCATTTCGAGGCGTTTATTTTTTCTACTAAATTTGACGTGGATTGTTCATGGCCAGTGACACGCTATGATTGCTGTTATTTGATCTTATTTCTGACTTTATTTTCTTTGTATGCTACGGTCTTGTGTCAATACATGCCAAGTTACGCTACCGTTCCTCTATGGAAACATAATAGGCTTGACCCTGATCTTGTGTCTCGCTAAATCAACTCGATTGCACAATGGCAATTTCAACCGGAGTCGCAGGGCTCAATTAAGTGTCATTAGGACATTTAAAAGTGGAGGCGGAGCTTGCATATTTTTAGAGAAGGGGTGGGGAGATATAATTTAAGAGTTAGGGGAAAAAATGTAATTTGTTGTTTGATGTTCATTTTATTTGATTTATTGGGTGGTTTATGTATTTATGATTTTGTGATAATTTTGGGGGGTAAAAGTTTCGCAGAGTTTTTTTTATGCCTTAATAACAAAGTATGATGCAAACATTTTTCGTCAAGCGAACTAAATATACGAATATTGCATCATATAGCATTACCAGGGCATACATGACGTAAATTGCACTAACGTTACTTTATGAAAAAGATGCAAAGAGATCATCAAAGGCTAGAATTGCCCTCTTCAAAGTTTCTTTGACATAAAAACGTAAATCGATTAAAATATCTAAGTATGCATGATGTACAATATAATGCATGGGTATCGTACAAAAAATGTATATCAAAGGGACAATAGAAATGAAAATTACTGTCTTCTATATTTTGTGGCACTTAAACTGATCGATTGAATGCGCATTTCAATATAAATCATGTTTTAAAAGCTCATTTTGATTTTGTCATTATAGCGAGACTGTCTAAATAATAATTGGATATTTGCACGAATCTGAAATTGCGATTTGACAACTGTGATACAGATTTCTTTGCAAAATCTCTTGAAATCGCATTCAAGGCCAATCCCAGCATTCATTGTTTGACAACATACTAGTAGTTATCGGTACTAAGGGATCAATCCTTACGTTCAATATCGCAAAAAAAATTAAACATGCTGTGATGTATGCCAAAATAGTTTTTGAAAGCTGGCCGGCGTAATCGTCACATGATCTATCAATATTGATCATTACGATCAATTTCAATGTATTATCTCGATAAGATGTTTAAATAACTTCTTCTTAGTAAATTGCGAGAAAAATTCGATTAAGAAAAAAGTTATTAGGATTTATTAATATTAACAGTCCTTGAGTCGAAATTTATGGAAGACAGCTGCATTGTCATAAAGATCATACATGTAAGACAATGGTCTTCTTACAATCAGGATAGATGTGGAAAGTTTCAAGATGACATTGTGAATGATGTTGATTGCTTTTAAGTTAGTTTTAGTATAAAACAGACAGCTCAAGAATTATCAAGGGTATAAGTTATCCAATATCATTGATTGCTTCCAGTTTTACTGAATTCAGTTTTAAATCAGCATCCTTTCTTGTTTTCAAATTACTACTGGCTGTGTTACCATTTTCTTTTTTCCTCTCAAGAAGATTCAGAGCACACCCTGTATCTGTGTAAGTATTCACGCTAGTTCTTGCACTCCAAGTTTGACTCATTCTTCTCCTGTGAAGTATTTTTCTGAAAGTCACAAAGTACTTGGACAAGAATCTGAGGTACCCTAGCTGGACCTCGGGCAGTCGAATTGCGTAAATGATGGGATCGCACAGAGAATTACACAGCAAAAGGATATACAAGTAGTTATTGGCCTCAACAAACATCACAATGTAATCTCTGATCTTGGAGTCATCAATGTGAATTTGAATAATCAAGGCCAGTTGAAAGATCATACCTGGCAGCCAACAAGTGGCAAACGTTCCAATGATCATTAACGTAGTGACAAGAGCTTTCCTGTTGTGCATTCTGTTCTTAGACATTGTCACAGAGAGGCTGTTATGGTATTTGATTTTGCAGTAAAGTGTTGTGTAAATGACAATTATTCCTAGAAAGCACAGTATGGTAAGAAGAATCAGCAGATATTCTGCCTGATAGCTGCTATACAGGGCTCGTTCACAGATGTTGAAGTCTTTGAAATGTGGAGGTTTTCCTATTCCTGCATAAAAGTTGGAAAATCCACCCAGAAACGAAATGACCCACAGAATAATTATCATGATCTTAACTCGGCTGGGACGCATAATGTGGTGGTAGTGTAGAGGTTTAATAATGGCCACATAATGGTCCTGTGCCATAGCGAAAAGGTTCAGTAGGGTGATCAAATGAGCTGTGACATTGATCGAAACCACAAGCTGAAATCCACAAGATGATACTAGCCGCTCCTCTTGAGAATGGAGGTGGAATATGCGAGGTGGATTCATAACTTTGTTCACAATGTGAAACACAATGCTGACCACAATCATTATGTCAGATGCAGCAAGGCTTAGTATCAATCGAAAGTGAGCTGTAAAAAGATTTGAGGGCACATGGCTGGTAGCCAGAATAGAAATAATGTTGGTACCAAGAGCTAGTACACACAAAACCATCATAACAATAACGTCAGGCTCTTGAAGGTATTTCCCTGTGTCAAGTTTCATAACGTCTGACACATTGAAGGATTCAATGAATTTTAAAAATTCTTCTGCTGTAAGGTTTTCCATTGAGCTTTCTAAATGGGTCATATTTGTTCTCATTTCAAACAATTCCATGAATTGCATCGCCATAATTAGCAAAAGAAATTCCACTGTAAAATGTTGGTCATGGATGTTACATGGTATCTATTTTTGACTGAAAAAAGGAGAAAAGAAATTTATTTTTTCAAATCTTTGAAAGTATATATAGGAATCATGATTCATGGTGAAAATTTAGTATCAGAACATTCAGTACTTTGATTTTTAGCTTTTTTGTATCTGAAAAATATTTCCTTTCAGAAAAATATAATATAATTATTTCAAATATGTTGAAAGTTAAAGAATTCTAATATTAATATAATCATTACCCAGAAACTTATCTTGCATCAGTCAGTGGAGAGTTTAATTGTGAGCAATTATTCTGGTTAAAAAATTAGAATACTGTAAAATCACATTTTTCGAGGGTCAAATTTTTGTGGTTGAGGAAAATATATTGTTTCATGGGGATTTGATTTCGTGGTTGAAGAATTGTTCAGTAGTAATAATTGTGAAAAATTGCATTTTGTTGTGGACATAAATTCATGGGTCTCTTCGTACCTTGAAAACAACAAAAATTAAACCCCCATGAAAATTAGTGATTTCACAGTACATGAAAGATAAAATTCTTTTAACTGAAATCTAGCTCACACTTGATTTAAAATTGCCACAGTAAATCTCCCATGAGATAAATTTGCAGAAACTCAAATTAAAAAAAAGAAGAAGAAATTTCATATTTAAAATATTTAATTTCAAAATATCTTGTAGTTCAATGATTTTTTTAACCTGCTTACCAATATATAACCTTATTCTTGAGGAAAAAATCAACATTTTTTGTCAGTAAGTTTAAGATAAGCACAACTTAGAAAACTAAATAAGGACATTTTATGATAATACGACAAGTAAATTTTAGATTGGCACAACTTAATTAATTGAATGAGGACATTTCATGCAAATAGCAAGAGTTAAAAATTGTAATGATACTTACTAAAAACAGTTTTAAATAATTGTACAGTAAAACTCGGTTATAACAAAGTCACGGGGACCCATGAAATTACTTCGCTATAACTGTAATTTGTTATATCCATATAAGGAATGGGTCAAAATTATTTAGTTGGGGATCCATGATAACTTCACTATATCCGTGAATTCGCAATATCCGTGTTCGTACTAAACGAGTTTTACTGTATTCCTGCTGAGAGGCAAATAGTCCAAGATATGAATATCCTCTGGCAATGTTTGAAATAAATATGGAGCAAAAAATAAAATTGAACAGATTTTCACAGTTTCACTGGATTAAAGAATTGTGAGTAAGACCTGCAAGCAGACAGTTTAATTGACAACTTTCTTCAGGATTATAATTTTATCTTGAGGTTGTATAGCCAGATTTAAGGTCATAAAGTCAGATTGCATTAGATATTAACCTGACTGTAAACCATATATATATTGATACCAATCATTTATTAATGTTATATGACTGTGGTAGTGCCATTGAGAATAATTGAAGTTGGAGAAATGGAGATACAAAATAGAAGTCTCAGCTCTATATAAAAGATGTCATGTAGTCCAATGCATAAAGCCAAGAAATATCAGAATTATAATTGTGTTACTTGCAAAATTTTAAAATTAAAAAGAAAATGGCTTCCATATTCAATATCATGTACTCCATCAAAATGATAGCATTTATTTAAATAATTTAAAAATAGATTAATAAATTGCATAATGAAAAGTAAACTTATCAATTTTCTAAAAAAAAGATTATGAAAATGAAATACTCATTTACCCAAAATTTAACTCATGCATGATAATAATCTAAATATAGGATTAACTTTTTAAGGATATCCGATCCTCAGCCAGGAAGGATAACTCCAAAAATTAATATTTAATTTGAAATGCATCAAAATGAAGCTTGAAAATGAAATTTTTTCATGCAACAATTTTCATTTTATTCATCTTAATAAGATTCAAG
>PRKT01000223.1:480778-619725 GCA_003671525.1 Saccostrea glomerata | reverse complement strand
AAAAAATATCTTTGCATCTTAATAATTTGCTTGATAACTGGCAATTTTGACAAAGAAGTTAAACTAGCCCTTTGCTATAAAGACTTCTAGGTATTAGATAATCTGACATTTATGGTATGAAGACTTATTTATAGAGATACATTATTATCTTATTTATTAACCTGTCACTCTTACTGTGTCACATTGCTTCCGTAACCACCAGTACATGGTGTTTCTCAGCAAAATATTTACTGTGTATCTGGTTTATTTTTACAGGAAAAGAACAAAGAAGACATATGCCCCCAGTGACCTTGAACGGAGGACCTTGTAGCAGCACATCTAGGGCAATACACAACAACAGAGTGCCATATATATCATAAACAGTAGTGACCAGTGGCCATATTGAACAATTGGAGCAAAGCTTTTTGTACTGGTACAAGATACCGCAGCATTGCAGAAACATGCCATGCACAAATAAACAAGGACAAGAGTCACTGTTTTAATCCTGAAATCATCTGAGAAAATCTTACTTGAATAATTCCAGAACTGATACTTTAAAACATGCATGTCATGTCTTAAAAATGGACTTTTGAAGTTGGACTTCAAAAATGATGCAAATCAATAAATTGGTCCTGTTCCCCTTTTTTCTGGTCTGCACATGCTGCATTGTAAAAGAGTTGATGTGGACATGTTATATTATATGCTAATGTAAATTGAACATCATGCCATTTTTTTTCTTCAATTTTTATAGCCACATTTTCAGATGAAAATGGATTTTAAAAATTGACAGTCAATCACTTCAACTCCTTTGTTTAAAAGATACTTTTCAAGCATGTTTTGAATTTAAGTGCTACATGAAACCAACTAGTTGCTTTTTGAAAATTCTCACTTAATATTTTGCATTTGTAAACTTTATTTTTGCATTTGTAAACTTTATTTTTGCATTCGTAAACTTTATTTCCAGTAATTTGTACATATTTTAATATATATTTATAGTCACAGGATGTTTGGAACAGTATACCCATCTTGTAGATACGGAATTGACTGTATGTGTATAATTCATACTTGCAATAAATAATGTACATGTTTATATTTGTTTAATATGGTTGCAGAGGAAGAGTTGCTTAAATATTGGTGCTTTATGTCAATCCTTTTTTTATCCATACTTTGTGATGTAAACAGATATTTGAGTGTATAAAATCTGTAATATATAAACTTTTAAGTTAATAAAATCGCACAAAGTATATATTCATGTGCAGATTGTTAGGGTATACCTCCATAGAATTCATTGTTATAGAAATGTAAGAAATAATCATGATATGTTCTGAATATATGGATCATGAAGTGCATAAGTTAAAAAAAACTGAAAGCAAATTAAGTGTGACTCAAAACTCATCAAACTCTGAAACCATGCTGACCCAGCTTTATGGTACACATTTCTTAAGATATGATATATTTGACCTAATTGAGAACTTATCTTGATTTGATATAAGTGTCATCAAAATGAAACTGACATGTTTGTTTATTGATAGTTTGCCAAATACTTAATCATGTACACTTGGATTAAAATCAATTCCAGTCCCATATTTCTCAGGACTGTGAAATGTCACATTAATCAGATGATATAAAATTTTAATTGCATGAATTACTTAATGTTTTGTAACATCTTATGAAAGGTAGAATGAGAATCTCGGACTGCTGATGAAAGATGTACATATCTTAAATACAGCTTTATCATGTCATCATCTTGGTTTCAACTCAGTGATTTTTTTTTTGTTTCCATAATAATGTTATGATATCGAATTTCAGTTTGTTTCATTTTTTGCAAATATGTCTTTGTCAAAATCATGGTGGCCACGTCTTATCCTGAAATCAAACGGCTTGTCATTTTTGTGGTATTTTAAATGTACTCACATCAATGCTCATTTGAATGTATATTCTACTTAGTAATTTAATATCAAACTGAAATGGATTAGCAAAGTTCCCATATGCTCTGTACTTATTAGTGCAATATAGAAAAAAAGACAGTGGTCAGGTTATATCTTGTAGGTCAATTACCTGTTACATTTATTATGTTTTGTATGACAGCAATACATTCCTCTCTGACTTAGAGATTTTCTGTATAGCCATATATTGTAGCCTAATAGATAGGAAATAAGTGGAAAATGTCAATGTGAGATTAAATTCAATGCATTACTAACAATTTTAAACTGTAATTTCTTTTACAAAGGGCTTTCTTTTTCATATGTTTTTAGTATATTTATATATGCTTAAAAATCTATAAGATTATTTCTTTTGTTATAGGCTTGTAAGTAAAAGTCAAACGACCTATTTTTGTCCAGATGTATGGATAAACAGGGTGAATTGTTATGAGTTAGATAAATTGTTATGAGACTGGAATAAACAACAGGCAAGAAAAATGTATTTTTTTGTTTTTTATCCCTCCAGGGGTAACCTAAATGCAAAAACTACACAAATGCTGCAAATAGTTTCATAGCATTAAACAATTGTTGTTAATTACTTTTTAATTGGCAGATTTAGGTAATAACAACCTTGCTCTATATCCCATGAGAAAGTCAAAAACCCATTGGAATTTGGAAACAAAGATTCAATTTTCCATACAAGACCTTAAACTTTTGGTCATTAGGCCAAGATGTGGCCTCAAAATTTGTTTGCAAAGAACATTGCAAAATATTAAGCATGTTGAGTGTGAAGAATTCATTTAGATACTTTTTGTTTTGAATAATTACTTATCCATTTGGAAACAATTTTGTTCTGCTAAGATTTATGTTTGAAGAACAAGAAATAATCCGTATTTGTAACTATTCTAGTTTTTAATCTTATAAAATAATTTAATTAACATCCACACGAAAATAAGGTAAGGACATAGTGTTATAAAAAAATTGACTGATTAAAGAAGATATGTATCCTAGAATTGCTCTGGATGATGCCTTAACCTTGAACATTTATTCCCTTTTAAATAATATTCAGTTTCACCCATTGCGTATATAATGATCTTTATATAACATTCCAGTTGGAAAACATTTAGATGAAATCAGTATATTTGATCCTCTTGGAGTTTGCATCCCATAGTTTACAGTTGCATAACGTAATATGATATTTTTTGCCAATTGCATCTTTCAAAAGTAACATGTAAACTGCTTTCTTTCTATGTTTCTGTCAATTAAACGAGCAGAGAATTGCATCTCTTATCTAGAACTCTTTTTTATCAGTCAGTATATCTTTACGAATAATTCACAGAGAGTATTTGTTACGGACCAACTGCATCACGTATTTGTAAAGGATCAAGGGAGGAAAAAAAAATCTCATATGTAATGCGCGGGTTTTCAGACTTTTAACTAAGCCCAAAACAATTAAAACATTATCAAACAGTGTATCTATATGTTATACAATCTTCGTTTTTACAGATAACGGCAAAATTTTATATCGGCCAAAAATGTTCCCCTTCCATGCACTTCCTCTGCATTACGTTGTTACGAAGATACCGGAAGTTCACCCATCAACTTGGAACTTTCTGTCATTAAGCCTTTCTCTTTCACCGATTGTGGTTTTGTCATTATCATGGTCTACTTTTTGTTTTCCTATCAAATGGCAGTTGGCTCCTGAGTTTTATGTTTCCTTTGATCACCTGTGTCCAAACAAAAAGATGAATGAAATGGAGTTTTGGAAACAAATATTTCCATTTATGACGTAATTGCATAAATGGAAATATTTGTTCTGGCTTAATGTTGCAGAATACAATAAACGAAAAGTTCCAAAAGTTTTATTCATGAAATTTTAGATTATGAAGTTTTGGTCGTGTTCAGTAACTGTGTGGTCCATCAGGGTCACTCATAACTAAGGTGACTGAACTATACTTTAAGTGAAACAACATACCTGGAATCTTTTAAATTAAAAGCACTAATGTTTCTGAGAAAATATTTTTCATCTTTGATACATATTTATGAAAATTGCATATTCTATAGAAAGAATTATGTGATAAAGAAATATCACAGCTGCTATGAATAATCAAATGTTTGCTGCAACGTTTTACATTCCTTTGACCATATATGGTATATGGTCTTGTTTTGACTTGTAATATTAGAATTATTTGATCAAGGAGCTTTGTTTCCCCATATTATAAGTGTAAGCGACGCCGATTAAGGATACACAATCGCCCCCTCTTCCTCCTCGATTAAAAAAGTTTGATAAGTTTGAAACCTGACTTAATCAACAACAGACATTTACTACTAACGGAAATAATTAAACCATTGCATAAAATACCAATATTTTTAGGCAGAAGCCAGGAAGAAGAAAGTGCATGGAAGTTGACTCTCACGTCACTTCCTTTTAAATCAGCACTAGATCTTCATTTGCAATGTACACTGCTGAGTGCTTGGCAGAAGAACAGCTGCTACGGAAGTACCTATTTTATTTACCAACCTAGATTGGTCGCGTCCGGGGCGCGAACCCACGACCTTCCGATCATGAATCAAGCGTTCTACCTATGATAAATGGTTTGTTGTTATTTTCTTCGGGTAATATGGAATGTCTTGGAATGGTTTATTCTATGTCTTAACAGTTTCGTTGTTATTATCGTTTTTGGCAAAGTAACTTGGCAGGGAATATTGTGGAATCACAATAATGTTTTATGGCACGCCAAATTCACAAAAATGAGATAATCATAGTTTCACAATCGATAAACTAGGTTTATCGGTTGTAAACTATAGTTTACGAACTGTAAACTATAGTTAACAACGTTAATCTATATTTCACATCTGTAAACCATAGTTAACGCGATAATCTATGTTTCACAACCGTAAACTATACTTAACACCGAAAACAATCATTTGCGATTGCAAAACATAGATTATCTGATAAATACAGTTTCACGATTTGTAAACTATAGTTTACAAACCGTTAACTATAGTTAACGATCTGATAAATATAGTTTCACGATTTGTGAAACTATGATTAACAACTCTTAACTATAGTTTACGATTGTAAACTATAGTTTACAAACGTGAATCTATGTTTATCAACAAAATCTATTGTTAACGCTTATTACAGACAGATAAACTTAGATTATCATTCGTAAACTATAGTTAACAACCGTTAAATATAGTTTTACAGATGAAAACTATACTTAACGAATCGTTAACTATAGTTTACGGTTTGTAAACTATAGTTTACAGTCGATAAACCTAGTTTATCAATTGTGAAACTAGGTTTATCTCATTTTTGTGAATTTGGCGTGCCATAATGTTTTTCAATGTTGACTTAATGAATACGCTTTTTATATTCCATAACTAAATTACCTTATTATATATACTAGTATTTCAATTTTGATCTGTAAAATTATTGTACATTCATTCTTTTCAACAAATTCGCAGTTGCTATGAATATAATTATCACATCACAGTAATTTACACTATTAAAAAGTCACTTTTTCCACCCCACAAAAGGAATTCCTCATAAATCTTATTTTCTTGAAGCCTAGTGTCCTTTTAGTGGTTTTTCTAAAGAAACTAACATTCACTGTATGTATGTAGCATTCTGATAATAATAGCACAAGGTTATATGGTATAAACCTTAATGATATCAAATTGTTTTATGGTTGAATATAAGATTTGATATTTGAATAACATCAGACAGATATTTACTTGTAGATTATAGTTGCCACCTGAGTCTTGTCAGTCCATCACGAAGTTTAATTTTGTGTGATCTGATTAAGGATTGATCGCCTTCTATTCCTTTATTTCTGTCAATAGTTTGAAGGATACCTTGAGAAATCTACAATTTCTGTTTTTTACTCATCCATGGATATTTTAAATAATATAAACTCTGACAGTCTTACTACATTTAGCATATAAATGTTTTTTCTAGCTATTTTGTCAGCTTTCTGAATATCTATCAACATATTATATTTATCATAAAAACTGGAGAGAAAAAAATCGTTTCCATGAATGAAATATATGGAGATAACGAACAGTATTCAAGCTCAAAAGTCCATCAAACATTTTCAAAATTGGAGCAGAGTAAATGCGGACCTCCAAATCATCATACATATGTAGGTGGGATCAGGTGCAATGGAGGAGTAAAAATTCCCTGTCATCCAGTTACACATGCCGTTTGCTCCTTTTGTCATGTTCTGGAAATAACGAAAAATCCGTCGACAATTGTTTAAATAATGGCCTGAAAATAAGTATGATAAACATCTGTCAGCATTTCACTTTATCATAAATTGTATTTGCTGACAAGGTCATTACATAATTATATCGACCATAGAACTTAAGAGATGCTGACTTTACGAGAGACAGCTGATATTCTTGTTTCACCAACTTGTTTGTCAATCCTTTAACTCGTTTTTGAAATCTTATTATGCGCAGAACATGCTCTTGCGTCTCGAATCAGCTTAGAGATATAAATCCCTCAGCAGGTGATGAAGGTATATTGCTGCATAAATAAGGGAAGTTGACGATTGAAAAATGAAAGGAGTCACGTTTGTCATAGAGCTTTATTGTTTGATTACCATCAACGTCTATCCAAATATTAAACAGATATGACATACTCTGTGGTATCTTTTGTTTCAAGCTCACCGGGATATCGTATCGACATGAAAATAGGAAAGAAACATAATGTTGTTAATTGGATAGATCTAAATGAAGAGTTGAAGGCCATATCAATTTTATTCTTCTTCTAACGTAAAGGATTTTGACCAAATTCTGCTTCATATGAATACTAAAAGTAATAGTAATGGGGAGCAATTGGTACCCATGGGAATCTCAAGAGATTGTTGGAAGATGTGGTCTTCAAAAACCACATAGATATTATCAATCAGATACTCGAACATCATTTAATATTAACTTCAGAGTTCTTGTGTGTACAATCTGAATGTTTTTTTTTTGACAAACTATATGTAATTTTGCAAATGACCAATGAGTAAGTATATTTAGGAGTTCCATTTTTATTGAAAAAGTAGCTGTCAATGATGTCAGAAAGCATGGACTTAAATTTATCTTGGGGGATAGTTGTATATAAAGTTGAAAAGTAGTAAGTTTTATGCTATTGATTTTGGTAAAAGTTTGTGATTTCAAATGTTCCAAAAGGTCCATAAAATTTTTAAGTATCCACATCTAGATTACACCACTTCTTGAATATCGATTTATTGTTGCACAGTACTCTTGAAGCTTCTTCACTTCTGATAATATCTTAGTGAGGAGTAAAAAAGAGGCTTGGTTGAACATTTACTGGAACCCTCTATATATATCTTTGTTTGTGAAGATTCTTATGAAGTTTCTATAAAGTTCCTTGGAATTTTTAAGTATCCACATCTGATTTACACTACTTCTCCAGTATATTGTTGCACAGGACTCTTGAAGTTTCTCCTTCACTCGTGTTAGTTGTAAGGATTTTCATGAAGTTTTGGAATCCAATATAGATATGGTAATTCAAAGCCATGTTTGTTTTGGAGAATATTAAAAACATTCTGAACTGACATACAATATGAAGTCTTTTCAATGTTAATATCAATGTGCATTATTATCTAACAAAATTATTTTGCTTTGACTTGTTTAAAGTCTTCAAAACTCACCCTCTCAGTCAAAGTGCACCTGACTCAAAATATTTTTGTTTACCACAATCTAATTTTCATTCTTAAATTATTCGTATTCGTACAGTATTCATATTAATTATCAAAATATTCGTATATTCTATTAAACAGAACTCTTGTTTTGATCCCAATTGTAAGTTACCTATTCCATTGGGACATACTTATCATTAACCTAAGAATCCTTTAAAAACACATAAAGCTTCCAACCAGTGTCAATGTGTATATTAACTCATAGAACATTGTTTATACAGCTATGTCGAATTCAACAAAATACTGGCAATATGCAAATCTATGGTTCACATGTTTTCTTTAAAACCAAACTACTAACTGTCCCTAGGGAAGCCTCTCTAGTTATGGTCATACAGTTTCAATTGATATAAATTGGGATCTGCAAACGCAATAAAACATAATGTTAATATTAGCTAAGGTAAATCCAAAGAGATTAAACATTGAACAAACATTGTCTTGGTGCTTGGTATATAAAAACTTGAAGAACTCGAGGCTGATTTTTTTAATTTATGATGGCAACGGAGTCTTTAAAAAGTTATACCAGTCCAACTGTAAATTGGGGTCTGATTGACAATTTGACAGAAAACATAAAAAAAAATTCTGTTATATATATTGAAAACCTTTTGTCCAACAAATCAAATTTGACAGTCAGATAAAGAATGCGTTTTTCCCAAAGCTATTTTCCAACCTTATTGAATGTCTAACCTTCATAAAATCTAAAAAGGAGAAAAAAAAATCTCCACGTTTCCTTGAATAATGTCTTTCCAATTTAAAATTATATTTATCCTAAACCTTTGTACACTACTGGTGAAATCAATGTAAGCCTCTGAAAAGCTGTTTCTTAAAATTAATTGTTCTGTACATGGAACATTTTCATAAATCCGTCTCGATGAAGTTTTATTTTTGTTGTTGTTGTTTGTAGTTTCAGTATTGAATCCAATCCTCTAAATATTTCTTGTTCATTTTATCGATTTTTTTTCTAGAAATACATATAAACAACAGAAACAATATAACTAATTTTTTTAATGCATTTATTTTTTTTTACTAAATTATATGTCAATATACTGTATTTGGTCAATATAAATTCAAAAATATTTGTTTCTCCAACTGAATTCCTTTCCAAAAAATAATCTATATAAAGCATCAAATTGTACATTCATTACTATTTCAATTAAAATTATATTTGGTAAGAGGTAAGAATTCTGAGTAAGTATATACTATATCCGAAAAATAATATTTAAATAAGATTGAAAAATTAAACAGATGTTATATCAATATTAATTAACTAAATATAATATGTTTTTGCAAATCAAAGAATAATTTTTATGGTCAAATAGTACAAGCAGAACATAAATAAATCCTGTCAAATATCAGTTTTATCTTGAAATTCATATTATTTTTTTTTAAAGATATTTTTTTTTTATACCAAAATGATATAAGATAGATTGTTTTACTCCGTTTTCCCGCTTGAAGTGAAAATTTTGTCAGTATTATTTCATGTGTAAATAAATAGAACCATTGTAAGTATAGTTTAATTCATAATAATATACAATTTGTATGTTTCTTTCTTTTATTAATTACTGGTTTGTAGTATTTGCCAAAAGAAATGCGAACTTCCATAACATAGTTATCAAAATCTGCAACCGCTTTATCATAAATCTGTCGTAAATATGCATTGTATATAATTATGTAAACACTCGACTATTTAATGTTATTGAAAATTAAATGAAATTTAAAAAAAAAATGCTCATATCCATTTATAACTTCTAATTAACAGTTTCAGTTTCACTGACATCCCGTAGCTTAACAGAAGCAAAACGACATCTCTTTTTATTTATTTATTATTTTTTGTAAATATCCTCAAATATTTATACAGATAAACTGCTGAATTCCTTCAATGCAATACATAACATTTCATCAGTTTATATATTAAAAATTCATTGCCCATTTTCATGTACAATATTTTATTTCATTATTCAAATAGATTTCAATATTAAAATAAGCATATAATACTTAAAAACCCTTTTTGTTTTATAGTATTTGTATTTCTAAATATGCAGTTTTTTTAATCTGCACCTGTGATATTATGGAGACATTAACGGATATATATTTAAAAAACAAAATTGTGAAATTAACCTTATTTATGATAAACGAAAAATGCTGCATTTTGTTTCAAGCAACATTTGAAAAAGCTGCTTACCAGACAGTAAGATAAAAAGACCAGAATCCATTTTCCAGGAAACACTTTATTTTTAAACTCTACAATACACATATGTAATATCCAACAACAGACAACTATTCTACAAACAAAAAATCAGTCAGTTTGTGTCTATTCTTATGCCTTAAAGTTAAGTAACTCGTGTAGTCTGTGCAGCGTTACGCTGCAATAATTCCAATTACTGCAGGTTTTTCTGCATACTGGCCACTCCCAAAAAAGACCAAAAAGCGCAGTTTTCGTGGGGAAAGATATCATTAGTGATTGAAAAGGTGTAATTTGTAATTTTAACCTATGTTCAGCAAAAACCAAAGCATATGTGCAAAATTAATGAGTTTCGAATGGAGAATAATCGATTCCAGCAGTTTTCTAGAGATATGTGCAGTATTATACAAAGGCATTGCATATACATGTAGACTTTCTGGACGACTGTTTTTTTTATCTAGGATATACTTAAAATATTTATGTCCATGTCTAATATTAATTTGCATTCAATTAACTTTTCCTGGCAGCAAATCTATACTTCATTTTATTTACCCAAAATATTAAAGTAGGTTTCCATTGATTTTTTTGACGATGTCTTTATATGAATTTTAAACTTCAAATGAAATCAATCTTTTGATTCAAAAAGCTTGTCTCCCTAAGTCAAAAATCCCCTTAAAGCGTTCTTTAATATCTTAACATCTTAAAAAATATTTGCCTTTGACTGCAATAGAAAATCATTCTCATGAGTTGCATACCAAAATCTCAAATAACGCGAATTGTCACGGATTACGAGATTTTACACGAGGCTAAACACTCGATGTTTTGCAGAAAAGAAAATTTTGAAATGAGAAAAAGCAGATTAGTTTTTGATCCTGCTTTTCTCAAGTTTTATGTTTAATTTTAAGATATTGACGGCTGAGATCTTTTTCTTCACATAAGTTATGATAATAAGTTGAATATAAAACATGGATTATGTTTTTCTGATTATGTTCATTGAGTTATGTACTTTTGTGATATCTATAAAAACCAATCTATCCAATTTTGATGTCAACAGGAACCTCTTGGAGCATACAAATTTTTTACAAGGTTAATTAGTGCAGTCTATATGACTGTGTACATCGGGTCATGGAAATGAACATAATTAATATAAGTGCTTCGATCAAATATTGTTTACTTGTTTGTCTTGTTCTATAAGATATATTTTCTCATCTTTTCGTTCACTATATCTAAGTTTTTTAAAAGATACATATTTAAAATATAATACATTGTCAAGAAAAAAATATTTCCATATATTTCTGCTATGAATTCTCACTTATCACATGTGTATAGTGTTTCAATCTCAAAAGTGCTCAAAATCGCAGACTGCAATTCAGAGAAAAGGCAGGTTGATTGTTTAGTTGTTTGAGAATTATTACTAAAATGATACGTCACATTATACAAGTGAAGGGACTCACATTTGGAACATAACTCTGCACTGAACAATGAGGGTTCTTTATCTTGCCAACGCCAAACATAAAGCGGGACCTCCATTTTGAATTTTGTTTTTTAATGCCGACAGTTAAAGTAATGCCATTTTTACGTTGTTTGACGCAGCGTCGTGAAAGAGAATGGAACCCGATACCTCTCCACCATGAAGCTTGCACCATACAGCTAGAATACTATAACTGGTTGAGTAAAGTACTACATATAATCAAAATCAGAAAGATTAATATAGAGCGAATAAAAATGAGATCGGTTTTGATGTTGGGTTCTTTGAAAAACGAACAAACAATCTGAAAATGTAAAAATTTGAAAACTTTTAATTAAGATAATGGAAAAAACGTATAACAAGTAGCGAACAATCTTGTTTATATCTTGTGAACAAGGGTAAACGTGAAAGTGGAAACATAGACATCTAAAACACAAGTGATGGGGTCAGGTGCCTAAAATATACAAGCACCCCACTTATTTTATCTTTTGTGTATGTAATAATCAGGTTTCCGAATCTCTCTATTTGTTTTTTTAATATAAGTACTAGTATATCATATATGGTTTTAGATTTGATACTACATTCATACATCAAAGGGATCAAACATAATTTTATGTTTATCACTGAAATCGGCAACATAAAAACAAACAATAAAAAAACGTACACAACATCCACTGAAACAATACCATTTATCGCACGCAGAGTAAACACAAGCCTGTAAAACATCAGAAATCGGATCAGATGCCAAATTGTAGTATACATCCTTTCTCGACCAATTACACTTCGTTATGGTTATGATCTGGTAAGCAGAAAAATCAGTAGACAGCTCATTATAACTATAACATTTTCATGTCGTCTAACATTCGACCTACGGAAAGAACATATTTGCAAATAAGGTTATAAAACATGTATCTACCGTTGAATTGGAGAATATTGACCTGATGTGAACATAGATACTCTTAAACGTTTTCATGAGCGTAAAACAAGGTTGGCCTTATCTTGATAACTTTCATTTATACATCTTTAATAATTATTAAATCACTATTTATTAGATCTATTTTGTCATTGTTTCCTTATAAGTATATATCTTTTAAAAAAGAAAATGCATATATCAAATATCACACTTAATATGCCGGTATGCTGTAAGTAACATGTGATTTTTTTTTAAAATACACATTTTTAGGAGTCATTGAAATCATTATTATTGCATACGGAAAAGAGTCAGCAATTGAATGAGAAGTGGGACATAATGTACGTACGTATACATAGGTTAATTTTCTTGTTCAAACATTCTTAAATTAAAAGAAAACGGTTTCAATTTGATATAATCTGAAAATCTACAAGGTATTTGATGGAAAATTAAAACACAATGAAGAATGACATATAAAAATATAAATTGTAGATTTTGATATCAAATGTTCGCCTGAAAGGGTGTTGAAGAATCCATCAAGGTAACGAAATATTTAAGGAAAGATGAAAGGTGAAAGAAATGTGATTCAGATGTGAATACTCAAAAATCCAAACAACTTTTGGACAATTTGAAATCGCAAGATTTTACGAAAATCAACAGCTTAAAAACGTACGACTTTTCAACTTTATACACAATCATTCCCCACGATAAATTAAAGTCCAGGCATTTTGATATCATTCACAGCTGCTTTTTCAATAAATTTACTTACCTGGTCATTGGTCATTTGCAAAATTATTTTGTGAAAGTACATTCTGATTGCACATACAAGTACTCTGAAGTTGACAATAAAAAGATGCTTGAGTTTCTGATTGACAATATCTTTGTGGTTTTTCGAGACATTGGTCTTCTAAAAATCTATTGGAATTTCCATTGGAACCAATTGCGCTCCGTTATTATCAGACCTATTTTTGTATTCATACGAAGCAGAATTTGTGCAAAATCTTATGCGTGAAAAAAGAAAAATTTGCTTATGCAGCAATATACCTTCATGACCTGCATATGACGTTTATATATCTCAGTTGATTAGATACGCAAGAGCATGAAAAATCTTAAGCTTAAGTCAAAAACTTAGCCTGGTGCTGAAATTTTGTAGAAGTATTATAATGTAAAATGAAAATGTCATTTAATATTGCCTAACCAAAGTACTGTTATCTACAAATGTAGATATTCTGTTGACAATTAATAAACATTTCACAGGTGATTGAAAATTTGACTTAAGTCTAACTTTGTTTCATGATCCTTGGGCCAGGACTTTATGCAACAAACCAGATGATATTTTTTCTAAACTTCTTAATTAGAAGAAAAAAACACTGGTGGTGGGCTTCAACTCGATAATCAAGAATTCACAATTTTAAAGAACATTTGGTGTATTATGTCTATGCAAAATATGGTTAGTATTGGTTGCGTGTTAAAAAAGTTATTAACATTGTCTACGACTTTTTGGGACAACCCTCGTACTTGTGTATTTACAATAAAAAAATATGTTAATGGTAACCTAACAACCAAGCTTTAAGATAAACGTGATGACTTTTCAATCGGCACCTTCCCTTACTTATGTATCAATAATCTCTTATCACCTGCATAATGGGCGTATATATTTTAGTTAATTCGAAACACAAGAGCATGATCTACGTATGCATGTTCTTTTAGAAAGAGGCAAACTAAAGCTATTGACAACTAAGTTGATAAAACAAGACTATCTACAGTTTCATTTGAAGTCACAAGTTCGCATGATTTTTGTCGATACAATGACCTTGTCTGCAAATATTGAGTCAAATGCTGACTGACGTTTTGCATACGTATTGTTAGTCCTATATCAACTACCTGAATTGTTTAATTTTTTCCTGTTTTCCCGATCATAAGAAGGAGCACACGGCAGATATGACTGCAAGGCAGGGATGCTTACCACTTAATGGCACCTGATCCCACATATGATGCTTTGGATGTTCGTATTTCCTCTGTTTCTTATTTGTATTGTTTGAATGTACTTTTGAGCTTGAAAAACTCTGTATATTTCATTCCTATATTTTTTGTTGGATATCTCTTGCAGTGTTGATACCATAGTTATATTTTTGGTGTTTCATTCTTTATAACATGAAAATGAAAATAACATATTCTAGGAAAGTATGTTATTCAATTTTCGCACATTGCCAAAGTCAAAGAATTTCAAAGATAATCAGACAATGAAATTTAATTTATTTCAAAGCTGAAATACAATGTACAATGTATACAGATGTAAATAATCTCAAAGTGAGACACTTTGAAATAATTCACTTTCACTGTATATAGGATCTTAATTTCTGAAAAGGACTAAAAGTAAAACAAATTTAGAAAAAAAACATGATTTATTCGAAGGTAGAACTCGCCTCGTTAAACAACAATGGTTTGTTCTTATAATTTTGAAGTGAATGAATTTTTCTATGCTTAATTTTTTTTTTAATTATTTTTCTGTATTTAACGGTATGATTCCATAATTTTTTTTTTCAAGTCGTCCATGGCAGATAACGTTCTATCTTAGGAAGATGCCATTTGTAATAATTGCGAAAAATGAAGATATTATGCCAATCGACATCATCACATCTTTTAAACTTCCCAAAAGTTATTTGCAATCTAAAACGCAACATGAAAAGCCGTTAATTTATTTAAATACAAGGCTTATCAGTTATCATGATGAAAAAAATATAATTAGCCTGGTATACAAATAAATGAGCCAAAAATAAAGTCAGAAACGACCGTCCTCAATTTTATCAGATATGGATTCAACCCCTATTTAAAACAAAGGTAATTAGATTAAGAATTAAGATATAAAGAATAACCATTTAAGATAATGCAATAAGCTTGACAAGTATTGGCTGAAAAATATATTTTATATATATTGTGCATCATCGGAAAAGCAAGGCACCAAACTTATTTTAATAAAAGAGTTTACCCTTCTGTATGCCAAATCTTTCAAAACAAAATTTTCCTCATTATATCTTCCAAACTCATATTTACAAATAAAGATCTTGTTTAACTAAAAATTGGTAATTCAATTCTTCACATAAAAAAGAACTAAACATTTGTGTTTTTGCTATCTTTCAAATATATATCAAACCAAATGAAAGGTTTTCATGTCAAGTGCAATATTATTATTTAATGCAGTGGTTTTATGAAATCATTTCATAGTGTGATATGTAAATGTCGTTTAACAGTATAAAACATTCTATGTAACACAGCTTTAGAGAGAAGGTGAAAATTCATAACATTTACCTTCAGTTCTCATTGTTTAGTGATAAACAAACAAAAAAGTTTAAATTCTGATAAAAGATAAGCTACTTTTTTAAATCTATTATTATAAATATTCGATATTTAATAAAAATTTCACAGGTAAAGGAAAAATTAGACGACTTGGCATTATATTGATAAATGATCTGCTTTTAATTAGGTTAACCAGGTTCAATTTCTACATGGACAAAAATAAAAATAAAAAAGAAGAATATTTACTTTATTTATTTTATAATCTACTAACGATATTTTATATTAACTTATTTTTGGAAGAAAAAGAAAGAAGATAACGAATAAGTCCAAGGTTTTCCTGAACATGTTTTGAAAATAAGATTTTCTGAAACGAAATTATGCATGCAAGTTATTTTCTTTGGAAATAAAAAGCAAAGATGAATATTATAAGAATAGAACATTTTTACAACTTTGAAACATAAAAAAACTGAGCTAAAGTCTTTAGATATATTAAGGAGTTTCTTTGTTATTTAAACAAAATTGAATCATACATGTAGGCCCTACTTACCAATGGCGTTGGTCGCCCTGAAATTTAGAGTTCTTCCTTGGGAAATCCCAAGATCATCTGCAACCACAGGATATTCTGTGTTACGTAACATTTTACGGTTGAATTAACTAGATTGCAATAATTAGAAAATGCCATGGAGTAAACTATGTACATAACACGTTTCTTGTGCTTGAAATAGATTAAGAAAATAGAAAATTATTATCTACGACTATTTCAAATATTTTGAAAGAACTGTAAACCGTCATTTCATTTGATTTTGTACAATTGTATTTGCAGTTATTTTTTTTCTCATTTGGAATTAAACATTGACGTAAGGTTGGTTGATTTCAGTTTGGTAACTTTTTTGTGTTTTGTTACTATCATATTTATAACCCCAATTCCAATTTGACAATCTGAAGATTTCCTCTTCAAAAATATGAAATGTTTGACACTAAATATTATCAATTTTTAAAATAATATAACATAAAGAAATGTATACTGTAAGTAAATCAAAATTCTCAAATTTAAGTAAATATTATCAGAAACATTCAAATTTAAAACACCTTTGATGAATTTTTATATCTTAATCGTAACAAATTTAACGATATTTTTTCCACATCGTACTCCAACAGAAGACATTCTTCATTTAAGATAATTTAAGTTTAGAACATAATTTCGTTCCATTTTCTACCATATATCTTTTTCCCTGAGTATTAGATCAAATTTATGGCATTTTTATTTTCTTTAATTGTTATTTTAATCATTGTTTTTGTTTTTTGTTTTAGCCTCAAAATCTTTTTGATAACTAAATATTGGGTATCAGAATTATTCAGAAATATCTTATTAAAAAAATATAAATACCTGTATATATATAGTTGTAGATTTTTCAAAAAAGTCCTTGTCCTTTATTGGTAATAATACGGTTAATATAAGTAAGGTAATAATGGAAAATGTAAGAAATAAGAATTTTCAAATTAAAATTTCAATTTAGTAAGCTGAAAATAATATCAATACATAAGATAAGATTTGTTGATAAAATTGTTTGATGGATTTTCTTTGATCTGTCATCTTTGTTTCCTATCGATTTTGAAAAATAACTTGTTACTAAATTTTTTACAAACTTATTTATATCTAAATTCTTTGATAAGGCATATAATTCGTAAATCGTTTGCTTTTTTTCAAAATCTTACACAACAAACTGTTAAGTTTAGATTTCTACAACCCATTTCTTCATAGGCAAACAGAATTCATATATTTCTGCGTTATGCATTATTTGTAATACTACATTTACTTTAAGAATTTAACATATGTAGAACTGTTGAACATTTCTTGTCAGATTGCAGAACTAGAAAAATCTTGGATAAGTTGAAGTAAAACCGATTTTTTGTGCATTTTTATTATGACTTTACAACACAGTATTTAGACTTAAAATTAAACAACCAATGTGTTTGACTTATTTTAGCCTAGTTTTAAGTTCCATTAATGGAAGACAACAAAAATGAAACAACATGAAAACTGTAGAAATATATCAATTTTTCATTCCTCCAATTAATGCTACTATCAATAATCAACAAATGATGATACAATATACTGTATTTGAAGACATACGTTGTTTTTCGGTATTTGGTCTGCATCAAAAGTTACCCGGGGAAAGACGATGTTAGGATTTCAGGTATTTTTTCTCAAGTATTTTCAATTAACAATTCACCTACTTGTTGGTCAAAATAAACTGTATTTATGCTTGAAAATATACAGGAACTCTTATTGACTAAGGATAAGTTGTTCATGTTTTGAATGCATAAATTTAAAAAATAAATTTTAAAAAATTGAACCATTATACGCTCTTGAAGAACATGCACACATCTAATTTATTAACTTTTCACTCATATAAATACGCCATCGTTTGTCGGTGGATGGTTGCAAAGAACTTTATTCGGGAATGACCAATATTTGGCCAAAATCAATAATTATAAAGTTATAAAAATAAAGTTATTTTTCTAAAACAGAGGATATCTAAAGACTTAAAAAAATATTTTCATAAGCAATGACGTCATATGTTTGAAATGACGCCAGGAAAATGACGGTAATTTAAATTTTTCACGAATTCTGCCGAGAAGTGTATATATATTTCGTTGACATTTTTAGTAAAAGTCACCGAGCGCAGGTCAACTCCAGCTCAATATTTTGATATCATTTGTAGAATGATAATATCAATGAAATATTGTTCTATAGCAAGCCTGCGCTCTACAAATCTAATAGATAAAATTGTTTAAAATTTTGTCTAGTTTTGTCCTCTTTTTGAAATATAATACAAAATGCCACTGGTCTATGACGTCATAAAAACAAAAACAAATCTACTCTGAAACTATAATATGTTTTGTTAATCTATATATCTCATACAATATATACAATTCAGCACATTTGAAGAAATTTTCAAAATACATGTATATCTTTTGTTTGGGAAAAAAAATGCAATAGACCGTACTCGGCGCTTACAACTCCGGGGCAGTGAGGGATCTTTTTCGTACCAGTACCTCCTTTGATATGGAACCTAGATTTGAATGGTCTAATCAAGATCATTTCCCAAGCCCCACAATGGGATTCGAACCCATGACGTAAGTTTCGATTTCCTATTTGTTCCAAGCGGGTGAATATATTGGAAATAAACTTACAATATACTTGCTTCTACCCCGGAGATATCAAAACATAAGATAAGATTGATGAACAGTTGTATTATAATTTTGATGTTGATTCAATATTTCATTTAATGGCCTTTTTTTAGGCTTGGGGGAAACCCTCAGCGGAAATGGTCACCAATAAAAAAAAAATATATATATATTCCGTGAAAACTTAATGAACAAAAATATTACTAGATCTGTTCACAGAATCTATATTTAAATAATTTGAGAAATGTTGTCAGTGGATCAATTAGACCATGATTTGCATATGGCCCAGGATAAATTCCAAATAAAAGTATGCATCGGCCGGGAATCGAACCCGGGCCGCCCGCGTGGCAGGCGAGCATTCTACCACTGAACCACCGATGCTTTGCATTTAAACGATATTTCTCAATTATTTGTTGCTAAGATATTTATATTTCTCCTTACTAAAACCTGTCATTTAGCCTCAGGATGTAAATGAACAAGAAAGGTTAATGTCCACTGCAGGTAAAAATTATAAAATGATCTAAAAAGAAAGGGGGGAAATTATTGACAGTTCTTGTAATTTGCAAAATTTGTTTTTTTACATTTATGTTTTTTTTTTTGTTTTGTTTTTTTTTTTACGAAAATTATGCACTTTTCTTTAAGGCCCTTTCACAATTGGCGCACGAGCAGAAGCGACAAAATATTCGTGCGACCGAATATTTTGTTTGTGATCGTAAACAGTTGCCAAAATAATCTCATATGAAAAAAGTGTTCGTACGAAATTCGCACGATCTAATGCGACTGTTGTGCATTAAATCTTGCGATATATCTTGCGTCTATATGCGACTGTTGTAGAATGAAAGCGAGTGTTGTAAGATAATGCGATAGGATTGCACGACTGATCAGTTAATCGGACGATTGAACGTGCGACAATACGACTGCTCGTGCGCTCATGCATTCCATAATACGAATGTTCGTGCGAGTCTGAGGGCCGGGTGTATATACCACACGTTTCCGACGCTCTTCAGTTGACATAGTTAAGATGCTTATAATTATACACAGTATAATATTTACCTGTTGCAAAGCATGGCAATTGAAGCTGATAAATCAAGCAATGGTAGTAAAACGTTGCAAGATTACATGAGACATGTTGAGCAACAGTCTCATGGTCGCAAAACACACGAAAAGACAGCTGCGATTAATCTTACGATCTTTTAAAATCGTGCATCAGTCTTATGAGTACATAAAACGTTGTAAAACGTTCGTACTAAAGTCGTGCGTTGAATTGCGATAATTTGGATCGCATTTGGTCGCGTCTGAGTAGTGTGCATGTTGACTATTTTGAGGAGACCTGATGCGACCACTAAAACACATGCAATGAATGCGAGACATCGTGCAACGTTTGCGATAGCTCGTGCGAAGCTAAAATTTTCCTATCGCAAAGTGTTGTAAAGCGCTCGTACACCAATTGTGAAAGGGCCTTTATTTGAATTAAAATGAAAGTAATGTATTTTAATGAATTAATGAAATTATTGGTATAAAAGATAAATTCAATTTTTCTCTGGACAGTTGTACTGTTTACCATTTGTTTTGATAACTTTGTAAACAATAAGTCATTGCGATTAAACAAAGACAGTGTTTTTTTTACATCATGGACTGCCTCTTTAGTGAAAATGTTAAATGGGAATTTTTATACCTTGTGATTATTAAGTCACATATAAAAATGATGCTAAATTATTCTTACTTACTCTGCACACTTTTTTAAAAAAAAATTTGGAATATAAAATTTCATAATTTTCAATATCTATGCAGACTTTGGAGACCAGGCTTCAAGACCATAAATTGAGAACAGACTTCGGTCAAAATTTCAAACCAAAATAAAATTTTTGAATTAAATTTGATAAAGAAATAATTTTTCACCCTATATTGAATAAAAATGATATACAAAATTTCCTTTTTTATAGCAAATATGTTAAGTGACATGTATGATATCAAAAATCTAAATTTTAACTTAAGTCTGTTCTCAGTTTATTGTCTTGGAGCCAGCTCTTCAAACTATTTGCTAGAAATCCCATTCAACTAATTGTGTTCAAGATAATCTGAATCTTATGAGGTAATATTCATTCAAGAACACTTGAAGAAAAAAAAAGAATTTTCTTGCTGCTGTCTTCACATCTAAGAATACATTTTTTTATTCATATGTTAAGAGATTTCTTACCACCAAACTTGAGATTTTTTACGAGAAAGAGACATTGATGGTAAACTAACAAGATTGATTGATTGTATATTGTTTAACGTCCCTCTCAATAATTTTACTCGTGTGGAGACGAAACTACTTACCAGTCGAAAGCTTCAAATTGTGTCCTATATTCGGCACTTAGGGCAAATGAGCAGAAGAAGGACCAGTCCCCAGGTCCCATAGTGGAATTCGATCCTGCGATTTAAGGAACAACTTTGTGACTCTAGAGCAGACGCTCTAACCACTGCGCCACGTGGACGACTAAACTTACAAGAAGAATTTATAATAAATCTAATGACTTTTTGTCCTCAACTTACCTTACTTACATAGCCAAAAACTATTTTTATGAACATACCTTAAAGGTGTTTATGTCAAAGAGCAAGTGAAGAAAACAAAAAATGACCGATCTCACAAATCCTTCATTACAAATTGTAAACATTTGAATAATTTGAATAAAAAAAGTTAATTCAAATGAGGTTTACATAGAATTTACAATATACTGTATTAAATAAACGAAAACATTCAAAGACCTATGACATAATATAAAGTCAATTTTCAGAACCCGCTGAAATATGGCTGAAATATTGCCTACTCGGCGTTAAAACAATATACACTGTACACTCAATCAATCAATTTTCATAATCTTGCCAAGGTTTAAGTATTGATCGTACTTAGGACATGCTCTAACATTAAGAATCAATTGGAAGACAGACACATCATAAGCAAATGATAGTGTAACTTACTTAAATAAATGAAGAAAATTGACGGCTGTACTCATAGTATAATTTTGATGTTAGTTAGCGACTACCGTTTGCAGTCAAACAAATATCCAAATATGAAGCATATACGAATGACCATAACAACTGTTAGCTAAATGCAAACTTTACGAACGAGTAACTTATAAAATTTGACAAAATTTATAAGTTTATAAAGAAGATTATCAACAGTGACATTTAAAGTCATAATTTTTCAAGTTTTATGCTTACTCTTCCTAGAACTTGATCACACCTCTGGTGATTCTTGGGTTTCGCGTTTTTGCACTGTTCAAAATTTGGTTGAAGGATTTGAAGGCCGGATTTTTGAAATGCGTCATTTCCGCCTTTTTCATACAAACTATGTAACATCACACGTCTCTTTCGTACTGTGTTATGTTGAATAATGAGACAAATATACTTATACTATACACATTGGTGATTTCGCGAACGAATTTAATTACAGTAGTGTAGTTTTTAAATGTTCTTTCATATTTATTTGGTCACAAGGCAATCTATAAAGCATGCATATAATCTTTTCTTTTCAAGCGAATTACTGTATACGTATGCTCCAATGTACATGCATGTTCATTCGTACCTTCATTAAGCCATGTTATTTGTTAATCAACCAAAGGGAGAGAACAACTTATTAAATATTTTAGACCATAGATAGCCTAATTCTTATTTTCGTAACATTTTTCTTATCAAGTTAACCTTAAGGCATCTTAAACATCCAAATTTAGGGCTAAAAATCAGACCAGCTCACCTCACCTTGTGCAGTGAAGTTTTCTCTTTACTTTTACCAGCACCTACTGCGGTACTTGGCCTTGGTTTATACGGTCTCACCAAATTGATGTTGTAGTATCGTTTTTGAAAGTGCTGGCCAGCTTTAAGAGGCGTGGGGGTGGGGTGGAAGAAGCCAACTTTTTTTTCATAACATTTTCTTTTTACCCAAGCATACCATATTAACCTTATTTTAACTGTACAACAACAAAAATGGGGGAGGGCAACCGGACTCTCAAATGAACATTTACTATAGTACAAAGTTATGTCTGGTAAAAAGTGGAGGGGGCCGATGCTATGTGCCTAGGATGATGGGATCCAAACCCGAGACATAAGGATCGATGCCTTACAATGGACCCTGGAATAAACTGCGCCACATCGAAAATTCAGTGAAAATTGTTTTATAAAAGAACAATACTTATTTTAGTTCATATGTCGACTTTTATATCCCAGTGAACCTGAGATATAAGACTCCACAGAGTCAGCCAAATTTATTTCATATTTGGATGTTTTACTTACTACATACGATAAGGACCAACTAATACCTAAATTGTATCGCAAACTAGATTACTACAACTTCCCTTATTCATGTATTAATATTCCCCTATCACAACCTTAAGGTGTTTATGTCACCCAACATTTTCGCTATTCAAATATATTATGTTTGGATCGTATTTTGGTTTACTTGTTTCATACCAATTGATAGGTTTTTTTATACCAACTTTGACAACAGTAAGCTCCGTCTACCTATTTTTACAAAGGGCTTACGGTGAGTAAAACCGGCTAATATGAGGTACTTACTCATCCTAGCTACCTGATCCCACCTCTGGATTTTCCAGGGGTCTGTGTTTAAGACCTCTTCACAGATTTGTTTTCTTGGGTGACCGGTTGAGAAATGTTCAAAAGTGCCCCCCTTAATGATATTTACATACCAGTGTCTAGGAAATGCTTATTAATTGCGCTTAATACTATTATCTTAAATATATTGTGAGAGTTTTTTTTTATCACAATGCATTTTCTATCTTTACGTAGTCTGAAAAAAATCTGATTTAAAATCAGTTTAACTTAACAAACTAAAACTAAACAATGGAGTAGATTTCACAAATTTGTTTTCCCGGGACAAAAATGTTTTTTTTTTTAAGGTCAGACGACACGTTCCTCAAAAATATATAATTTTTCCTAAGAATTTGTCATTGAAGAATATGTACTTAAATAAGATTCCTCACAAAAAAAAGGGTACCTTACCAGGCATTTGAACAAGATACCACAAGGTCATATTTCTTATATAACCCTTATGCGTAATTTTCTGAATTGCCTATATCACCATTTTTTGGTGTACTTATACTTAAAAACGTTTTGAAAACAATGAAGAAATCAGAAAAAATGACATATATGAACATTTTTTATATAGTATAAAGAGATACAAAACATATATTTGAGGAACGTGTCGTCTGACCTTAATCCAGGTTAAAACATGCATCGGCCGGGAATCGAACCCGGGCCGCCCGCGTGGCAGGCGAGCATTCTACCACTGAACCACCGATGCGTTGATATTAATTGGAGAGGTTTCAATTTTTGTTGCTAAGATATTTATATTTCTCTGTTTAATAACCTGTCATGAAGCTATAATTTAGCCTAAGGATACAAATGTACAAGAAAGTTAATGTCTACTGAAGGTTAAAATTGTAAATTGATAGGTTCATGAAAATTATTATTTGCAAAATGTGTTATTTAAAATTCATCTTTAAAATAAAAATTGTGCACTTTTCAAAATTTGATATTGAACGATTTGATTTTAATCATAAGAACGTCCAACTCGCAGATTAACTGCCTAAGAAAAATATATTGGGTTAGTCATTTTTTTAAGAATCGATTTCTTATTATATAATTGGTTGTGTATCAAATGTTTTCAAAATAAATATTCAGATGTAGTCCAAATTAACATTTGTTAAAATTCTTCTTTATAGAGAAAAGTAAAATGTAGTTGATATTTAACATTTGGAAACCAGACTCCGTTATCATGAATCATTTTAAGCTTAAGCTTTAATAAGCTGTAATAAAATGTTGTAGAAGTAAAGAAGACCAAAATAAAAATATTGTGTTAGGAAATTGTTATTATCTGCAAATTTCTTTGGTATAAAAGATAAGTTTTGGAATTTTTTTTATCTAGTACTTGTGATTATTTAGTCATAATAAATGGTATCTTTAAAGATGTAAAATGTTATAACTGACAATATCTACCCAGACTTTGGAGACCAGGTCTTCCAACTATTTGTTAGAATTCCCATTAAATTAACTGTGTTAAAGATAAGCTGACCCGCTTTTGTAATCTTACGAGATATAATTCAATCAAAAACTCCTTGAGCAAAGGAATGTTCTTGCTTATGTCTTCACATCTAAGAATATTAATTTTCATTCATATATTGAAACTCGAAATAAAAACACGGAAGTGCCTTATAAATAGACATTTTCATCTTTCATCATCGAAGTTTAACCAGAAATGGGCATTGATGGTAAACCTACAATATATCTAAATGTCGAGTTGAAGGCCACAGCAAGTGTTTTTTTTCTTTTCATGCATAAGATTTTGCCCTAATTCTACTTCATATGAATATGAAAATAGGTCTGCTAACAACAGCGCAATTGGTACATTGTACCCATGGGAATTCCAATAGATTGTTAAGAGACCTGGTCTCCAAAAACCACATAGATATTGTCAATCAGAAAATCAGGAATCTCTTTGATGTCAACTCCAGAGTACTTGTGTGTGCAAAAATTACAAAATAATTTTGCAAATGACCAATGACCAGGTAAGTAAATTTACGAATTTCATTTTTATTGAAAAAGCAGCTGTCAATGATATCAAAAAGCGTGGACTTTAATTCGTCATGGGGAAAGGTTGTGTATAAAGTTGAAAAGTCTTAAGTTTTTAAGCTGTTCATTTTGGTAAATTCTTGTGATTTCAAATTGTCCAAAAGTTCTTTGGAATTTTTGAGTATCCACATCTGATTCAAACCACTTCTAGAATATACTGTTGCACAGTATAGACTTTATAAGAAATCTGATGATTTTACAACTTTTCCGTCAACCTCCCTTACTTATAAAGCAATATAAGCAGACAGACAACCAATCGATTTCACAAATCCTTTAGTTCAAATTGTAAACATTGGTCAAAATATGGACTTCCCCAAAAATCAGAGGTTGGAATTAAACTAGATACAAAGACGAAGTATTGCCACTATCAAGTTGCACCTGTCTAGCTTATGCTTGTGTATTGATTCAGAAGACGAAGTACTTGTAAACCGTTGTCAAAATTGGTATGGCTTAAAATTTGGTTTGAAACATAAGAGTAATTGAATAACAATGTTAATACTTCAAAATGAAGTTTCTATTTACGAACATAGAATCTTCAAAACTTTTTGTTTAAACGAAAACATTGAAAGTCCTCTGACATCAATTCATTTTTCAGAATCTTGCCAAGGTTTAACAATTTTTAGTACTTAGACCTTTCTCTAACATTCCGAATCAACTGGAAGGAGATACATCATAAAAAAATGAAAGTGGAACGTAACTATATAAATGAGGAAAATTGACGATTAAAAAAGAGAGTAGTACCATTCGTAAAGTTTATATGTTACTTGGCGATTACCGTCCGTAGTCAATAAACCACCCAAATATGAAGCAGATGAGAAAGGACCCCGTGGTGTATTTTTTTATTATTTCAAATTCACTTGGATATATTCAAGTGTATATAGGAATTACCATGACAACTGTAAATCACCACGTGCACACACCTAACTTATGAGCAATTTCTAAAACGAGGCAAAGCTTTTGAAAAATAATTTCAGGCAGATGAATATTAACGGTTTTGTTTAAGGTCGTCATTTTGCAACTTTTATGCTTACTCCTCCTAGTCGCTTGATCTCGCCTCTGGTAAGTCCTGGGTTCTTGTTCTTGCAATGTTTAAAATTAACTTTGTTTAAAGGATTTCTGATATATGTCATTCTCAGCTTATCAGACAATCTATGTCTCATCGCACTTCTCTTTCGTAGGGCATCGTATTGATAGAATTAAAGCAATTTGAGCTGAATTTTTGAGAAATTCAATTAATTTGCTGTTAAAATGTGTTATTATGATTAATTTGTATATAATTCAAACCTTTATGATTAAATTAGATATAACCAGAATAAAAAATTTAAATTGTTTCAGAAGAAATATTTCTGTACACTCGAATATATATCATTTTATAAGAAATCAGTGTACATGTGTGCTCTAATGAACATGCACTTACATGTAAACCTTCATAAAGTTAAAATGCTATTTGTCAATAAACTTAAGAGAGGACAACTTATTAGATATTTTATACCATTGATAACCAAATTCATATTTTCATTATATATTTTTCTGAAGTCAAGCTTAGGTATCTTTAAATTTAGGCTGAAAAATTAGACCTGCTCTCCTCATTTTGATCAATAAGGTTTCTCTTTTTTTGCCACATAGCACCTAATGCGGCATGAAATCTTGGTTTACATGGTCTCATCAAAATGGCCTCTGTCTTCGACTCGCATTTGGATCCAAACGCAACGTAAGGATTGATGCCTTACAACCGACTCTAGATCAAAATGTACCACGCTGGCTACCACATTGAAAATCCATTGGAAATTCGATGTTTTAAAAATTAGCAATATCTATTTTCATTAATATGTCGTCTCTTTATATATCCCAATGAACTTGAAATAAACCCCAGAATCTGTCAAATCTGTTTCATATTTGGATGTTTTGCTGACTATAGGCGATAAGGACCAACTAACATCTAAATTGTATATAACTAGGAGATGACTTCGGCTTTCCTTTTTCATGTAGTAATATTCCACTATCACCTTTTCGTGGTCTTTATGTCTCCAAACTTATTCGACACTCAAGAGTTTGCTCGGAGCGCGATTAATCTTTAAATCGAGGCATGCTACTCACTGATAAGCGGATGTTACAGGGATTTCAACGATATTCAAATGCGGCTATTCGATAATTCTGTGGTCGTAATAATAATCATTTTCTATGGTCGTATTTTGGCTGACTTGCCTTTGTTTTTATATACCGACTTTGACTACAGCAAGTTTCATCTACCTGATCAATACAAAGGGCTCACAATGAGTGTGACCGACCAATAGGGGATTCTTACTCCTCCTAGCTACCACCTCTGGGTCTTTTACAGGTGTTAAAGACCTTATCACTTTTTTTTGGGAGGGGGCGCAATGTTCTAACTAACATCCTTAATATCTTATATTAAAACTGATATATTTTCTTTAACGCAATTCATTGTTCTGCCTCCACGTAGCCTGAAAAAATCTTATTTTAAATCAATTTAAAACATTTTAGGTGAAATAAACGATGGAAAAGATTCCATAATTCGTTGTCTCGTAAGAAATCCATTTTGTTTGAACAAAAATTTCTACTAAAAAATGCATCGGCCGGGAATCGAACCCGGGCCGCCCGCGTGGCAGGCGAGCATTCTACCACTGAACCACCGATGCGTTGATTGTTTTGGAAAATTTTCCATTTATGTCGCTTATTTCTCTATCAATCATCTGTCATGAAGCTATAACATAGCCTTAGGACACATGCACAAAAAAGTAAATGTCCATTGAAGGTTAATTGGTGCAGTGATGAGAAAAGAGAAAAAAAGGAATGACAACAATGTACATTAATTTTTTTAAACATAATTATTTTTATTTTCTCAATGAAAACTGACTACACACTTTCCTAAATCTGTCCTTCATATGTTATCATGAAATGTCCAACTTGCAGAATAACTGCATCATAAAATTAAAGAAGAATTTGAGTGCTGTAATTCAATTTTTTGTGAATTAACTTCTAATAATTGTGTATCAAATGCTTTGAAAATTAATTGACTATAATAGTCATATTCATATATGAAGCCCAAACTTTACAAACATTCCTTCAGTTAAAGAACAGTAAATATATATTGCATGCATTTGAATTTCGAAGACAATGTATTGCATTTACAAGTATTGAAGAATAACTAAAGTTAATATTGAAAGAAATTAAAAGATTTCCTCATTTACAATATTTATGTAGAAATTTGGAGACTGGTTTTTCAGACAAAATGTTGAAATTCCCAGTAAACCTCTAGAAATATGAAATGACATGCTTTCAGTTAACAACATCCCTTTTTCCAATTATACTTCATTAAACAAGATTTCATCCCTCAAAACTCAAGAAAATGAAGAAAAGAACTCAAAAAAGGAAAGAAGAATAAAATACTTTAGCTATCTTAATAAAATTGTGTTGAGTGTCTTCTCCTGACTATATTGACCAGAATCAAAACTTTTTTGATCTCAGGAAATCTGATAAGTAGATTTTAAAACTGCAACATTGGAATTTTCTGTAAAACACTCACCTACGTAGACTAAAATATGAAACATAACCACCGTGCCATAGCGTTACTATGAAGCAATTATTCCGTAACGTATGATGAAACGATTCCTTATGGAGTTTTTACATGGAGATTTGACCAAGGTAAGTTAATGTCGTATTTGTATGCCTTAAACGCAAAATAGCATTAGACAATATCCAGTGATGCGCCGTTTTCTTAAACACTTTGCACTTTCATAATAAAGAGGCTTAAAAGTTCGATTTATTCATAGAACACCTTTCCCAATCACGTTACAAGATCAGCTACAAGTTTACCATGATAAAAAAAATTCGTTGTTTTTCCAATTCACTCTAGAATTGTGATGAAATTTTTTATTTAATCGCTTTTAACATGGGCTTTAGATGTAACGTATGATGCAACGATTCCCATTATCAGTAACGTGTGATGCAACTATTTTGTAGCTATATCAAACAATATTATTTACAGCTGTGACAACATACATTCTAGCTACCAACGATTTATCATTTCGTAAATAATACTTTTTTAAAATGGCATATCTTAAAAAAGCAGAGACTGGTCATGAATGTGAAATTATTTGCCGGATATCACCGTGCCATTGCGTTACTATGTTGCAATTATTCCGTAACGAATGATGAAACAATTCCTTATGGAGTTTTTACATGGAGATTTGACCAAGGTAAGCTAATGTCGCATTTGTATGCCTTAAAAGCAAAATAGCCCTAATTGTGTTAGCCGTTGCATTATAGGATTGGCACAGGCATCTGTTGACATTACGGACAATGTCCAGCGATGCGCCGTTTTCTTAAACACTTTCATGCAAAGAATTTCACGTTCATGACCAGTCTCTGCTGTGATCCCCACCTCTTCTCCAACATCAAAAATTTCTTTTATCTTCCATCGTCCTGAAAAATAATACATTCATTTATCGCTGTAATTAAAATACTAGGGTTATATATATGTGTGTTTGCGTGTGTGTACATGTAGATATGCCATTTTTGAAAAGTAAAACCTACGGAATAATAAATAGCTAGAATGTATGTTGTCACAGCTGAAAATAATATTGTTTGATATACATGTAGATACAGAATAGTTGCATCACACGTTACTGATGATGGGAATCGTTGCATCATACGTTACTTCTAAAAACCCATGTTAAAAGCAATTAGATAAATATTTTCATCACAATTCTAAAGTGAATTGGAAAAACAACAAATTTTCATTATGGTAAACTTGTAGCTAATCTTGTAACTTGATTGGGAAAGGTGTTCTATGAATAAATCGAACTTTTAAGCCTCTTTATTATGAAAGTGCAAAGTGTTTAAAAAACGGCGCATCACTGGACATTGTCCGTTATGTCATCAAATTCCTGTGTCATTCCTATAATGCAACGGCTAACACAATTAGGGCTATTGTGCGTTTAAGGCATACAAATACAACATTAATTTACCTTGGTCAAATCTCCATGTAAAAACTCTATAAGGAATCGTTTCATCATACGTTACGGAATAATTGCATCACAGTAACGCTATGGCACGGTGTACATGCATATATTTTGTATGCCTTTAGAAACTTCTTCCCTGCACCAAACAAATCATTTTTGGTTTTTGTTAACCTTTAGCTAGACGATAAAAAATTATTAATTATTTCGGAAAATATTTATCCATATTCTAATTCATTATATATATTTCATTTGCATATCAAATCAACACTAGCCATCATAATACAAATCAATGTTCATTATCAAATTTAAAACAATGTTAATAATTTCTTGAAATTTAACAACATTTTTTTTTAATCTGCAGTTTCAAAACATTTTTATTTCCTGTTTTTGTAAGGTACAAATCAAATGTTATCCTAGGAAGACATTTACATGTCTTGTACTTTTCCCTGAAGGCACGTTTTATTTCCTTGACAGGTGATAAACAGAATAATATGAATAATCTTTGCAGGAAAAGGAATACCTTAATAAAGGATTATAACGCATCGGTGGTTCAGTGGTAGAATGCTCGCCTGCCACGCGGGCGGCCCGGGTTCGATTCCCGGCCGATGCATACTTTTTATACAAAATTACTCTTTGATTAGAGTCTTTAAGGTCCTAAAGTTGAACTTGCATTTTACATCCTTCCATGTTTGTAGCCATGTTTTTCACCTTGTCGTTCAATGTGTTTTCACTTCTGAATTCTTATTTATCATAATCAGTCCAATTAATACAATTTGATTTATCAAAAATCGGTCCAATTAACAATTAATAAATATTCTATTTAAAAAAATTCTACGAAATTTTTAATAAAATCATATCAAATATGTGTCTGAAACATGTGTAAGAGCTTTGTTATTGTTGATATTCAAGTTTTTATTACCAGGTGTGTTTAAATTTCTTACGTTGCACATGATTGACAATACTGGTGAGTTGGTTTTGCTTTTCTCACATTTCTACTCAAAAATTTCTGTTAAATAACTTTCATTAGTATTTTTCATGAAAACACAACCGATTCCATCCTTTTTATACATTAAAGTACATGTAACTTCGTGAATGTACAAAAGTGCATATGTATATCATTATAATTGGAGATAAGGAAGATAATTCAAATTTAAAACAAACAATCAAACAATACAAATCAGGAAAAGACCAAACACAGTCCTCTTAAACATCAGAGGAAAACCTCGTGGATTATTCAGCGTGTAAAAAAAGTTCTAACAATGGGTATACTAAGTAAATACAAAAGTCAGCATTCGCCGTAATGATAGATTGTTTTTGCTGATAACTGCAATGCATTGACCATAGAGGTTGCAAATGATGACTTCAAACCAATCCCAAAATTTGAAGTTTCAATATTTTTCAGATTTTATAACAAGCTTTCTTAATGTTTTGGTTAAGCAAATATATCAGTTATGACAAATTATTGAAAAATCTAGAAAATATTGACTTTAAATTTGACCTAAGACACTGTTAAATTTATAAACCGTCTTTTGTAAATGTTGATGTTACGATTATAATTTTAAACGTCTCCAACAAGTAAAATGGAAAAAATGAATTAATACTGATCAGTAATTAAACTCAAATCCATTGAAACAAAGTAAAAGGTGCGCAAATCTTATATTTTTAAAGGATAGTTTACATGAGAAAAATATGGAACCGTCTTAAATTTGAAAAAAAAAATGCGCTTATCTAAAAATCCCTTTCGGAGGTCTAACAATCGCCTAGAATTAATCATAACATTGCAAAAACGCACGCTGATTTCTTAAAAAGAGTACTAAATAAGGAGAAAAGCTGTGTTTAATTTGAAAAAAATCGTACAATCTGACCGTTTTACTGTAATAACAGAAATCCAATTCAACTACGATGTTTATGTTTTGATATATAGATTCTTTTTACACATGTTCAATAAGATCTAATTTAATTTTCCTTTCCAAATTACACACTGAAACTTTGCTTTTGATGGAAGTGAAGCTTTTTCCTAACATTTCAGTCAAATTAAGGTTGAGATTGGGTGTTTTGTACTGAAAACCCCCTTATTAATAATCATATATTACGTAATACGTGTTTGAGTCAGCCATTTTGAAATGGAAGGATTAGATTGAAGGGTAAGGATTTATTTTTGACACGTTATTAAAATAACTATCGGATGAGATATATATATTTCTAAAATATCATATTATAATATATATAAAATAATTACAATGTCAATAGCTGTGCATGTATTCTAATTCACTTGATATTCATCAAATCTCTAGCACAAGAAATTGTATTGTAATTATTTTACATCAATAATATTCAATTGTTCCTGAATGTATTTTTCTTTTTATAACACTGGGACCAAAAAATTATATTGTCATATTTTTGCGTAACATGTTTTGCTTCTTCAGCGGATTAAAAATAGTCTTTCGTTTTCCACAATAAAAAACTTATTTTATAATTCCAAAAGGTCGTGAATTATACATGTTTCTTGTGATTTCCAGTATTTCCCTTTTAAAATTATTATCATAAAATCTCAATCGACAATCGACAACCCCTCCCCCCTCAAAAAACGAAATTCAAATTTAATGAATAAATTATTATTTTTTTAATTTAATAACTGTCCAGATAAAATAGTATAATTATTATATTATCCATGGTAAACTTCATTGATTCAATGCCATTTTATTGAAAACTTGTTTCATTTTTTTTTTATCTTTTAAAGAAAAAAAAAACAACTTGACATTTAACACTGTTTAAATAATGTGAAATTTTAAATGAATTAATATTTTACAAATTTTCAAGAGAAAAACGTACAATTTTTATTGAACTCGAAAAATGGTTGAAATAAATGGAGATAACGAGCAGAATCTAGTTGAAAAGTTCACTAAACAATACAAATCTGAACAAACATGGACCTCGACAAAATCAGAGATTGGTCTTCAAAAAAAAAAATTTATAATAAGAATCAAGGAAAATCATGACTGTCAACTTCCCTGATATTGCTCGCAAGATCAACATTCTTTTAATATTTTTAAGAAACAATAAAAATGAAAGTTGTTTTCGAAAATTTCAAAAGATAATCTTCTAAACAATTCTTTTCGTTATGCACAAATTGCAAATTTCGGATAAAGTACTATATAAAATACATAGAAAAAGATATAGAAATTATACTACATCAGATGTTTTTCAACTTTGTGTGTTTTACAGATAAAACTGGGGTTGAAAACCCATTTTAAAATATTACCAAATACAGTTTTTAAACCATTCACAAATGACCAATTATCATTTCCTTATATTTTTTGGAGTAAGATTGCACCATCATAAATTGCATTGGCTGAAACAATATTTTAGAATTTTTGGTTTAAAATGAATAATGAGTATTTACTGATGCCATTTTAACCGGAAGTGAAGTAATCTTTCATTTGCGCATTAAGACAAGCATCCTTAGTCACTTGTGTATCAGACTAAAAATGTAATCCTTCATTTAGTTCATTATTGTATTTGAAGTATAATTTGATTTATATAAATAATATTATATAAATATTGTATTTATTGTTTGCTTTTTTATATTTCAAAGATCAACTATATCATGCATGTTCGCAATCAATAAAACATTGCAAATTTTCTCGCATATTATTAAGATATTGACATGATGCTGCCGCCGAGTCGCTGGTTTGGTTTTTATTCTAGTGCCCAAAAGTAATTGATAAAGAAATATATTTAAATGTGAAAAAAATCTTTTGAATTATGACGTATTTGAATGAAATTCGACGATAACGGATAGTATAATCAAGCTCTAAAGACCATTAAACATTACAAATTAGTACTAGAGCAAACGCAGACCTCTAAAGCATCAGAGAAGTGGGATCAGGTGCCATGGGGAAGTAAGCATCTACTGTCGACAGTCACACCTGATGTGTTCTCATTGTCATGATCTGGCAATCAAAAAATTCCATGATCAATTCAGTGTGTAAATAATCATCTTACAATTTGTACAAATATTATTATTCAGTATTTGAATTGATGATAGGATATTGTATTTGCTGCATAACAAGTCATTGTACATGTATCGACCATGGAATTTTCGAAATGTTGAATTTAAACAAGATTTTTGAATCATTTATCTTCTTTTTTAACATTCATTTTTTCATGAAATTGTCATGTTTACCAAATGGCAGTAAATACAAAAGTTGTCATGTTGTAAATTTTGTATTTACTGCCATCCGGTGAATTCAAAATTTACAACATGACAAAATGTAATATGTTAATAGAAAGTCTGAAATTAAATATATCTCGGTTAAACCAAGAATAAGTCAATCTATTACAGTTTAAATAAGAGAATAAGCCAATCTATTACAGTTGTGAAAAAAAGATTGACTTTTTGTTGATTGATTTCACGTCCTTATAATCTTTTAAATTATCAGATTTTCAAATATCATCAAATACATTTACAATTATTAGTTTTTTCATGATTAAGAATTTGTGTTTTATTGAAACATATTTGCTGATACTGACATTTTATTATATTTAAAAAGTTTTCTTTATATAAAACATAGCAACAGGTCTTTCTTCCTATTTTATCTCCTCTATAACAGCAACAACAAGAAAATACTTGTGTCCGAACATAACTGTTTTGAAGTTTCATGCGATAACATGTTAATAATTGTTCTAAAATATGTCACGCTTTATCAAAAAGTCTTACTGTCAATCACTTGACATTGAAATCATGAAGTAAATGCCATTTTCTTTTGTCAGGAGAGATAACTTGTCAACCAACTTTTTTCATATTTCTATAATAGAGACATTTAATTACATTTTGATTAATTATTAGGAACATGTTATTCAAATACTTCTTTTAAAATCAATATCAAATAGAATACAGAAGCTATGATTAAAATTAGAAACCGACTGTTACAGTAAAAATAATTTATCAACAATCAGAAATCTTTGAAAAGGAAGTATACCTAATGCCAGTAGGGCAAAGCTTTCAGACGTTATGGTACAATACTTCTGTATTTAGTGGGGTTTTAAGGCATTTTCAGTTTAAAACATGAAAACGTACAGTAAAATATAATGGAACTAAAAATGTTCTTCGTATAATGACAACTGGAACGCTCCTTTTAGTGAATCTCAAAAGTAGTTGTTTTTAAAATTGCAATGTGTTCATAAAAATATTAAAAAGTAAAAAAACAAAGTGAAACATATACATATTAAAAATTCCTTTAAGAGATGTGTTTTCGTAGGAAAGAGTATCTTATGCTATCGAACTTTTTTTTGAAACACACTTTATTGAGGTACGACATTTTTTTGACAATTAATATCATAATGCTTGGAAAAAGCTTTAAACACATTCCATAACTGACGCCAACAGAAATAGCAAATTCCTCTATCTTCTCACTGGTAATATACAAACTAGTTACCTACTTCAAAACCTCTATCTTTCTAAGTTTGATATTAAAAGAATGCTTGAGTTCTCGAATGACAATATCTACATGTATATGGGTGTTTGGAAATATTTTCAACAATCTGATGAAATTGCAATGAGCATTATTTGTGTCATGTTATTAGATGAAGGATATGGAGATAACGAACACTATATTCAATCTCAAAGTCCATCAAACAATATACAAAATCAGAGCAGAGCAAACACGGAACTCCGAAACATCAGAGGTGGGATCAGGTGCCATGGAGGAGTGAGCATCCCCTGCCGACAGGTCACACCCGCCTTGTGTTCGTTGTCATGGTCAGGAAATAACGGAAAAAAATCCGTCGTCAATTCAGTGTATAGATAATGGACTAACAATTGGTATGAAAAACGTCAGTCAGCATTTGACTCAATGATAAATTGTATTTGCCGACAAGGTCATTGTATCGACCATAGAACTTACGAAATGATTACTTTAAACGAGACTGCTGATATTCTTGTTTCATCAGCTTGCTTGTCAATAATTTACCTCGTTTAAGAAATTGTTCATACGTAGAGCATGCTCTTGCGTATCGAATCAACTGAGATATATATACTCCGTATGCAGGTGATGAAGGTATATTGCTGCATAAGTAAGGGAAGCTGACGATAGAAAAGTTAAAGTCATCACGTTTATCATATAGCTTGGTTGTTAGATTACCATTAGTGTTTTTTTCAAGTTAAATATCCAAATATGAAGCAGAAGTGTCGGACACTGTGGTATCTTTTATCTCAAGCTCACCAGGATATATCGTATCGACGTAGGAATGGAAATTATCATTATTAATTGACAATACGTCGTCGATATATCTTAATGTCGAGTTGAAGGCCACAGCAAGTGTTTTCTTCTTTTCACGCATAAGATTTTGCATAAATTCTGCTTCATATGAATATAAATATAAGTCTGCCAATAACAGAGCGCAATTTGTACCCATGGGAATTCCAATAGATTGTTGGAATACCTGGTCTCTAAAAACCACATAGATATTGTCAATCAGAAACTCAAGCATCTTCTTGATGTCAACTTCAGAGTACTTATGTGTGCAATCAGAATCTGTTTTAACAAAATAATTTTGCAAATGACCAATGACGAGGTAAGTAAATTTCCATTTAAAGTTCCATTTTTATTGAAAAAGCCTGGATTTTAATTTGTCATGGGGAATTGTTGTGTATTAAGTTGAAAAGTCGTAAGTTTTTAAGCTGTTGATTTTTGTAAAGTCTTGTGATTTCAAATTGTCCAAAAGTTCTTTAGAGATTTTAAGTATCCACATCTGATTCACACCACTTCTTGAATATATAGTTGCACAGTACTCTTGAAGGTTTTCCTTCACTACTGTCAATATCATAGTGAGGAGCAACGAAAGAGACTTGGTTGAACATTTACTGGAACCTGCAATGTATCTTCGTTTGTAAGGATTCTTATGAAGTTTCGGAATCCAATATATATAGGGTAGTTCATTTTGGCTCTGTGGAATATTAAAAGTATTCAAAACTGACAGGTGATTTTGAAGAATTTCCTCCTTAGAAAGGGAAGTATGAGTATAAGTAGGATTTCCACATGTAGAATTAAATCCAAGTTCTTGTAGAATGCAATTTATATAATGAGCCTTACAAACAAAGACACTGTTGTTACCTGCTTTGTCGGCAGGAACCAGTACGTACTGATCGTGTAATCTATATAATTCTTTTTTCACTTCTTGTTCATTGAACACAGAAGGATAGATGGTTTTCATTTTGCCCCTCAATCTTTTAATACTTGACTTTAACATGGATCTGATACATTTAATCCATTCTGACAAGGTGTCAGCGTCTTCTTTTTCATATCTGGCCCATCTTCACGCGTAATTTTCATCAGAATCCATAATATTTATGAAATTCCGACACCAGTTGAAGCCGGATCGGGGTTCCCTATATTTAGGACCTTTTAAAATAAGTGATCTGTTTTTGTATTCTTATGAAGAATTCCCTGGCTGGGACATTCAATTTGATATATAAGGTTTATCCATGAGGCTTTTAACAATGAACATTTTCTTATAATACAGAAGTGAAGGAGAAACTTCCACGGAGTCTGACACATCTAGTTCATATTTGGATATTTTACTTGAAAAAGACGATATTGGTAATCTAACAACGAAGCTCTATGACAAACGTGATGACTTTAATTTCTATCGTCAACTACCCTTACTTATGCAGCAATATATCTTCATCACCTGCATACGGAGTGTATATTTCTCAGTTGATTCGATACGCAGGAGTATGCTCTACGTATGAACAATTTCTGAAACGAAATAGCTCATTGACAGGCAATTTCGATGAAACAAGAATATCAGCAGTCTTTTTGAATTCATCATTTCGAAAGTTCTAAAGTCGATACAATGACCTTGTCAGCAAATACAATAGATTTATCAGTCAAATGTTAACTGACGTTTTTTTTTACTTAAATTATTAGACCATTATTTACTCTTTGAATTGTCGACGAATTTTTCCCGATCATAACAAGGAGCACACCGTGAGTTTGACTGGTCGGCAGGGGATGCTCATTCCTCCAAGTCACCTGATCCCAACGCTGACTTTTGGGGGTTTGCGTTTGCTCTGCTCCAAATTTGTATTGTTTAATTGACGTTCGGGGTTACATACTGTTCGTAACACGTGACGGCATCAACTGTTCTATTGTTAACATTCCTTATTTTTGGCCCATCTCCAACCTGTTCGATAGCAAGAGCATGATCCTCATGCAAATATTTTTTTTAAACAAACAGAAAATAAAAAAAGGCACCAACAATCATCTTTAGGATCATCAGTTGTCATAGTCAAGTCAAAAAACAATATACCGTTAACTTTACAAATGTAGAATGATGTTTTTCCTTCAAGGGTTTTATTTTCAAACTGAATTGAGTACGAATCTCATTGTCTACCCGGTCATGACAAAGTGAACATGACCGTATAACCGGCTTACACGGATACTTTTTTCTCCATGGTATCTCATTCTACCTAAGATGATTTCAGATTCCTTATTTGCTCTGTAAATATTGAATTACTTTATTTTGGATTGTCATCGCAATTCTCTCTCCTCATCCCCCCTCTTCCATTTTTGTTCTCAAATCTTCTGTGTTGTTCATTTTCTCTCTCTTTCCATCCGTTATTTCTTTCTTTCTCCTTCTCCTCTCTCTATCTTCACATTCTGACACACCCACACTCTGTTATCCATTTTTTCCCATTCTCTCTCTCCTTCTCTATCTCCCCTTCCCTCCTCTCTCTTCTCTCTCTCTCTATACTTCTCTTTCGCTTTCTTTCCTTTTCTTCCACTCTCTCTCTTTCTCACTCTCTTTTCTTTCACGCTCTCTCTCTCTCTCTCTCTCTCTTCGCTTTTTTCATCTGATTTATAGTCATATAGTGTCATTTTCAAAAATAAATTATTAAGAAATCCTTCCTAGTCATCACATTGAGATTTTCAGTCCTTTCAAAAGCTTAACCCAATTGTATTACTGAGGAGTACGTGGCATGGGCGTCCCTAGAGGTTACATGTGCTGGAGTATTTGATTTGAAATCAAATAAAGGCCAGAAGTACTGAGGTTGCTCCTAGGATCAAATTAAGGTTGAGGGCAAAGCCCGGGGCGGTGATTCCTGGTGAGTTTTCAGAATCTTTGACATGAAATGTGGATGTCAAAAAAAGTTCTAAAATGAATTCGTCTGGATTTGAAATATGATGGCATTTGACTTTTAAACATTTTCTTTATAGATACTGACTGGAATGCCTATGGTACCATTTTTTGAAGAAGAGTTGTTCGTTTAAAAATTATCTTGCACTCAATACATGTTTACAAATACGCTGGACTGACTTATTGATCAACACTTTAAGGATCAACGTAAACAAGTCTCAAGAGCCATTGTTCTCGGAACATATATTGCTTTATCGGATGAAATCTTACCCAATTAGGCATTTTAAAAATACAGTGGGTGTTTGAGTGTAATAAATATTGTGTTTTTCTTAACCTCATGGTTTTGAGAATTATAATATATATATATATATATATCATTATTTATATTCAAATAAAACATTTAAAAGAATCCAGTTCATCTGGCTTATCGGTTTTCAAAGATTTCCACGCCAATGGTCGTCATAGGTCGTTTGGTAATTCGTAATCGGAGTAATTGTTATTACTCGCGTTGGTTAATGAACCGATGAAGCGAATCTAAGGCTGCACCGATAAACACGCCCACTAGAAATAACCACGCCCATATAATGATAATTCTAGGTGTTTCCTCCCTTACAATACGATTTTCCAATTTTATATTACATGTATATGAACAGATTAATTAATATATAAATACATGTTCTTCATGTTGTTGAAAACTATTTATTTTCCTAAGAAAAAAATAATAGGAACCAGGGCCCCGTTTTTCAAAAGGAAAGACCAACAACTTTTCCAATTTCTATAGGACTGAAACAATTTCTCATATTCTTATAAGCAAGATTATTAGTGTAGAATATTTTTTTAATCATTGTTTTGAACTTAGTTGTAATTCAATTTTCAAGACGGATCCCAGATACTTTTAAAAATCTAGCATAGGAAAACTAATGATAATATTATGCAGGTAGGAATTGAACGCAGGAAGTATTTTTGTTATATTGATTTTGGTCTTAATCCTAGGTCATTTTATAAAACGGAGCCGAGATGCTTAAAAACTGAGAATTTTTTCAGATATTGACTGCATATAATTATATTTCCCATCAAGTTTACGTGTAGGTACGTATTAAACGAATTGACGCATATCTTTTCAGAACTTCAAAGATATCTTAATAAATAACTGTTATATATTGAAGGAAAAAGTTTTATGTTTCTGCTAAAAGACAGAATGTGGGATGAAATGTGGGGAGGGACAAAGAGGGAATTAAAACAATCCATACGTCAAAAGTGGATTAGAAAGACAACATCTTGCAATAATATGATTATAAATTTGAACACTGTCATCCCAAATAATAAGTTATCTCAAGATGCAGACGCAGTCAGTACTATTCCTTGGCGTCTGCATTCTGAGTTTTCTTTGCATTATTTCACTTCCAGTTTCTGCAAATCAAATAAATGAAAAATGCCAAGAAGCGAGTTCTTTGATCAACAACATAACTGCATCGACACCTCGCGACGATGACGGATGTGTTATGAAATTTCGTACGAAGAAAGGAGTTTGTTGTTTGATAGGAATAAAGCTGAACCAACGGGAGCATTTCAAAGGGAGATTTTTCATAGAAAAGCAATGCTTTAAGTTCAAGTGTCTCTATGGAAAGAAGAAGAAGTGGGAGAAATGCAAATGCAAAAAGAATAAGGTAAAGTTGCCAAAGCGTCGCTCTAAACCTAAACCAACAACCACACGAAAACCGACTACAACAAAAAAACCGAAACCGAAACCTACAACACGAAAACCGAAACCTACGACTAAAAAACCGACACCGAAACCTGTAACACTTAAACCGATACCTACCACCCAAAAGCCAAAACCAACGACAAAGAATCCAATTTATGGATGCCATGTTCCCGGATCTGACGTTGTTTATCTACCTGGCATGGAAATTGTAGAATTATCGACGAAATGTAAATCGGCATATTGTAGCGAAAATAGCGTCATCGTATATAAGGAGGAAAATTGTGAAGTATCAAGTAATCCTCCTAAACCTACTACACAAAAACCGAAACCAACGACAAAGAATCCATTTTATGGATGCCATGTCCCCGGATCTGACGTAATTTATCCACCTGGTATGGAAATTCCAGAATTAACAACACAATCCGGAGGCAAATGTAAATCGGCATATTGTAGCGAAAATAGCATTATCATCTATAAGGAGGAGGATTGTGTATTATCAGGTTTCCCCCCTAAACCCCCTACGACCACAAAAAGACCTGTTACAGCGCCACCTTTACCACCAGGGTGCACCGCCCCAGGATCCGGTAATTTCTACCCACTTGGCGTCGAGATAGCTGAATTGAAGACAAGATCCGGTCATAGATGTGTATCGGCATTTTGTGGCAAAGATGGAGTTATCAAATATACCGAGGATGACTGTTTTGACCCGATGGATTTTACCACTCAACCTTTGCTGGGAACAACGCCTCCTTTTCATTTTACTACTTTAACGCCCGGAGAAGAATAATTTGAAGATATGGACATAGTATGTATTTTATATAAACTATTTATTTCTATATCTCAATAAAGGAATTGAATATCATCTCCAATTTCTTCAGTAAAAAGGAAACAAAAAGTCTTATTATTGTTCTAATCGAATTACATATATACTAGTATTTATATGCACGCTAATTCGTTTCTCATCAAAACATCTCAATTTATAGAGATTTTTGAAATATGATTTTCAATGTTATTGATTGATTTTATACACTTTTTTCCAGGTTGTTAAAGAATCAAATGAATTGTCCATCGAAGTTTCTGATTGCCAGGCATTAGTGAAATCAAAACAATAACTTTTAAACATATGTAATAAAATATTTGTTATACCAAGAAATGAGTTGGTTTTTTTTTTTGCTTCGTTAGAATACTTATTTCTAGATGTCTTTTATGCTCAAAATTTTTTCATAAAAATCAATTAATCTTTATTTATCAATGCTTTCCTTTAAAATCAGAAACTTCGATCCTATAACTGAGTTGAATACTCATGAATGAAATAAGTGTTCTAACAACTTGCTAACAGGAAAAAAACTACAAATCTCGAGTCTTTGTATAAAAGACAAATAATGCCAAAATGAATGGTGTTTAAATTATCAAAATTTATTAACTGTGAATATATTACAATGCAAATTAATAAAAATGGAATATGCAGGTGTGTAAATAAAGTAACATTTTTTGTACAAACGTTAATCAAGATAAACCAAATGCAGGTTTCCTGCTGGTAGTTGCTTTGTATTCTTCACAATGTTTTTCTCATTGCAGGATTTGTTTGCTCTTTTTGACAAAGATGACGATGATGATGATGATGACGACAATGATGAAGATGATTAGAAATTCAACGATGATGAAGACAATAAAGAAGACCTGGTGTAGAAATTTAATTTTTTCAAACATGTCAATGAGTGAATAAATTTTTGTTCCATAAAGGTTACTTTATTCTCCTTTGATCCTTTGAATGTCAAATCTTTCAATGATCTTCAGTTTACTTGAAACATGGACATTTACATTTGAGTAGATTGTTATAAAAATAAGACTATTTGGGAGACACAAAAACTCTGCTTTACATTAGAAACCATATTCATTGTTGATATATTTTGTATGAAATATATCTATAAGAAACATCAATCCGTATTCAAGCTCAAAAGTCCATTAAACAATTTAAAATAAGGTCAAAAGCAAACACTGACCTTTAAAACATCAGAGATGGGATCAGGTGCCATAGATGAGTGAGCATACCCGCCAACCGGTCATGTTCTCCAAAAATGGACTAATACTTGCATGAGACTATTAAAAAAGGCAAAGATACGATGAACTCTTCCTCAATGGATTGACAAAGTACTCACACTGTTGTTACTGTACCTGGCATCTCATCTGTCTTGGGTCATTAGGAGATGTTGATAGCAAGGACTAGTTAGAATTTAAAACTTAATTTTTCTCATTCAAATTTATAATTAAGCATCAATTTGATCACTTACTCTTTGGAATCGTCATTGTTAATGATAGAGGGAGGTCGTTGTTAATGTTCGTGGATTTCTATAGTCCCCCTTACCCACGAATTTACATCCCCACAATTCACTACTGTGACAACCTCTTGGTTTATTGAATATTTATTTTTTCATTGTTTTAGGTGTCAAAAATGGTTTTGATAAGTTGAATGCGAACGCAATCTTCGCCTGCTATGTTAAATAAAGTTTGACCAATAAAAGATGATTTTTTTTCAGATCAGAGGAAAGTTTTAGATTATGAAGACACTGATTTGAATTAAGGGTAAAATACTGTACAATCAATCCAACCCCAGCCACCCAAATTAATTTTTGTCTTTAATTTCAAACAAAGAAGCGTTATCAGAGCTGACCTAAGATCAATTTTTAAAAGAAGAATCTATCATGTAGGCTAAAGTTATACTTCAAACCGATTTTGTATATAGATGATGTATAAAAGAACAAATACATGGGCGTTTTTCATTCTTTTATAATTCTTTATAAATCTACAGATACTTCGTATAATAATTCCAGCATGTTACCTCTTTTATTAAAGTTAATCCTCATTTCAATACCTAACCATTGTAACAGAGAGTGTCCAGACATATGTGACCATTCTACACTAAAGGGGAGAGGGATTACGTAAATCCCATAATTTATGGACTGTCACTGAGGGATTGCTATTATTGTTTCTTTTTAAGGATATTGATGATCTGAAGTAGAGCACTCACTGTTACATCAAAGATCCTGATACAATGAGAATATAGGTCAACGTCACAATTAAAGAAAGGTTTTGGTAAAATATTACTTTCTATGGTGGTATATTTCTGCCCCCTACATGCAAGATAAGTTATGTTCACATGCAACATAATTATGTAGACATGCAACATATTTATGTCAACATGCAAGTTAATTATGTTGACATTCAATTATCAATCTTATAAGAAAATATAATTTTAATATGGATAAATTTACTTACTTTCGCCTGTATCTGACATTGTAAATGCAAGATGCAAAATAACTATGTAGACATGTGACTTATTTATGTCAACATGTAAGATAGTTATGCAAATATGCAAATTATTTATGTCAACATGCAAAATATTTATGTCAACATGCGACTTATTTATGTCAACATGCAAGATAATTATGTCAACATGCAACTTATCTATGTCAACATGCAAGATTTGTATCTTGATATGCAACTTTTCATCTTGCATGTTGACATGAATATCTTGAATGTAAAAATATAACTCGCATGTTGACATAAGTAAGTTGCATGTTGACATAAATAAGTCGCATGTCTACATAATTATGTTGCATCTTGCATCTATGATGTCAGATACCGGTGTTAGTAAGTAAATTTACCCATATTTTCTTATAAGATTTGTAATTTGCATGTCAACATAATTAACTTGCATGCTGACATAAATATTTTGCATGTCTACATAATTATGTTGCATGTTAACATTATTTATCTTGCATGTAGCTGCCAGAAATATGCCACCATACCTTTCATTCAGCAATCAACTTATTCCCTGTTTTCAAAGATGAAGACTCATGCTTTATGGCAAATAGGACGAACGTAAATCAAGCTGATAATTTTTGTCTCTCATTTTCGCAAAGAGGGGCATTTCATTTGCCTGTCTATCGATCTGTCAAAAAGAGAGTTAAATTTTGATACTCTGTTTGAATAAGAAAATATGAAACTTTCTTTTAGGATATTTCACATATGAATTTTTACCCCATGTTTTGACTCTAAAGGAATTTAATTTACTTTCCACCGAATATGAAAGTTTTATAATGCAATACAAGTATCCTGTTTGATTAAAACTATCTTATATGCGATAAAAGTAGGTGGTAGATATGGTGGCATATTTTTGCCCCCTACATGCAAGATAGATTATGTCGACATGCAAGACAATTATAACAACATGCAAGATAATCATGTTGACATGCAGGTTACAAATCTTGTATAAAAATCTGATTATGATATGGCTAAAATCATAAACGTAAGCCCGTATCTGGCATCGTATATGCAAGACGCAACATGATTATGACAAGATGCGGTTTACTTAATATGTTAACATGCAAGATAATTATGTAAACATGCAAGATATTTATGTTCATATGCAAGATAATAATGTTAATATGTTACTTATTTATTTGAACATGCGACTTAATTAAGTCATCATAAGTTACATACAAGATACTTATGTCATCATGCAAGATAAAAAGATGCATATCAACTTACATATCATGCATGTTAACATAATTTTCTTGCATGTTGACAAAAATAAGTCGCATGTTGATATAATTATCTTGCGTGTTTACATCAATAAGTCGCATGTTGACATGATTAACTTGCATGTTGACATAAATAAGTTGCATGTCTACATAATTATCTTGCATCTTGTCAGATACGGGCGTAAGTATGTAAATTTATCCATATTTAAATTCTGTTTTCTTATGAGATTGGTAACTTGCATGTCTACATAATTAACTTGCATGTTGACATTAATATGTTGCATGTCTACATAATAATGTTGCATGTTAACATACTTTATCTTGCATGTAGGGGGCAGAAATATGCCACCATAGGTAGAAGGAAATAAAAGGGGAATTACAGAAAATTTAATTAAACACTTAATTTTTCTCCAAGATACGATGACAGGATCGATTTCGGTACATCGTTTCTTTACCTCTTTGACCTGTTTTAGAACACAGGTATTTTATCATGGTCATAATTTTTTAATTGGAGAAGATATGACATTTATATTTCCCTTAGTGCATTTCGTGTGGCAAGAATTTTCCAAAAGTACATGTACTATGATCAGATTTGACCCCTTGATGTGTAATCTTAATCTTCTTCTTACAAATTCTACATTGGTTGATCGATTGATTGAATGTTGTTTTAGGGCCCATTTAGGAATTTATTACTCTTATAGTGAAGTGAAGGGCTTGATATTTTAACCTTCACTCGTCACTTAGAACCATTGAGCATGCAGTGAGGGTTCTTTATATATCGTGCAAACGACTACCGTGAAAGGGGGTCTCGATTTTTAAGAAGGATATGGAGATAACGAACAGTATTCAATTTCAAAGTCTATAAAACAATACAAATTAGGGGCAGAGTAAACACGGACCTCCGAAACATCAGAGGTGGAATCAGGTGCTATGGAGGAGTGAGCATCCCCTTAAGGTCTCATCCGAATGACCTACACATTTCACTTCATAGTGCTTAGCACTCAAGGCGAAAGAACAGGTGCTATATATTTTTTATTGAATAAAGTCAGTCGTGGCCGTGTTCGAACACCCCCTTTCACGAAGCGAAAGCTCTACTAACTTACGAGCTTCCGTGGCGGCCTTCTATATTGGTAATAATTAAGTTTTTAAAGAGAGAACACATGACCTGCTTAATAATTTCGTATGTACATAACCTTTGACACCATTTAGAAACTAATATTTTTCATGACCTTGACCTAGAGGTCTGACCGGCTTTGCAAACATTTACCTTGATCGATCATAAATTTTGCACAATATATAAGAGACAGGATTGTTTGTGTATATTTTTTTATTTATGTGTGTCGGACTTGTGACAAACATTGGAGAAAGTCTTACGAGTATAAAGTGATATTTGATCTCATGAAATTGACCTTGAAACTTGGTACCGTTCAGTACAGAAATTTTACACCCGGCAAACAAAAATTATAATTTACAAAAAATATTTGCATCCCATGTAATGGTAGAGTATTATACCATTTGAGCAGAAAATACCAAAAATCTCTGAATTTCTATATGAATATTATTCGATCAATACATCATCTTATGATAAAAATAAATAAATTGTATTTTTGTGAACGGTAAATTTTTTAATGGTGTGTGTGTGTGGGGGGGGGGATAGGAGGCAAAGATCTTGGGGTTGCAATGAAGCCCCCAGTGGGTCCAGGAGAACTTGAAAGCCTGTTTGGTGAATCCCCCAGAAGCTGACGAAATTATTACAAACAAGAAGACTAAATTGAAGGTAAATGATTATCACACAAGATAAAAATAAAATCGGGAGGGGTATGGATGGTGAAGCTCAAATTGTAAAATAATGCCCACTTTGCCTTCTACATCCACATGCTAATATAAATTAATATTGTTCTCAGCATTTTAGTTTCATATAGTGTGTACTTACTATTACCTTGAGCAATGTAACAAGTAATCCCTACACCGACTAATCCCAATGTGGGCATTTAAATTACTTTGTTTTAAACAATTAATAAAGTACTTTTTAATTCACAAAAAATTATAAAAACAAAATGATATGCCTTCAGTGAGAGTCGAACTCACGACCCCTGGTTTACGAGACCAGTGCTCTAACCACTGAGCTATGAAGGCTTGTGATATATACTAGTTTTCCATCTCAAACTAGAGGTCGGAAAAATGTAATCAATATACACATCCCACAGATGTTCATATCAAATATTAAAGTAAAGATTTTCTGTATAAATACGTGGCTTTCTTTTATCAATACATATAGAGACAGACGAATGATTATTTATAATCTCGCCAACGGTAACCCAGTGATAATTTTTTTCTTATTATCAGTAAATATTGTAATGTTAAGTCGCAAAGTGTATATTTTAAATATGAAAAAAAGATAATGAAATATGTTAGAAGTATTTTATTTTAGTTTTCTTGTCTTAACAATACATAACTGTTATCGCTTAGTTCGTATGGTAGTACCGTTGTACGCCTACATATATGCTTTTCGTCACATTAGCACAAAAACTTTATGCATATACGTCATATCGTGACGTCACACACTTTGCCCGTGCTTCAATAAATGAGTGCGATTCTGGGAAGGGAGGTAAGTCCGTGTAATTCGGAGTTTGATACCTTATTCCTAAATTCCTGGAAAATTATCTCGCCGCTTTTGAACAGAATTTGGTTTGTATATGATCAAATCTACTTAGAAGCCCTTCGGTCATCACAAGATAAGATCAAGTGACCAACCAAGTTCAAGTATTATTGAAATGCAATAGGTTTTTATAAGTAGATAACGAACAGCGATTATTCTGGAAAGCAGAGCAATGAGAGCTCTCCGAACGCAGAACAAGTGTTATGGAGCATGTGGAGGAGGGAACAAATTCAGCAATAAAAGAACATTTATTTTTTGCATAAAATTAATTAAGTTCTCTCTAGATATACTAGTAAATATGCAGAAAAACGTGCAAGGACAAAAAAGCAAATTGTAGAAATGAAATAGAATGGTCAATACCACAATAGCTCCGACATTTTGTTCTCTGACGACAACATAGTCCTCCAGGTAAGGAGTCTAGATAACTTAAATAATATAATTAACATTGAGTAAACTAGAGGTATAAGTTCCGTATCCAAGTACTGAATATCGAATTGTTTTCATTGATTTTTATTTTGCTTCTGTACATGTTTTTTTCGTAATTGTTTCGAAGGCTCTGACGTAATATAGGCCTATAGCTAGACGATCGAATGTGAGATTGATTGATTTGTTTAACGTCCAAATCGAGTTTTTTTCACTTATAGAGGGTCACCGTATGTCGGTGAAAGGCCTATACTCGACACTTAGGGTCATTGAGTAGTGAGGGTTCTTTATCGTGCCAACGCCAACTGTGACTCGACAGCTTTTTATGGTTTCATCCGAAAAACCTGTACCTTGCGGGAGGATGGCAGCTAGATAAAATAACACTTTACTTAAAAGACTTGGGCAAGCAAAAAAAGTGCAATCTTGCGCTCGAAAAATCTATTTTGGGTTTAGAGTGTTGCTGTTGTTTCAACTTCATTTCCCAACCGAATTTTACTAAAACGTGACCAAATTACCATGATTTTACGATGTTACCTAAAAGCTGAGGAAAGGGGCAGCCAGGTTTTCAAAAGGAAAAGATTATGTTCTGGAAAAGAGTGCCTCCCCCTATCTACGTATCTGACAGTGAACTGATGTAGCATGCCCAAAATGTTTGAAAGCGTAAAAGAAAGGAACAAATAGCTTCTTTTGTAAGTTGACTCGAAAAAGGGAAACCATGTTTCGAAACTGCAGATTGGACTGGATTTTTGAATTTCTTCAGTGTTTGTTTACATTATTTAATTTCAAAACCTTCAATATCATGATGCTTTGATATGACTAACATTTGGCCGTTTAAGATTTAAGATTGTTTAAGACCAAAGATTTTTGGTCGCTGAGTAGCGAGCATATCCTTACGGCGCGGGTTCGAATCGCACTGCATGTCGCATGGTCCATGGGATGAGAACATATAAATTAAATGAAGTCATGTATCGTTGTAGGTGCTGGTACGGAAAGGATCACTCGCGGCTCAAAGTCAAAATTTGCAGCCCTTCGATATCAAGTAGTGATGTCTCAACGTGAGTGAAAAAATCTCGAAGGGACGTTAAACAAACAAACAATCCTGGTCTTATCAGATGGAGTATGGGAAAACGAAAAAAATTCAAACTCAAATGTCATGATGAAGGCCATTTTCAATCAAGCAGGGACAGAGCAATTTCGGACGTTTAAAATATCGGAGATTGGCTCAGGTGCTATGGAGGAGTAAGCATTCTCCCTTGACTTGTCCCCCTGTACTCCTTGTTATGCATGATTGAGCAAACGGAAATGTCCGTTAAATATTTATCAGTCTAAGTTTGAAATAATGATTGTTTGCCCCCTACCGACTCAGGATTAAGAAAAGATTGTTAGGTACAGTTAGGTGGGGGAATTTTTTTTTTTACCAAAATCAATGAATGCTATTGCATAATGCATAAAAAAGTAATTGTTCCCAGGATGTATTCAAAGATTTGAGTTAGGCCATTTTAGCCTGTCAGTTGTAAGTAAGTAGGCAACAAAACATTTTTTAAAAGATGGCTTCATTGTCAAATCTAAAATATTAATGTAGATCGCTAAATTTTCATAATACCGTTTTCGCGATATAGTAATTTTGTAAATTTTTTTTAGCGAAACAATACTTTAGCGAGCTGTAATTTTTGTAGAATATCATCCTTACTAATACATTATATAATATAAAAGCAAGCAAGCAGACTACGCGTAAATCGCGTAAATTCTACAAGTGATTTACATTATTACTCGTAATTGTTGAAAATGCGAATCATAAAATTCGTCAATATTTTCCTACTGATAACGTAAGGAACAAAGCATCGCACAAAAGATTACGACTTGGCTGTAATCCAATATACAAAAATGTGTATTTTCCAGAAATATTGAAAATAATTTGAACTGTATTTGTGACGAGATTTTACCAATTCGTCCTGCATTTTTCAAATTTTGGAGCCCATGATATTAATTTATCATTACTTTTCCGTAACATAAAATTAATGTTTTATTTGATCGTACCATTAAACTGCCAGAAAACAGTACGATCTTTAAATCAGTTCAGAAATATAAATATAGCATCTTCTAGTAGTTTTCTCAAAGGGTATTTATACATTATTTCCACCTATGTAAAAACGTGCTTTTATATCGTATGTAACAAGCCTCTTTCTTTCTTTTCTAATTTAATTTATTAAGCATGTTTCATAGTTGCTATGAATCCTGTTGGAAATCAATTCAATGTCTGTATTTTATTCTTAAATATAAAATATAGTTTAAATACTTTTTGTTAATCATTCTTCAATATGATTGGCTGTCTCGACGCCTGCGCGCCAAGGATGTTTAAGGAAGGCCCATACTTTTACGGATCCGGTTTTAATTTTACACATCAATAAAATTCTGATTTCACTTGTCTATTGAAATAAAATCTTTTTGGGTGATTGAAAATAATTTAGCAAGTATATATTTGTTTATAATTGTGTTATTGTGCATACAAAGCATTTAATATACATTATTTATGGAAATTAAAACTTTGCACTCAGTCCATTGGATCTATATGTCATTTGGTACATACACAGACACAAATTTCTTAATTGCTTTTACGGACCTAAAGCTTTTTTAACTTTCTTTTTAGCAAACTAACTTGAGATCTATTTTTATTGATTTTAAGCCTTTATCATATAGTTAATTTACTTTTTTTTTTAAAATTGCAATGAATAATTGAAAAAAAAATTGATATTTCAAAAATGGGGGAATACATCTTCAAAAGACTGTTTTCTAAAAATACTCTGGCCAACCATAATAAAGTATGTGTTTTTTTTTACCTTTAGATATAATTCTTCATAGTTTTAAAGAAAAAATGGCATCTAAACAGTTTAGATTTTAGAAATATAAATAAATAAAGATATTTTGAGATTTTTTTCTCAAAGACATGGACAGATTCAAAATCAATTTGTTATTGTTTTGCAATAAATATTTCAAATATTCGTTTGGCAAATGAATATTTTTGATTTTCATAAGTTTTACTATAAATTGGATGTGATTTGGTGCATATCTAAATACAATATGGTATCACACTTCTTTATGTTCAATTTTGGCTGTTGAGTTTTTAGAGGTAGGTGCTCTGAGACATATATGAAAATTAACCTGCAAAGGTATGTCTTTTATGGGTGTTTTAGTTACTTTAAGTCTTATTCAAGGTAGTTAAATTAAGAAATTATCAGTTTGATAGAAATTTCTGAAAGTACGGACCAACCTTAAGCATAAACACAGTGGCGTGTTATGTGCTAAGGGTTATAATAATGGGTTTTGTTGGAGTTTTATTGATTCAAACTCTGTATATGGTTACAAATCCTGTAATAATTGAGAAAATTGATAACTGTTACAACAGATTTGATGTACTATAATAATATTATCTTTAATAAAGTTTTTGGCTTCCAACGTATAATGAACGTTATTAAATAAAATATATAACCAATGTACCTTTACATTTTGAGATCATTAATTTCATGATCTATTAGAAATCTTTTTTAAACATTAATGAATATGTCAAATAACCTCTGTACTTGATATGTGTGATTGATATATTAAACCTTAAGAGCAAATAAAATAAACTCTTACAATTATTATTATGTTTGACGTATGATACATGGATATGTCTTCATGTTCACATTTTGTAAAGAATACGTATAACACAATTTCTTTAGCAAAATGTCAAGATACTTAATCAAGTTATATACAAGTATGCCATAACACATATTCATGTATAGCAAATGTCAACAAAACCGAACACATCATAATCTTATGATACACTGCATCACATACAGTTCTAATTTTATAGGATTCCAAATGCTTGAGCATGTCCTCTAGTACGACGTGTGTATCAAAGGAGTCAGGGGACATCTTTATAATGACTCCATAGAAAGCAGTGGCCGATAATGGTCCTTTATCTTCCATTTTCCTTTCACATGAGAACAAACTGCCCATCAATCACGTGACCTCTGGGAGTTGTAATCTGGATTAAATCGACTATAGCAACCATCATACGACCGCTTCAGTGGATCTGATCATAAAAATATCAAGCAATGAACAACAAAAGCAGTTTTCTATTCATTGTAATTGAAGATCTTATTTACACACGCAGATTACATTATATATATACAAATCAGTTGAATGTTTAAAACGATCACACACACGTTACTGCACTTAGATTTAATTGTGAAGAGTTAAATACCATCTTGCACGAAAATGTGGATATCTTTTATGAATGACAATGCAGTAGGCCTTGAAATAATATTCTCATTCACCTTGCCTCTCACTTCCTCGATTTCAACGTTGTGATTATCTCTCAATTTTGCAAAAACATGACGAAGGAGAAAATTTTTAAAGTGACTCCGGTTAATTGCTTTATGATTTTAAACAATGAAACATATTTTTCACAATAAGTGTCAACTTTTAAAATATGTTTTCAGTCTATACATGTTTTCTCTCTAAAATGAATGTAGAATATATTCTTTCTCAGATAATTAGTGAATGGCATAGTTCTAACATGACCAGAACATTCCAATCCGGGTTAACTATTGTTTTTTTAATTGTGACGGGTTTAAACGCAATTATATCTAATTAATCAGGGTACCTGTAAACTGTTAATCCTTGGTTAATCCCTAGAATACATTTAGTGTCAGGGCGTAAAACACTTAATCTTAAAACGGATTGGACGTTTAAACAAAGACAATGAAACTTAAGACTTAAAAATCTGATAAGTGATTCCGATTTAAACTTAATACAGTAGTGATTGATGTTCATATTCTGAAAAATAATGATATTGAAATAAAAGAAGAAACAGAAACATATTTATAAGGGAAACAACATTTACACTATATGAACAATTAACAAAATGACATATATCAAACTATACATGGCAATTCCAAAGCAATTTTTCAGAAAATGTATAACGCGTGAAAGATGTTTGGTGGACATTTATTGTTGCAACGAGTTAACAAAAGTTCAATTTAGCGCCTTTATCAATTAATACATTTATATTTATGTAAAAGAAGACATTTAACAATGTACAAAATGTATTGATTTCCAAGCGCTAAATAGAATCCGTAACCATTTAATAAGACCATAGAACTTACGAAATGATGATTTAAACGAGACTGCTGATATTCCTGTTCCAGCATCTTGTTTGTCAATAACCTTCCTCTTGTTAAAAATTATTCATACGCAGAGCATACTCTTATATAGAATTACAGGTTATTTCTTACTGATGAGAGTCTATGTTAAGAGTGAGATAAATGTATTCTAATTGATACTCATTTTTATGTATTGAGACATTCTTTGGATGTTTTTTTAAACTTTGTTACATTTCTGTTATTCTTAATTAGGGTATAAATTGAGGGTGAAGTGAATAATTTCTTAAAAGTTGTGTACCTAGGATTAGATGTACAATTCTCTATACCTTGTTCAAATTTGAAGGTATATTTATATTAAGAGGATCTATATTAAGTGTGAGACATGCGAATCTCTTTTTAGTTTGTTTTTCTTTTTGAAAGGTTCTGTAAATGATTCTCTTTACTTGTCAGAAATTCAAACTTCAGTTAATTTTTCTTTAGTTATTTTTAGTTAGAGAATCTTAGTTGGGTGTGAAGTAAGGTTTTCGTACTTGGTTACTATTCTAAAATGCTCTTTATTCATAGAAATATGCTGAAGTTAGTGAGTTATGATTCTAAGAATTGAGCTTGAAAAATGTTTGCAATGTTCATTTTTTTCTTTTTTTTATTCTGCCTACTTTGTTAGAAATTGTTGAAATGATGTTTGTAAAGGCGTTTGATTTTCTTACTTAATTGTGAAAAGTCTTAAATTTTTCTTTTCGAGCTTTTTTTTATATTCAGGGTGAGATGTGAGATATTCATTATTTTTCTTACAATGCAAATTTTACTCTTTATAGGTTCACTTTATTTCGATTATTAAAAATATTGTTATTAAGAAGGTATGCGCTAAAGATGAGATGTATGGTTTTCATTTTTTAAATATTATTCTAACAATTTCAAGTGAACAGCTTTAACATCTTTAACACAGACCAGCGCAAAATAGAATAGCTGTAGAATTCTAAGATGGTAGAATTTCTATGCAACTCTTACGATGGCCTGATACTACATGTATATATGTTTCCTATGACTTTGATAGAATTCTTAGGTTATTCTTGTTGAGATGGCCTGCCTTAATGTTGAGGTGATCAACCTTTTTCACATGACCGCCGGTGAGGTAACTGTTGTAGATCGTAAACAACGATTCTATCAGCTATCTGGAAATACAGATGTGTCTTGTTTTGGTCCCGTGATACTTCATTGTATATATGATATTTTAATTGGTTTAATAACGCAATAGTCCAACAAGTCTCAACAGAGGATCTGCTATGTTTAACGAAATTTTCATTTGAACCCTTGATATTTTTTCCCTAATGTTTCACCTCCTTATGCATTTTTGAACGAAATAATATTTCTAAGATGAGATCGATGAAAACCTGAATTATTGAAAATATGAGAAAATTACATATTGATGGCTGAAATGTATTTGATTAGCAGGTTATACTCTATATTTGCCCTTTCTGTATATATCTGATTCAATTTTGAAGATTTTTTTAATTAGCGTGTAAAATTTATTATAAACTCATTAACTTCTTCAATTGATATATCTAGAAAAAAATAAAAAGTTTTATGTGGAATATCATAAAAGTTCTACGAAGTAAAACAAACGTTTAAATTGAAATATTTTAAGGAAAACTTTTGAAGAGAAACAGTTTTAGTTAAACAAATAAAACAGAACATAGTAAAGACTATAAAGTTCATAAATAAGATTAAATTAAAAAATATATAAAGTTTACTAGAACATTTTGACAATAAACATAGATAATACACTGTATATTAAGTGAACCCTAGATAATTAATGCTTCCTCGAAGCATTGTCTCCTACAATGAAATATGTAGAAATAAAGAACAGTCACCAATCCCCACCAAGATCTACTTGTATTTAAGGAGGGCATAAAAATAGCACCATCAGAAACTCATATTTGGATCAGGTGCCGTTGAGGAGTAAGCGACCCTTGCTGACTTGCCACATTGCTTAGGAGCCCTGGGTAGACGGTAGACGGAATACTCCTTAGCCAAATTTAACATAAAAACAATGTCCTAATAATTGATATGAAATGCGTCAGCCAAAAATCTACTCAATTTTAAGGTACATGTATTGTTTCAGGAATGAAGCTGATTTCAACTTTTGTAATACGATTTAACATAATTTGGGGCATTTTACGCTTTATAAACCGCGAAGCGTTAACTGTTCCAAGTTATGTTATATCGTATTACATAATTTATAATCAGCTTCATTCTTTATAATTTAATTTCAGTGTAGAAATGAAACAATTTTTTGCTGGCAAAAGGCTTCAAATAAAGCATATTTTAAAAGTAACGTCAAGCAGAGTAATACGTTTTTGACGTAACTCATTGTGACGTAGGCAAGTTTCATGTATGTTACACAAAATGGATAAAATCTGTACCTAATCAAATAACGTGTTACAACTAAAATTAAATTATTTATTTTTATAACAACGGCTTTATAACGATGTTTAAGCTAGCTTTAAAGGAGGATTTATTTCATTCATAATTATTTTAAAAGAAAAAAAAATGGTACAAGCGTTTCAATATGTTCAAAACATTTTTATAATAGAACTGATGTACTGTATAATTTCAATGCAAACAAAATGAATGCAAATCTGTCTAACCACCACATGTATTATTTTTCTAACGCATATATTTTACTGTTTCAAATGCTTATATTGACTTTTTAAATCCATCTAATATTTCATCTTTTATACCGGTAATACATCTACATATCGTAGTAAGATTTTTTTCAGAAACAATAAATTTTTTGATAGATGGAGGTTCCCATAAAATATCAGTAGTTATCAGGGTTAAATGGAGAACTGTACATAAGTATTTACTTGTATGATATATGAAGATACCGAACAGTAATTAAGCTAAAATGTTCGCTGAAACAATTCAAAATTGAATCAGAGAAAACAATGAAGTCAAAACATCAGGGGAAGAATTAGGTGCCATAGAGGAGTAAGCAATGAAATATCAAAATAATTTATCAATGAAACATATGGAGATAATGAAGAGTATTTAAGATAAAAAGTCCATAATACAATATAAAACAGGAGCAGAGCAAACACGGACCTTCAAAACTTCAGAGGTGGGATCAGGTGCTATGGAGGAGTGAGCATCCACTGCCTACCGGTCACAACCGCCGTGTGCTCCTTATCATGATTGGGAAATAACGGTAAAATTCGTCGTCAATTCTGTGTATAAATTATGGACCAATATATATTATGAAAAAACGTCAGTCAGCATTTCACCAATTTTACTCCTTAAAATATCGGTGAATATATCTTGTGTTGAGCCTAACATTACTCGAGATTATTCGTTTGTTTTAATTTTTTTATTTTGTTCTTGTAAATTTATCTTCCCAAACAAAAGATAATATGTTATTTTTTCAATTTAGTTGTTTTGTTTTCTTGACTTGAGGGGTCTTTTTTATTTTTTGTCATCGATGTTTTTTGAATATTTCTAACAGTGTTTTACAACATGTTGGAAATATATTTTTGTATATTTTTGTAATTGAATCTAGAAATATTATTTTTTTTTTCACTCTTTGCATGCATTTGCATTTTGATATACATAAACTGGTAAACTTTTGAGACATTTCGTATCTGTAACACTGTCTAAAAGAATATCAAATAATTTAAAGTTACATCTATATTTTTATTTTGTCAACAAATCTATCGATATGTCATTAATTGTTCTTCAATTAAGATGCATGTACATGTATGTAACATTTATTATTCAAATAAAAAAGAGATATTTTATCCAAAAAAAAAACTCCGTTTCGATAAAATAACACATTAAAAAATCTCATTTTTGCTGTAAATGCAATGCAAACACAAGGTTCTAAAATTACTTAATCAAAATCATTCCTCTCAAAAATTACAAATTACGATAACATTGACCTAATGCAGGGGGATGGTGAAGCAGTAATTAGAACTATTGTGTTTTGGCCTGTTTATTTCCAAATTACGGATCTAATTAAGGTGACGTAAAGTTGGGTTTCATGAAGATTGAGAGAATGTCGGCAGAATGACACGAAATCTACATCCTCTTTTCTGACTTATTGCCGGAAGAGGGGCGTACTCACTCCGTATGTTCTAAATAGTAATTTTGTGGCTTTTAATAAAAGGTCATAAATCTTGCTGGGGTTTATTGAATTTTTAATGTCCATGAAAATTCTAAAGCGAATTTTTTCTCTTTTTTTTAATTTGTCTTTTTTCACGATTCAATATTATAATATAACAAAAAAAGTGGAATTTATTGACTATACATATTTGGAAATATGAAAGCATTATCAATAATTTTCTTTATGATTATGTCTTTTTGATGAATTCTTGAAAAGAAAAAGAATTTTTTTAACGTAAAAACCTTACAAAATTTTGAAATTTTAAATATCGATATGCTTTTAATTTATATGAAGCTATATTAGTAAAGTTTTCAAAAGTAGTACAGTGTAGTGGCTCAAAAAATTTATATAAAGTACAATATTTTAATGAAATTGAATAAGCTGCATGTAGCTTGAAAGCTCTCCCCCTCTCTTTTTTCTTTTTTTCTTTTTTTGTTATTACTTTTTCTAAAAAAAAAAGCTTGGAAAAGTAATAAGAAAGCTTAAATCTAAGAAAAAATATGATACATATTTTACAATGTAGATAAAACCCGTCTTTTTGTCAAATAATTTCTTAAATTTTTATATTATGGTTTTATAATACTTTGCAATAATTTTTAAGTTTGTCTTCTTATTTTTAATCGTAGGGACTTTTTTCCACAATTCTTATAGAAGGCTTGAAGAATATCCCTCTCTTGGTTTTCTTTTTTAGAAAATAAGAAGTTTATAAGTATTTAACTTTAAAGAAGACACCTTATTTCAGATCATTTTAAGATTTATATTCAATTAAATATGTAGGAAATTATATCTATCATTTACTATGCGGGCAATTCTGGTCTTTTTTTCAAGATAAATTGTATAAAATTTAAATATTGTTGTTTTTATTAAGATGATTTTATTTTTGTTCAGAGATTCCTTAGAATTTCAACATATAATTTACCTGCATTTATTCAAAACACATTGCAGAATTTTTGATATTGTCATTGTTTGTTTCTTTTATATTTGACGGCCCCTCCAGAATTTTTCACTCATACGGAGACATAACCATTGGCAGAGACTGGGGGGCTGCTATTTTAGACTTTATTCGTCACTTTAGCCATATGAGCAGTGAGAATTCTCGTTCATGCCAATGCCTTCTGCGATGCAGGACCTTTGTTTTTACATTCTTATCCGAAGCATTAGTCTCCCACATCGGAATCTCTGTTATCCTTTGTAAAATAGAGTAAGGATAGTGCAGACTTTCCTAAATTCTTTAAAGTATACTTTGCTGATCTCTGTTTGTAATGAAATAGGTTAAGATAATAAAAACAGTTACCCATTTCAGAAAATCCATCACCGATACAAATTAATCTGTGTATAGGGCATAAAAACAGACCTCTGAAAATTGCAGTCATAGGATCAGGTGCCTTCGAGGAGTAAGCATCCTTGTTGACCGACCAATTCCGCTATGAGTCATCTGTATTGATCAAAAAGACCGAACATTGCGTAGTCAAATTAAAGCAAAAACCAAGGGCTAACACTGGGTATGAAACAATTTCGCCACAATACGACCAAGTAATAGGAAAAACTTGCTTAATATAAAGACATCATAACGACCATAGAAATTACGAAATGCTGACTTTAAACGAGGTTGTTGAAATCACTGTAACATCAACTTATGTGTAAGTAGTACTCGGTGATCGTTCTCAGAGAATGTGGAATATTACTTAACTAATTTCAGCACTGTAACATTTTTCTCCTGTGAGATAGAGTAAACTTTAGTAAGCTATGTTATTACATTCTTCATTTTTAATATTTTAATATTTTCCTTCCTTTTATTCCAGATATAAATACTGTCATAATATAGCATTATCGTTTTTAGGATTGTTTAGCTTTGTTAAAATATTCTTAATTACTCAAGATATACATGTTCTTCGCTGCCTTTATTTAAATCATGTTGTAATCTTTTTACATTGTCGTTATTAGATAGATTTAGTTAACTGCAAATATTACTTTTTCATGATAAACTTTTCTTTCCTTTGTGTTTTTAGCATAATATTATGATAATGATATTTTTTGATTGTCTGTTCAGAAATAATTTTTAGACACATACTTTGTTGCTTTATTTGAATCCAAGTGTAAGAGATTAAAATAAATTTGCTAATTGTAAAATGGATATCATTTTGGTTACCGTAATTGCATACATTCTTTGATTTTCATCATTTACTTTGCTGGAGATATAGAATACTTTTTGTGAAGACACTTAGGTTTTATTCTTTGTTAAAGTGTAAGAAAAGTAACCCTTAGGTTTTATTCTTTGTAAAAGTGTAAACAAAGTATCACCAAATGGAGGTGCGGACTAAGATATAAAGACCAAACTACCCAAAGCTAGGGATGCCTTTATCAACCTCAAGAACATCTGGAAAACAAATGACATAAGTAGAAAGACAAAGATAAGAAACCATAACAGCCGCGTCCTGTCTGCCCTACTCTATGGGGGCAAGATGCTGGACAATGACAGGAGACATATGCAGACAATGTACTTTCAACAATGGAGCCCTTGGAAAGATGAGGATTTTCTGGCCAAATATAATAACCAGTGTGGAACTCCATGAAAAAGCAAACATAGTCGGTATGAGAACTTTATTGACAAAACAGAGATGGCTATGGATATGGAAGGTACTAAGAAAACCAGCCAAAGACATTATCAAAGTAGCACTTCGATGGACACCAGAGGGGAAGGGGAAAGCTGGTCGGTCAAAGAGCACCTACCGACGAACTGTGGCAAAAGAAATGAGAGACCACAAACTAACTGTGGAGAAAAATACTCAAGAAAGAGGGGAGTTGAGAAGTCTAGTCCTTGCCCTTTGTGCTACGAGAATAAGAAGGATTAGGTAGGTAGGTTGGTAAAAGTGTAGGCAAGGTATGTTTTACAAGTTTTTTTCTGATAAAGTATGTTTTTAGATATTTTACCGAGTTTATAATATCGATTCTGTTTCGTTTACATCTTGATTTTTTTTCATGCAACCCTTAGCATTATGAAACTGATACTGTTTCTCAATTTATCATCCGTGAGAGTTAGATTTAATTTCTTGTTTATTTATATAGGAATCCGCATTTTTAACCGAATATGGGATTTGTTATGTAAAAAGTTAAATTTCAATAGTACAACTGTAAGGTTAAATTATGAGGTCGGATATACTTGCAATATTCACATCCAATGCGTGTTGTTTGCAGCAAAGAAAAGGAACACACAAAATCATGTGAGGTTAAGTTCAAGTATTAGTTTTGCATATTTACCGTGTTAAATTATTACAGCAACATGTTAACTGGTCATGGAAAAATGTTTATTAAAAAATTTACAAAAGTATCAAGAATTTTAATGTTCAATCATAAAACCACTAATAAGGGAGAAAATGTGGTTCAACTCTATACGAAAATTTAAATAGCAATCAATTTTGACATGTTTAAACCATTTATTTTACTTTCCATTTATCAGTTCCACAAACAAGGTTGGAGTGTCCCTGATATTATGGTATTGTAGTCTAGAACAAAAGACATGTTATGACAAGCGAGACCAGGCCCATGTCACAGGGTACCAGGGTAGTAGATTGAGTTATATGGTCAGTGAACTTTTGTTTATGCTTTCCTGGTCTCTGCTGGCATATTTCTCTAGTTCGTCACCCACCCAGGCAGAAGTAAGCCAATCCCACCAAGGACATCAACACAATAGTGGACTATTTTACCCTCGCAATGATACTTGTTAGAAGATCGAATTTCAACATAGACTATTTTTGCCATTTTATGAGTGTCATTTTTCGTAAACTTACTAGATTTACATAAGTTTTTTTCTTTCTAGGATGGTCGATATTTATAGAATTATGGTAGGTTCACACGCCATGACATGGACGGGTGACCTTTTGTAGGGGATTTATGTTTTTTGATAGCATTATCTCCCACAAAAGGATGATCAAGGCGATGGGTACGAAGATTTATCTCCGCTAGACAGAAGGATGAAAATCAGCATTGAACTTTAATGATTTTATCTACAGTCTCCTGAATTTAATTGGTGTTTTGCTTGACTTTTTGACATTCGTAGTATACCCTACATACCCACTAATGAGAGCATACTTGTAAAACATACAAGTTATTTTTGGTTGCTAATTTTATTTTTAAAACAGAACTTAGCTTCTTAAACTAACATTTCAATTAATGTGCATAATTATACAGGCATTAAACCTTAGAAAACAGGTTTTAAAATCTAGGAATTTTTTCGTTAAATATTATTTTGTACTCTTTATGAAAATGTTTTTGTCACATAACATGTATTTCCATGTTAAAAGCTTACTTGTTTGGGCAAACACATAACTTCAATATTTAATATAATATGTTTTCTGCAGACTATTCTGAAATGCAAATGCGATACTTAATAGAATAGAAATGTGTTTAAATTGATAATTATTTTTCTTTACTTAAAGCTTATTATTACAGATACATGTATTTTAAAATGTTTGGAACATTAAGAAAACTTGCTGAATTTTATGCATTTTTTCGTTGTTTTATTTAGTGTACAATGTTTATCATTACGAACCCAAAACATCCTTGTTTCCTTCAAATTTCAGTTCATTTATTAGATCAATTGTGCACATTTAAAAAGTCTTAGTTAGATGTTTATTATTAATTAACAAAGATTAAGGATTTTATATATAGATTTTGTTTACAACAAAGAAGACCACACTGTGAAAAACGATTAGCTTAAGTGAAAAACATGTATTCATTTCTTTTACTAGTTCTTATTGATGATGCATGATTCTATAACTTAAACAAATAAATATTTGATTTAAAAATGTCAAATGATTTTCGGAAAAAAAAATCTTTTTTGAATCATATGATAGAAAATATGAATTAATTTGAACATAATGTTTAACACAAAAGGATCAGAAACAAGTTCTAGAAACTTACAACTCTTCTAGTTAATTGTCATTATAATAACATAGTAAATAATATTAGCAAGTTGACATAAACAAATCTAAATGTTTATTAAATCTTGCAGATTCATTATTGAATTTATGAACTGCTGAAGAAATAAAGCCGTTCATAAAATAAGTCAAGGTTTTACTATCTCAAAGCAATATATTTGTGTCATGGAGAATCATTTCTTCCAGTCTAAAAAGTTTGTCAAAAAGATTATTTCTTGCTTTTCTAAAGAAAAAAATTGTTTTCCAGATTTTTTAAAAATATTTTAAAGTCCTTATTTATAATCCTTTTACAAGTAAATGTGCCATTTAAACTGAGGTTATAAAAATGAAATAAAACACAGGTATCCTGAACAGCTCAAATACATGAACTTTTATTAAGAAATATATGTTTATGGTTTATGATACTCAGTAGTTTGTATTGCGATTTCTTTGCATTTTTTAAATGCATTGAGAACATTTCTGTTTATAACTGATAGAAAAATATAATAAGAATTTTAAAATAGCTCTAAGAAAAATGATTACAATATATATTGACTGAAAAACATTTTTAAGACCTTTCCTTCTCCGATGAATAAATGCATCAAGTCGTTAGAGATTAAATTGACCGTGCAAATCTGTTTCTCTTTGTTATTGTACACGTAATATTGAATATATTAGCCATTTTCCCTTTAAAGAAATCTATCGGTAAAATGAATGGTTAAATATTTATTGTTGTATTAATTGAAATATGTGATGCCAATTTCTTGGAATTTCTAAAAAAATAACTTTGATTTTTTTTAAGTCCATAAGAAATAAAACTGAGTTTCCACAACAAAATTAAATTTTTTATAATTTGTTTTTCAAACCGTGCAAATTTTAAAAATGTTATCATCTTAACTTCTTAAATTCCGAAAGGTAAATAAACAGAAAGGTTAGGACAACAAAATAAGACTTCTGAAAAATTACATACTAAATGTGCAAAGATTATACATCTATTCACCCTAACTTACAACAACATTTGAAGATGAGCTTAAAAACTTGATATAATTAGAAAGAAAAACATCTTCAGTAGGTTCAATTTATATAAATTTTAATGGAAAAAGTGACTTTAGGTCCAATGGGCAGGGTGCAGTATTGTTTTATATTTATTTTGTTTACATTATAACTTGCAATGTTTATAATGCACATTGACACTATAATAAACAATTACTTACTTACTTAATATAAAAGGCGAAGATAACGAACATACATTGATCGATCTTAAATAAAAAATAATTTTAACACTACAATTTTGTAAAGAAGACATAAAAACGGACCAAAGAGAAGCCCAGAGGTGGGATCAGGTGCCTTTGATGAGAAAGCATCTCCGTTGAGTTGTCGTACCTGCCTAGAGCCCTATGTATTGATCAGGAAGACAGGACTTTCCGTAATAAATTCGGTGTTACAAAAAAGGTCTAACAATTCGTATAGAGCAAGTCAGCCAAAATTTGACGCTATATTATAGGTTATATTTGCTAAAAAGGTGATTATAACTACCATATTAAATGACTTTTACATGTACAACATAAGTTAAAACACTTAAAGTTGTTTTAAATAATTTTGAAAAAAATCTATATAAGAAAGAATTCTCTGTCTTCATAAAAGATATATGCTTTCAAAACTCTTTATTATTTTATTATCTATAGCTATTACCGTGGTAAGGCTAAATCATTTTGAAATTAATCAGAATTGCTTACATGCATGAAAATTAGTGTTGTGTTTTGTATAGCTTAAAATTTCCTATTACATTTGGTCTCTTGCAATATCTGGGATATTGTTTAACTTTTAAAAATCAAAAATGGCTGCGTTGTGTTTTGTCTAGCTTAAAATTTCCTTTGAAAAAATAAATTTTAAAATGGGCATTTTATGGGACTGAAGGATATTTATAATTTATTTTAAAGTGATTCATAAATTATCATTTGCTGTACTCATGGAATAAATGTGGCAGAAATTTAAAAATGTTTATGTCAGAAAGATTTCGAAAACATGCACATACAAAATAAATGGAATCAAACTAGCTTTAAATCTGTACTCAAGATTTTATTACATGTAATTTTAATGATATTTCTCGATAATTGACTGCAAATAAAAACACACTATGCATAATGATTACTCTTACATTTTTTCGTGTTAAATAAATTTTTGTTGCGAAGAAATGTGAAATTATTCATAAATTATTTGGTATTTTCATGTATTGAACATATTTGTTATATTTATTATAACAAACATATTGCAACCCTTAATTTACTAACCCTTAAAAACTTTGACATAATACTGATAACATGTTTTATATGAATGATTGTGAATGTCGTTGCTTAAATGATTTTCATATATTGTAAATTTACTTTTTATTCTTTCTTCATGTATGAAAACTTATTGCAACCCTTAATTTATCAACCATTAAAAAAAACTTTGACATAATATTGATAATATGTTTTATGTGAATGATTTTCATGTAAAAACACTTACGACCTATTACACAGTAAAAAAAACTGTAGAAAACTTATGGTTCAAAGTCATATTTAATCAGTTGGTTAAAATAAAATGAAATAATTTTCCAACTAACACCTTTTAGACCTAGCCAAAATTTATTAATTTTGGGATTATGTTGGGATTTCTAAAAATGATGTTCCACATCTATTTACTTAATATCTTTGTGTATACCGCTATGGTTATGTTGATGGAAACCATTTTGTATCTTTGAAAGTTTAACAATATCCAAGATATTGCAAGAGGCCAAATGTAAAACATTTAACTCAGTGTGGGTTTAAGGAGGAGTTTTCAATGGTCCCAATTCCCATCTTTTCAACATCATCTGCTTTACCCAATGCGCTAAAAGAAATTATATATCACAAGAACAAGCATTATTATTTAATGTCAGTGCTTAGTCGGGCAAACATGTAAGTAATGTATCATAATATTATACTTCAATCATATATTTTGTCGGGTTATCGTATGCCCGACAATCTTCTGTCGGTGTGGTTGTTTGGTTTGCTGAAGTATTATAACAGATACACATCCATTACTAATCAGCTTTGCTTTTATTTAAATTTAATTTTTTTAAGTTTATCATTACTAAGGCCAAGATTTTATTCCTTTCCTATTATTTTATATCGTGCTTTTCCAACATATTCAATACCTTAAGTCTTTCCATGAGTTGGAAAAACATGCGAGATTTCACATTTTCCAAATGATTACTTTCTTTTATTGTTTTTTTTTTCTCCATGAAAACGGGATTCTTATAAAAATACAAAACAATGTCATACCTTATGAGGATTAATTCTAGTAACTTCCATTTTCCATTAATTATTAAGAAGATGTAACATTTTGAAATGACTAAACTTTGAATGCTTTTTGGAGGGATAGCTTTTGGTTGGGGTATTCAGTGCATGTTGCGTACCAAGTTGGTCATTGCGTCCATATTTCACAATAATTACACATCTTGGTTATTTAACCATGAGAGCGTGGTCTGATCAAAGTCATGCGTTTGGGTAAACTCCTAATATTTAGAGCTCTTGCCGAGAAGGTTCAATGATAATTTGATAAAAATTGCCTTCATTCTTTGGCAAAATTGCCTGCAAAATCTCCATAATAGATTTTTTAGAACATACAATGTATATAATAATTTAAAATTGATAGTTTTAGTTATAAACTTGAGGTCTTCTTTCGATATTAAATTATTGCATTTAAATTTTACAAAGACTGTATAGTAAAGTATGTGTACTAAAGATTCTACAAAGACTTTAGTTCAAGAATTTACATCATAACATTTTTTTTCTTAAATTTTTAGTCCACTGATCAAAAAAAGAATGGCTTTTATTTTTATTTTATTTGTTTTTCAAAGAATGTCAGCAAATGACTATAATAACTTGTATTTATTTTTTACTTGAGCAACTCGAAGAAACATTGCTTTACGTCGTTGCAAAACAATGTGTTGGCGTAATCTAAGCAAAGCCAGATTTTACTTTCAAAAGGTAAATCTATTATAAATGGATAGATAGTAACTTTCGATAATGAAAACAAAGAAACAAGTGAATACTTTTGGAAATAAACTTTATTGCTAATTAGAATAAATTCATTTGCCTGAAAGTATAATGCAACCTTTCTGTTGCAAATGAACACTAATATGCAAATAAGCGAGGTATGTCTTGGTATAAAACTTTTGTTTAACAAAGAATCTCAAACATATCTGAGTTTCACATAACAAAATCTCTGTTTTGAACAGGAAACTAAAAAAATCTATTTTATAAAGCTTTGCCTTAGCAACTTTCACACTGAAAGAAAATAAATCTTTTACAAATTTTCAAAAATTGTTCGTTTTCACATTTGTCATCTACACAAAAGAAAGGTACAAAACATATATTTGCGGTAGGTAATGCAAAAAAAAATCGGTAGCAATAAAAATCTTAAGTTTCCTTCTTCATTTCAATAAGTTAAACAAGAAGACAAAATGCATTTTATGACATTACTTAGAAATAAAAAAAAACAGATCAAGAGAAAAAAATAAAGCCATACAACATTATTATCTTTCATGAACAGGTACACATAATGGTTACGTAAGGATATACATACATTTTACAAATATATAGAGCATTTGTAAAAAGAGGAGATAAATTAACAACGATTACGATATGAAGGAATGTCTGATGTGATAACGATGTCTTTGTGCGGTAGCTGTGGATTTCAGAGGCTGCGACATTGAGCACTGACTAGTCACCTAACTATATGGGGATTTCCTGAGCACTAACTGTACTGGCAAACACGAAAACATGGCGTTTCCTACTCTCTGAGATTTTTACTTCAGCTGCTTCAAAAGGCAAGTAAGTTCAACCATTTCCTTTGCAAATTCATCAAGCCATTTTTCAGTATCACTTAAGAGCTTTGCCATGTTGATTTGATCGTCAAGTCTAGACATCATTTTTTATGAATCTCTAATCGTGACGTCATTGCAGTCCTCGCCAGTACTGTGACGCCATCGCACCCATATGATGCGCGCTCATATCAGGTGGACCCCCTCCTGGTACTTGAATAGGAACTGACACACCCGGAGAAATCAGTCCTGGAAATTAATGAGATTTTTTTTAATGAAAAATAAAAATTACGAACAGAAGATAATGTCTTTTTTTTCTTTTATTCCAATTTTTGCGAAGGTGAGGCAATGAATTGCTTCAAAATAAGTAAAACAAAAGAAAGCAAAGACATCAGATTAAGATAATGTTTAAACAGTTTTACATGCAAAGACAATCACCTAGTAGGAGGAGAAATAGATCTGCTCACCAGTAGAGGCCGCTGATGCGTGGTTATTATGGGTCATGTGACCTTGCATGCCTGCTGCGGGGTTACAAGATGGACGGGAATAGTTGCTTAGTGATAATGGATCGTAACTTCGAGGTGCGTATTCTGCAAAGAGCACAATAAAAAAAATCGTAACTTGAGACAATCAGAAGACTATCTGTGCAAAGTGAGACAACTCCTGAAATTTATAATTTGTACAACCGTTTTTCATTTAAATATGGATAACAGTTATAATGTGAATTGAATATATTTTTTATATCTAGCAGAAAAAAATTGAATTTTATCGATTCAAGCAGAGTTTGATATTTATTGAGCGCCCTTACCTGGTATCATACATGAGTAGGAGGTTGCGTTGTTTGACTGTAAACATGCTGGGTTGGCTGGGATATTATTGCTGGACAAAGAATAGGAAGGCATGGTCGGCATTGAGCTGCAAAAAAAGTTAAACATTTATAATTAATTACAAATATAAAACTAACTTTCAATAATAATTCTTTTAACTTGATGTGCGTCGTTTTCATTTTATTCATCTGAATTCGAAACATTCACATGAAACATGTATACATTTTTATACTAAACATTCACCTGGAAAAAAAATCCAATTTTAATCATTGAATTGCCTTTCCCTCACCCTGTCCTAAAAGTGTACAGTAAGTTTTGAAATTTCGAAGCGTTCGATGTAATTACCTGTAAGAGTCGGCCATTGTTCCTATTTGTTGGTGGATTGTGGGATACATTCCGTTTGAGAAGCCTCCATTGATTGGCAGTCGGGTAGCTCCATTTGCTACATCCCTTCTTTGGTTCCGTAACTTCTCTTCTCGTCGCCATTTTGCTCTTCTATTTGAAAACCATACCTGTCAAAAAGTAAAACAAATTATTTAAGATGACGTTCTTTTTTTAATAATAAAATGGCTATTACATTAAAAGTATAAATTACTCTTCCATGGTGATTTAGGCATTATTTTATCTATACAAAAATTTGGTTTGAATTACCTGTATACGTGCTTCTGGGAGATCAATTTTTTGTGACAGCCTTTCTCTTGCGAAAACATCTGGATAATGAGTTCGCTCAAATTCTGAAATTGAAAGAATTTCATTAATGAAAAAAAAGTTGCAAAGAATATCTTTTGAAACCGCCTATTTTATTTTTATAAGTACAAATACTTTATTGTCCTTCATTCATACCTTTTTCTAGAGCTTCGATTTGTGCTGCAGAGAATGAGGTTCGGTTCCGCTGGAGTTTGCGCTTCAGACGCATTCTAAGTTGCTCGTCTGTTTCATTGTTTTGTCCTTCACTTTGGTTGCTTTCCGAACCCGAACCATCATTATCTGAAACGATTAAAAATTGAAAAATTGTCATTCATTTCAAAATGTTTATTCTGTCAATAGGTGACCTTTACAAGAAAAGTTCATTTGTAATCGGTTGTGTAATCTAAGATAGTAATCAAAAAATTAACTCTAAAGATTGAATTATAAGTTGTCGATTTTATTTTTAAACTTCTCTTTTATTTCCCCTACGTGCTCGATTCGTGGCTGCACTTGCACTATAGCCTTAACACGCAAGAAACAATGATCAACATGGGTGCTAGGGGGGTTAGCAACACATGTATCAACGTAATTTCAACTATCTGCTTTATCAGATAATAAACAGCTCTGCTTATTAAAGTATTTCAAAAATAATTTTAACAGTGTGTCATAATTAAATCCATATTGTTCTTATCGCGAAATCTCGAACGTCACGATATGTTGGTAGTCGCATCTGCATTGTCATCTGTTCATGTCGGCCATATTATTTTTTTTTCATATTCACGTGACCTAACATGGGGCTTAAAGTGATCAAATTAATTACACGGCATTGTGCTTATTTGTTTTCCATTTGCAGTTACATAACCTGACAGCTCTTTCAGGGTAATTTAGACGTATTAACTCTAAATATGGATCGACAATTCATCATTGAGTTTTGCATTCTTTTATGTCATTCAGGTTTCTTATTACAGTTTTATGTAAAACATTGTGCATTGTTACGGGGTTAAATGTGTAGGAGATCATTATCACTCTCTACCTGCCCGAGATCGATTTTCATATCGCCATAAAACCATTTATTTCATACACAACATGGGCATTTTTTGTGAGAATGATCTTTTCACTCCCAGGAACTCTCCTGCATGGGAGATACGAAAGAAATCAAAATTATATTTTCATCACAGGCTGAAAGGAAAACATTCCCTGTATAAGATCAAAGAGTATGACTCCCATTAATAATTTATAATTGACCATTGAGGTGATTCGAGGGTGCTAAATAAGTTTGATTGCGGTCCACTAATCTGTTCAACTTTGTAAAGAAACCACAATAGGTCATAGAATATTTTCTTTGACCCCCTAGGTTCTCGTGCAACTCCGGAAGTGGAAGTCCAACTGTGCAAGAGCATCATTTCGCTGCTTTAGTAGTTTCACATTCAATAAAAAAATATTTAGGCTATCGTTCCTGGAATGTCCTAGATTACATTTAGGTCCAAGTCGTAATGTGACTTGCGTTAACTTTTTCATCTATAGATAACTAAGCTTGATATTCGGTCTTGCATATTTTTGATTTAAAAAGTTGACATCCGGATATATTTCTGCATGACCGACACCACTCCTTTCTATAAAGTTATGTAATGCATGAGAATGGGGTCTATTCTTGTATATGATATCTATTTTCATATCATGACCAGATAAAGTTGGCTCTCTATTCTCATTTCTGAATAGAAATTCCTTTCATAGTGTAAATCTTATAGAGTTGTTTTACGTTTTTGCACTGAATGTCCGATACGTAAAATTACAGTGAATCGACTCTCGTTCCACTCCCTAAATACAAGGCGCTCGGCAATGTTGGCTAGCAAATTGTACGACCCAAACAACTGCAACCAGTTTGCCTGGGAATCATCGCCCAAACAGAGAAAGTCGAGTCCGGATTTAAATTCCATGGCAAGCATCGACGCAACCATGTTTTGTTATTGACGAGCAATGGATAGCTATTATTATCCGTAATTATCCAGTTGAAGAATTTTATCAATATCAGAGAAATTGCAATGTTCATGAAATCACATCCACCATTCGCACACGCGAACAACTGTTCCTCTTTTTTTGTTCGTCGTGTTTTGAACAGTTTTGAGTTAAATCTTTCATGTCGCGTAATTACTAACACGTGACATCAATACGAATCAAACACTCACTTGTTTAATTAACATTGTGTAATATTCTCTATTTTTCTATTTATTTTCAGTGCAGTGTAAAGGCAGATGTGGAATTTCCTAGACTGACCCGGCCTGATCCTGCGCTGTAACCCTTGACCTTCGGATACTGATATGAGGGTCATATCTGCTTTAATCATCACAGGTATATTGTTATTTTCAAATTGTAATCATAACGAGAATTCTTGGCCAATCTGTTGACTGGCGAGTCCCTTCGGGCGACCACTGGGAAACGAGTAGAGACGGACATTTCTTTGTTGACCGTGACGACTCAGACGATGACCGCAACAGGCGCGGTCACGTGACACATTTCATCAGCCCGCTCTGGGAGATTTTTTGATTTTGATAAAATGTCTCGAGGGAACTTTTTCACCAAACATAACATATGTCACAATTTCGGCGCCTACACTTTACTTAAAAATGCTTTATTAAAATAAGTTGATATTTGTGCTGATAAAGAATTTTTTTAAATCTTAAAGTTGATAATATTGTTAGTTAAAATAAAATAAAGATAGCAATTTTAGAAATATTCATTCTTCGTACGACCATTGGTATAAAGAGCTAATGAAACCAGTATGAAATTTTGTTCCTTTTCTCCTATCAAGTTTTCATATTTTTTTATATTTATCGGAATCTAAATATCATTTTAACCATGTTAACCTTGAAATTTAAAGCATGCCACAAAATTAAAATTATTTTTCACTACTGTTATGATTCGAAACATCAACGAAAAATTACGACCCTGTTTTTCTGATGATAAACTTTCCTTTTGTAATTGTGTTGATATTTTCACGATAAATACCTATAAAGACTTGCACATTGTTCGAAATTTAGCGATTTGTGAAAGTAAATCGAACAAGTACAAGGGAACTCATTCGGTCAAGATTTTATAAGCAACACGGATGTCAAAAATCCAGTCTCATTCAGCATACTATCGCATTATAGGACTTAATCCCATAATCAAACAGCATAATCACATTTGTATTTTCACGAAATATTTATCTGCTAATATTAAGATCATTCAGTAAATTATACTTTACACGTCGATCGCCTAATCGCTACACTTGACACCTAGTTTGTGTATTTGGCCGAAGTCTTTGATTCAAAATTATAATAAAATGCTTCATTTAGAAAAAATAAAAACATCTCGAAGGGAATTTGGGATCGACTTTGATACTTGGGGTGTAGGTATTAATGCGCAGAGTCTATCGCTACCAGAACACTGGCGCCTGGTGGAGCGAACTTTTTTCATTGAAGAACTAATATTTCATCGTCCGATTTAGAAACACAACATAAATATTATTCATACGCTAGAGGGACATGTCAGTGTTTTCATTGTAAATCACCCATATATTTGTACCCAGTTGCATGTTTTATATAACACAAGCGCACGCTTATTTCACACATTTTTTACGTCGAGGAGCTTTCTCTTTAACAAAAAATGACCAATCCCTGAAGATTGGTAAAATCCCTATTTCTAACAGGAAAAAAGTAGAAAACGTCGAATTTCTAAAAGATCTGTCTTTTTCTCATCAATTCCGTCAGAAGTTTGTGGTATTTAAAATCTGGATATTTGTAAAGCATATTTATTTTTCATAGGATTAGCTTTAATCCTTGAATAAGCCACCAGACTGACTGACGACTAGGTTCTATTCGTCGCTCGTGTATGAAACCTCCCCCCTTAAATACCGAACGGACAAACCAAGAGAAGTATTTTTCCTCCCGCGGATTATTACCAATGCTTTATTTCTTCTAACGGAAGAGTGAATAAGGTGACACGTATTGCAATAAAACTACCAACCTTAATCCCACGTGAACAGTCAATTAACTTTGCTACTCTTTTTTACACTTGGATGTATAAGACTTTCTAATGACATATTTTCTCCCTTTCGAATTCATTTCGACAAGTGGACATTTTTTAAAAGAGTTTTTCCCCAAATTGTTAACGCATAATCAAACATTTGATAGTCTTTGTTTTAAAGTAAAAATACGAAAAAGAAAATTTAATTAAAAAAAGATTTTTTAATTTAAAAATGTACGTATAGGATTAGCAGTTTTCTAGTTTCTTTTTTCAATAAAAATAAATATATTAAATAATGATAAAATTTAGCTTAATTGCTCTATCTCAAACGTGAACGTCTTCTAACAAGAAATTTCTTGATAAAGCAAATTCATTCTTGATACTTTGTTTCGTATAAAAATAAAAATAGGACTTCTTATAATCAATTACAAGTAATCACAACCAAGCAAGGTGATTATTGGTTCCATTTTTATCCGTTTTTAAAAATCTACAACATTTGTGATTCTTCCATTCACCGATTTCTATTATCCAATTACGGGTCTCTTGAAAAGACCCCGGATTGAATCCGCTAAAATAAAGCGGCGCGTTCAGTTCAGCAGTAGGGCTTCCACATTTGTACATTTTCTCCTTTTCTCCTCTATTCTTTGAAGTTGATTTACTCGCCGTTGCACTTTGATACATTAATATTAATTTATCCGCCTGGCCGCATCTATATTGTTGATTCGATGTGAACGGCTGTATGAATATGAAAAATGAAAAGCGGCATCGACAACGCGATTTTTAATCTAACGTAGGCTAATACAGACGCCTGTTATGATTTTTACACTATCCTCATTGATTTCGACACCTAACGTGTCCGCATGCTTTTACTATGATTGTGGAAAAATACATTTTTGCCTTGTTGGATATTTTTCTCACGTTTTACCATCAATACAAATTACAATTTTTACAACATTACTATGGAAACAGCACATTACTAAATGAAGTTATAAACAATTCCGCGTTTTGCTGTCAGATCTTTTTTCTTTATAGAAGAAAAAAATATATATTTTTTTTACTTATGAAAAAAAAATTTATAAGGAAAATTTCTAGACAGTAGTTGATGTTCATCAAGTTATTCAGGTAACAGGAATGTCATTGTTTAATTTAACAAAAAGATATTTTGATATTTTGGCTAAATGGATTACACTTCACACGCTTTTAATCTTTATAATTAATTTCGTAATTAACTTACTTGCGAAACATTCATTTTCTTTAAGACATAAACCTATTAATATTCTTTTTAGAAAATCCTGTTAAACATGTTCTGTATTTCAAGGGGAAATGCATTTTCTATAGTAGAAAACCCAAAGTCTTTAAAACATCGATTTAATGCTTACTTTTCTTATCCATCCCGAGGGGTGGGGCTGGTTGATGGGTAGTGTAGGCGGAGGGAGGGAGACCTGGCACCCCCATGTTTGTGGCATACCAGGGGTTAGTTCTGGGCCAATTCTGACCGTTCAATAGGCCTAATTTGTCGTACATTGCACCCTGTCCCATGACTTTCTGATTCTCGCTGGCAAGATTTCGTAGCACACGGTTAATGGAAGAAACCTGAAAAACATTGAAAACAAACATTTAAAAAAAATAATAATGAAATTTTTTTTATTTAAAACGGATACATTTCCATTCAGTGAGTTTTGAAAATTTCTGCTAGCGTTTAAAATTTCAGTATTGTATTTGTGATTTTCAAGTCCTAATGCATATATCTTGATCTACATGTGCAATGGGATTTGATATTAACAATTTTATATTTTTCAATTAATTTGTTTGGTAGCTAAATAAATAATAAAATCACCTGGTCTTCTTTTGCAAGATTTCGAAGCACCAGGTTGACTGAGGAAATCTGAAATACAGGAACAACATTTTCAGACACGGTTCACCTAAACCACTAACCCTCAATTTAAAATCAAATTTATTAAATAAATTAAGAATTTAAATATCTGAATTACAGAATCTTTTAGAATTATCACTTTTTGAATTCCAGCCAATACATTTAATTATTTGTGCTATTATTTTAAAGAGGTGAAAATTAATCAAAACCAAAAATAAATCCAGATTACTCGGTGCAGAGTAAGACAATGTGTTCCAGTATTTCAGTAGGAGAAAAAAGTAGAGATAATTCAGAGATAAACATAAAACTGGATTTAAAATTCAAAGTATTTTATGCCTGGAAAGAAAAAACATCGTTCTGTAAAAATGCATGTCCCTTTTGAATTCTTTTAATAATAATTTGTGTAGTTAAAAAGTGTATCGTGTAATAAAGAATTTGAGAACATTTTAAAACAAAAGATACCAATGAATATTAAAAGATAAGAATGTTGCATATTACTTAGTAATTTATAAGTTATCATTTCAAACTACTGTAATAATAGATTTTTTAATGTTATAAGATTCAGCCAAACTTTTCTTATTCTTTTGGAGATCGTCTTGCAGAGAATATATTTATATCTGTTTGCGCTGTTTTCCCTTGCCCTGTTTGTTCAAATTTTTGTTGAAATTCAAACCACAAACTTCAGGAAAAAGGACACAAGTCCAGTTTCCATGGGAATGGGTTGCACATGCGCCCTATTATTGGTCTGTAATTAATCATTATCCCGGCAGGGCACTCTATGAAATCTTATGAGATCATAACAGAACTCGTGTTTTCCGACGGTTCACGACCGATTTTTAGAGAACTTGGGACGGAAACACAAAATCAAAATGCAAATCAGATGACTCGGGCGATTACTGGTACGGTTTGTGCAACCATGCAGACGTGATTGGATTTGGGGGCCTAAAATCAAGACAGATGTGATAAAATTAATTATCGATAAAATATGGGGGCCCACTTACATTTATGTATATTACATGTACAGGAAAGCAAATCTTAAGTTTGATACTTTTCTAAAAAAAATATCCTATATGAATTTCAAAAAAATGACATGGACTTTAAGACTTGCTTCACAGTCCTTAGAAGAACAATCTTACATGTTTTGTTTGTTTCACTTTCTTGTAGCAGGAATATCATCTAAATGTTTCAAATTTGAAAAACTAACAGTTTACATTGCTAAATGTAACTCGATAAACTGTTTCTTTAGGTTGTTGAGCTGTCTAAAGAGCAAAAATATCCCTGTATCAAGTAGTCAATTTCCCCTTTTACTGGACATCATAATTCCAAGAGTAGGCAAACTAAGCAATTGTTAGGGGAATGTCTCAGTGTTTACTCAAAATATTTACAGTGTCATTAAACAAGACGTTGAGACCTCATCCCGACCGACGCAGAAGGGGGAACGAGATTCAATGCAGCTCTTGTAAAACCCACTATTACCCGGGGGATGCAAATGATGAAGGCATATGGTCATTACCGGGAATAAGGGTGGATACTCGACCTAAAGCACTTTCAACAAGGTATTGTCTGATGCTCAAAGACCGAGAGACGTTCCCAAGCTCGCTCAAGTGCTCGATGTCTCGCGAGACTTAAAAGAAGGCGGGCGGTGATTGGCGGAGACGAATTATCAGAAGCTTCTTTACGAGATTTCTTTAGAAATTAAAGTTTTCTACTGAATATTAACAACTAAATGAATAGAATATTGGAAATATATGAAAATGTCAATTTTGTAGGGAAAAGATTAACATTATTCGGACCTAACGCTCGATTTGGTTTGGTACTTCAATCTTTACATTAATGTGCCCAAAAATAGAGGATTTTCCTGGCACAGAAAAGAAAATGATGGCTCAAATTAATCAAGCGTCCTTTTTTCAATATCCCGTTTTTCGCTTGCTTAATTAACAATTCAGTTTGATTAATTTTGATTAAAAAATTCAACAACTTTTGTTATAAAATAAAATCTCTGTTTTCATTCAAGAACGTTAGCACTTAAAGCTTAGGCCTCAAAGCATAGCCCAATACCGACTGCAAAGTTCAACCCCCTGTTTTTATCCCATTTATAACAAAACCTATGTATTCTTATCTCATCTTTTAATTCTTGAATTTACTTACTCAAATGAATAAAAAGATGCATATTTAACGTCTCTGTTAAAAAACCTTATTGTTAAAGTTATTAACGTTGCGGACTTTTTTCCTTAGCATTTTTTTTTTACTTTTAAAATATGGTATCGCTTGATAAATTGATTTTAAAATAGGATAATTTCCTATGGATACAATATCCATTAATCCTCCCCTCTTCGGGAGGAAAAGCCAGCGATCAGGTTCGTCTCTTTGATATTTAGAAAACATCGAAAGCAACCAGATGGGCTTTAGAAAACAAATGTTTGCGAACAGACATCTATTTAGGTAAGCTGCGGGATGCGTTTAAAACCCTTAACAAATCAAACACACCCGTGGATTCTCCCCACAACCCGCTAGAGAATAAAAACATGGTCTTTGTGATCGTTTCACTGATTTCAGAATCATTTCATTGCTAGTTGAGAAGTATTTTAGAGGCAAAAGTTGGATATATTTTATATTACAGTGAATTCAAGCTTTAAGGGTTTTCAATCTAGGTTTAAATCGTTGATAGAACCAAATTAAGCAAATTTCATTTTTTTATTATAAAATTGGTTTTTTGTTATTGAAGGAAAGAAATATGCATGACAGTACATTATTACGAGAGTGAATTCCCAGATTTCCAAGAAAATAAGGGAATAAGAGTGTTTGGTTGTATATTTCTTGTTGATTTTGTTTTCTGATACATACACTTGGAATATTATCCTGATTACAGCAGCCCTCTGACAAAAGTCGATCACGTATTTCCCAAGCAAATATAGAAGGGCACTCTCTTTTGTAGTGAGCGATTTTTCCAACCACTTCCGGTGTGGCGACCCGCGGTTTGCTTCCACCAATGGCACGCGGGCGAATGGAACCCGTCTCATAGTAACGTCCTAGAATTTTGCTCACACACCCGTTGGAGACCTGCAGAATGCGAGAAATGTCACATGGTCTAGCACCACTATGGGCAAGTTCTACAATTCTTTGTCTCGTGGAATCGGGCAGGGGGCGACCATTTACAAAGACGCCGCCTAACTGGTTGACGCCACTGTGTCCTACAAAACCCAGAATATTGCTTCAGAAAAAAAAAATCAAAGCATGACAAGCCAAAGGAAATTATTATATGTTTTTAAATGTGATTTTCTATAAATCTAGTTGAAACGTTGCAAAATTAAACTTAGCTATATTCTGCATGTAAAGGAATTATACGGAATAGTTACGAGAAAATCGATAATTTGACAATATTATATTAACTTCATAGTTCATTCAAAGCTCCATTCGACACAGATAAAATCACATGACAAAATAAACAGAGTGTTTACTGTTTAAGAATACTGAACTTTTGCCATTTTTCTTCATCATTGCATGACTACCCCGAATCATTCTGGTAACTAAACAAGTTGTGCTTTGTTTCTATGTGTGATGCAAGATGTTCGAACTATATTTTTTAAAAATTAGCTTAATCTCAGCAACAAAGTCCAGAATGACAATTTATTTGGAGGCTTAATAACAAATTCTCCTATAAATAATTTATTGTTTACAAAAATCGATAATTATTTAAATATTTCTTTATTTGAAATAACATCCCCTGTAATATATTTTTAAAAAGATACTACTACTAATTTGATTTTGTTCTTAATTATGTGAACAAGTTATTAATATTGCTTTCATATGATTAAATATTTCAATAAAAAATGTCGACAATGTTCAATCTTATCAGATGCACTACCCTTTTCCTCGCAGGATAGCCGAGGATAGGTAATGTCATTTGTAACGCAATCTAGAAACAAAATACGAAACATATATATTTTTTACTTCTTGTGTTGTACTTTAATATTATTACTAAACAATAAACAATGCAACTGCACTTAAAAGTATATATACAGATTTAGCACACCCCTGAAGCTATCAGGTGCAGATCTGAATTTCCGGTGTATTTGATTCTTCGTCAGCAATTACCAGACATGCAACAATGACATATTAGAAAATTAAGAGGCCTGTCGATTTGTGAACAAATATGTTATAAGATTTACAAATGAAATACTTAACAATTCAAACAGATAATCAAGTTTAAATGTTGTTTATTACAAATATTTTAATGTTGAAAAGGGTTGAGTTTGGGTATCTTCGTACACCCAACAAAACAACTACAGAGTCAAACATTCAACCTCAAAGGTCACTTGGCATACATAATAAGGCATTGTACTAAACAACTACTGTTGTAAACAGATAATAAGATAATTGTCAAAGGTTTATCTTTTTAAAATTGTAATCCCTTCAAATTTATCCAGTTGTATTATAGTTCCTCATATAAGAAACCATGTGTAAATTATAGGGTTACGATTTTTACGAGGTTTTTGAGATGAGGTCGCTAGGTTCTAAGCACGCCTTCCATCAATTTGGACGTAGTAAAACTCCAAAGATATGAAATAATTCAGCAGAAGGTAGAATATTTTACAATTGAAAAGAAATTTATAAAATGTTACATAAAACTACAACCGAAAATTGATAGTGTCATTTCGTGGATGATATTCTTTAATTTACCATGGTGAAAATACCCACCCTTCTAATTAAATGAATGACCACACGTGCAGATTTCACTTGACAAAAATACAATTTTATGTACATTTGTCAAGACAAAAAAACCGAAAAATTATGAATTCATGTCTTAACTGTCAAAACTTTCACAGTTTACAAGCGTTTTATGGCGAAGTGCTTAGAACTAGAATAGTTTAGCTGTCAACAGTGATAGTGTATGAACGAACAGAGTTTAAATGTCTCCGAGATGCAACCCAAGTGTTCCTTGGATTTATGAGGCATGTTAGAACAATCCAAGTCATGTTGTGTCCCTTCTACAGTCTAACGAGCCCCTCTTCTCACACGTCGGCGCTTTATCACTGTTTATTTTCATAGCTAGGGTCACCTCGATGAATCTTGCTTGACTTAACGCAAATTAATGGCTTGGAAAAAAATCTTATTTTTGTCTTCCCGATATCAAAGACAATTGTCATTTTAGGTTTTCTAATTAAACACAATATTAATGGTTTCTTCATATGGTCATTTTAATATGCACATATTTCAAGACTTATCACAATGATTCATTTTCCTTATGCTTTTTAAGAAAATCACACGCTTCCCATTTCTCTGATTAATTGCAAATTATTGTGCAAACATTTTGCAGACCAAAGAAATTTTCAACTGCAGTTCCAAAGCATTTTTTTCTACAATTTTCAAATACATCTCTTTTGATAAAATGACCAGGCCCTATGCGAGGAACCTAAAAGTTTAGTAGCAACTGTTCCTTTACCAAACGCATGGTTGTAGCAAATGGAGGTCAAAAGGCTTTCTGGAAGAGCATAAAATTTCAGGTTTTGGGCTTTTTTATTATTTTTTTCATAATTTCTACTTCATTTTTGATATCGGCATAAAGAAAATCTCTTTCAAGGCAAAACCTTGGAATGGATAAATTAGTGGATATTATAAAACAAAATCTCGAGGACAAATTTAGCGCGTTTTTTTACGAGGAAATTTATTCCATATTAAACAGATAAATACACTGAAGCTTGCATTTAGACTGCAAGTAAATTTAATTTCCAACCAACATAACGACTTCTAATTTAAACTTAAGCTTTGCTCTATTTTTTTTCAGAATGCAACGGAAGAAGGTTCAGTAAGTGAATCTCTAAATTTTCTGACTTCGATGTCAATCTTGGAATAATTCTCAGAACTTGACAAGTATATTACCCGTGTGTTCAATTTACATCAACGGTAATTAAGAGAATGGGAGAAATTGTTAGAGCAAAATCAAAGAAAATCTTAAAGGAACATTATCGAGTCATTGCATTGACTCGGCGTAATTAAGCGATCGAAAATATGAAAAAGTCCGGAGATAATGGATAAATGTCGGAGAATTATGAATTCCAGATAAACAGACAGCTTGAGAGACGACATGCCACGGCGACGAGACCACCGTAGCGATGAAATGGACCAGCAGTGATAACCCAAGTAACCCCAGACCAGGGCCCGTCACCACGACCATTACTAGATGACGTTGCCGCAGGGAATGATGGGATACGGCAAGACAGGGCCAAATAAATTGTTTCCGTTCAGCTGCGCAACTTGCCATCCTAAATCAGAGGGCATCATGGTTTTATTTTGAACACTGCTGGTGTTGGGGCGTAAAACCGTTGACATGTTTGTTGCTTAAATTTATTCTCAGGTAACTAGAAAGGTGCGATTTTAGCGTTATATCATCACTGTATATGTTTTAGGTGGTGCAAAAAGGTTCAGATTTAATGGCGTTGAATATGTAATAAAATGTCTGTTTTTTCACACCGTATATGGGCTAAAATATAAAAAGAAGGGAAATGGCTTACCAAAAGGAAACCAGAGATTATATCCAGGTGCCTATCTGTGAACTATATATTTATGGCCTTGTGACAGGTGTCGCTTGATTTTCATTTTTTCAAACATTACGAACTTCAGCTATGATTCTTTATTCTTATATCAAATATTATTATAACAATTTTAGAAAAATGCAATAATGTTCATGACAACGAACCAAAGGACTTCAGCCATCAGAGGGAAAAAAAACCTGTTCATAAAACATAGAATGTTCACCTATCTGGTGATTCAGAATAACTTTTTTTCATGACTTCCAACATAATTGATTCATATCACTAGTTCCAATGAGAAAAAATAAAGAACTTCGAACAAGGGAAGAAATTTTGGACAAATAACGTAATTGTTTTTCATAGCTTTGTTTCGAGAATGCCTCACACCGAACATGACATGTGAAAATCATAAGAAAGCTTACTAACTCCCCGTAGTTATCGAGTTTCAGCCTTTCTTTGTCCCGAGCATTCGTGCCCACATTTGCGGTGCAGTTACAATGCATACCAATCAAATGTAAATGGCACGTAAAACGCGTAATAGAGGTTAGTGGAACAATGCCATAGCCTACCTTAAAACTCGGTCATCTGTTTTGGTTATCTAAAGTAACCTATATATTTATTGTTTCATCAATTTAAATGGATTTTTTATGCTACGTAATAAAGAATTCTTATGGCTGTTACTCAATTTCTTCTTCTTCCTTCAATAATCATTGCCAAACATTCCAAGGTCTTAAAATACTATAATTATGATTGACTTACGGCTAGCAATTCGAAACCATTTAGCAAAATGTGTTTGGATAACTCATTTTAAATGCAAAAATTGAACAATGAGTAGCACAGTTTGATGCAGAAATGTTTCTAAAACATGGGCATAGCTATGCGTTTTTATAAGAAGAAATCGGATAGCAGTAATCAAATCCACCCAGACCAGGAACTTCCATTGATATCTCCGTCTGTAACAAGTTTGCTGCAAGGGAAATTTAACGAAAGCTAATAAGCGTCTTACAGACAAGACAGACATACAATCTTCATCACTTCGATGCTCTTTACTTATTTCAATGGCCACCCCTATTTCAATCACGGCTAATTTACACCAGATTTATAATATTTCTTTGCGAAGTATGTTTATATTTCATTCAAAAACTGTTGTCATTCTTGCCAAAAGAGTAAGATAATACAGGCAATTAGACTTTTGAACATCATTTTAACTCATATGTACAAGATACTTTGGGAGCCAGCAAGAGTTTTGATGACCACCAAGAGAGATTTTTTAAAACCAGACATCCTTCATCGTTGATCAGGTTTTAAATTGAAGAAACGACGATGAATTCTAGATACAGTGGTCTTTGATCGAAGACCGAGTACAGATGTGCATTGGAAAACAATTTCAACACATTATCCAAAACAAGAGATCGAATGATATAAAGCCAGGAGAGGGATTAAAAAGCGAGATTTCAAGAATATCCTCCACGCAGGAAACGTCATTGAAAAACAGCAAACAAAACCATTAGACAAACTGGAAACATGCGTCTTTGCAATCACGAGGGAAATCAAAGAAAATACCGGGTGATTAGAGACGTTCAAGTTCTTGGTACCAGCTACGTAAAGTTGTAAATTATACTTGTGACTTCATTATTAATTTTAAAAAATCTAGACTAATCTATCTGGAAATTTCAGCGTTCTTTAAAAAAAAAAAACAAGCACTTTTACATATAATTTCATGACTAAAATTTTCTTTTCATTGTGTTTTGGTTCCCTCTTATCGTGATTTTTTTTTAGTACAAGTATGCATTTATGATCGTTTTTACTGTAGAGATTTGCAGATTTTTTTTCTTTTCAGATTTACACATTTTATCCCCGCTTTTAATATGATGCAGTGGTACATCATTTAAATATAAGCATGTTAATTAAAGAAAGTGAACATATATAATTCATTAATTGTGAAGAATATATATCTCATATGCAGATCTGATCAATATTCATCATTTACAAATATACCAAAAGCTTTTTTGTTTTTTCCTTTTTATTACACATGTACAGTATATCTGCTAGTCTAGATGTTATCTTTTATAAATTTTCATTCTGTGCATTTCTTAAACATAATGACCAGTATAGCCTCGAAAAGACTTTTGTTGATATTTAGTAAAAAATAGAAATACTTTTATCGGTATAAAACATTTACTATAAAAATTGACAATTTTATTTTATTTTGGAACAATCTGCTTAAGAATGTAAAATAAAACGTGGAGAACTTGCGATTGTTTATTTATACGATAAGCTTCCCGATTCTTAATGAAATCGCGATAACAACAAGGAGTGGAAAATACATTTTGAAACATTTAGAAGGACAAATTTTGTAGGAAAAAATTTAGAGAGCAGAAATAAATATTATATAGGTTAAAAATAAACAATACAAAGAAATGGATGTCTGTATTAACAGTCATATATTTTTGGACCTATTTTTGTTGTAAAAGATGCAAAAATAAAAATTCTAAAATAAGGAGAAATTTTTAAAATTTAAAAATTCACCTTCTTAATATGCTCTAACAAGTTTGGTTAACTTATTATCAATATATAGAACATTGTTGAAAAATTTGGATTGGAAAATTTAAATTTCTTATCTAAAATTTGTATTTATAACACTAAATATATACATGATTTTGTTCTATTTTCATAGTTCTTGAAAAATAAAGTTTGTATACTTTGTCTTGATATATACTTTCAGTAACAGTAATAGAAACCATTGTACATGTATTGTGTATGTCTTGGTTTATCAATAGAATATTCTAAATGTTCTGCTCGTACTGTCTCCATTACTAGCTTAGAAGGCTCCAAAAGTCGGTTATAAATTACTGTAATTACTACTACTGATGAGATGAATTGGCTGAAAGAGGAATCAGAGATGTATCTCTATCGTAAAAAAAGACGATATTTCTATTCATCTGAAGCTGTTCTTTTATTTTGGAAAATTAAAGAAAAGCTGCTTCATTTTGGAACCAAACCTCATTCATGATTGAAAAAAGTGTTGATGAATATTTGGAGGTTTTTATTTTTTTTTATTATTAAGATATGCCTACCTCGTTTTTGTCTTGATTTTCTAGAATTTGGACTATCCACATCCGGGCTTCCTACAGAATTACTATTGTCGTCGTCTGAAAAAAAGAGGTACAAATATTTAGGAAAAGTTTCAAAAATGGATTTAAATTTAGATTTATTCTAAGTGCAAAGGAGTTGTCCCCTCTTCTTTTAAAAACAGTCATTTAAATCAAACTCTTAGGTGCAAATTAAAGATTATGCAGAAAAAAAAATATATGAGAAAAATATCAAAGAAATTCGGTAAGCTAATTAATTAAGATGTCTGGATTTGAAAACCATTAACATGAAAATTTCCGGCAGATCTGCGTTTCGTATTGAAGATGTAATATTATATACAAATCTACTACATAGTATGTTCCTTTGAACAGACAAACGAGCTAGTCATTAAAAACGGTGTCTCGAGAAACATGAAAACGCTTATGAAATCCTGATTTGACAAATACTGTCCATTTTATCATTTTTCTGAATGTCAGGTCTTCGTTTATTTTTAACCTTTGCTTCATCTTGCTTGTGTGTCAGGAGTAAACAAGAAATTGGACTTGTTCGGGGGGAATGCAGTGCTTTTCGTTTTTGTTTCATGTACAATGCCAGAATGAAGTTTTTAGCATCGCAGATGTCATCCCTGTCATACCAGTACATGTTTTTTGCCATCACTTGATAATATAAAATATCTACAGGACATTAAGTCTTGAAAAAAAATCTTTAAATAGCTGCAATCGTTTTGCAGTAAGCACACAGCTTTTCTTTCTGTCTATTTTCCATAACTATTGGTTATGGTAACCGGATATAATTAAATCAATTCGAGTGATTAACTCCATTTTACATGCCTAGATAGCTTTCACAGTTTTTGTTTGCAAATTTCTGTACGTAAATCGAAAATGAAAACATAAACAAAATGGAGAAGGAAAGATGCTGAAGGACTAAAACGGCCGAAAATTCTTTGTTCGGATTAGGGAAACCAAGAATCAAATAAAACATGGTTTATAGGACTAAGGCGACGCTACAGAGCAGGATTGAGACTAAGTCCCGAGCTTTATGTGTAATTATATAGGCCTTAGTTGTAGAAATAATCAAAATGCAAAAGAAATAAACACTATGAACGACGAAATCCTCTGACTGACAGGCCCTTGCATTTGTTCTCGAAAGTCGGACTTAACGGACAAGAGAGATAGAGGGGTCCCGGAGACCAAGAACAAATTGTCGGATCATCTCTGATTGTATCGCTTAGATTTATCGTCTTGTTTCTTCTACAAGATGAAGTTTTACTGTTCACAGATATTTGATGCTCATTATGCTTTCATGACATCTCATATAAAAGGCTAAAGGCAACATCTTGATTCACGGCATTACAGCTCATAAAAATCTTGCTTTGATAATATTTGTTAAAGGAATTATTTATGTTGCTCATTATATTTTGTTTGATATTAATATTGAAATTTTTCATGATATTATTTCTTGAAGAATTTTGAAATTGAGTATATCGAGGATTTTTATGCAACGTTTAAAACAATATTTCTAAAAATATATAATTATTTAATAAATAATTATGGAATGGTTTATTCCATACAGATTTTTTAAACAATTCTATTTATACAAGATTTGATTTAAAATTCTCCTTCATGGAGTATACCCGGTATAGCATTTATATATTATCGTATTCATCAATTCTATAAATATTATCAAATTCCAATGACAGAAAATAAAACAATATCTTTAAACTGTCAACAAAAGAAAGATAAAAATAACTTCACCTCATGCCGCATATTGATTGATAAAAGTATCTTATCATTTTATAGAATCTTATTATGTAACCTACCTTTCGACGGCATCGTTTCTTCCTTGAGCGAGGATGTCATACGTTTTCCCTGTTACATTCGTCTTGAAAACACTCTGATCCCGGAAAACCGAAAATGTCTAAATCCTGTTTTCCCCCACAAGCCTTTCTGACTGAAACAACAGAACATGAACCTCAGTTGCAAAACTAATCCCTCATGCAGTAATCATTTGCCAGGATCCTTATTCTGCTTTGCTAAAAACTAAGTTAAGAACTTAAATTTGTTGACATTTTTGTTAAGTTTTTAAATTTTTCGGTCAACAGAAACTAGTCCATGTAATTGTCTTTCGGAAATGTAGATCCTATAGTGTTATAGAGGGCACCAAAGTGGAAGGACCTAGTCTAGGGAAAAACTAAATCACGGAGTCTAATCAGGCATTTAGATAGACCCAGCGCCTGGAAAATGCCTCCGTGCACATGTATCAAAGAAGGATGCAAACAATTGGTTCCAGATCGCACACCTCTATGAAAAAAGTCCGTAACGGTTAATTTGTTCCACTACACAATATACACACCAATTAACCCGTAGTAACTACAATGATCCCAAATTTTCTAGACACCCTAAGATATTTCAATCGTTCTAAATCATATCATACAGTTGAGCAGTGACCGTCAGTTTATATGTATATCCCAATAAGCCCTCATTTGGATATTTTAATGGTTTTGAACGAGCGAGTTAAAAGGCCGAACAGCACCCACTGAATCGCGGCATCTGATTGGTCATCGACTTGTCACTGGCGCGGAACAGTCAATCAAACTGTTTTTTACTTAGTAAGGCCGAACCAAAAAGCTCCAATGAGTAAATATGTTTTCCTGTTCGTGTTTTGTGATTGTATTTTGTTTCAAAGGCCATTTCGTGTTAGTAATCATAAATCACCCAACCTTTTCTCTATACACTGTGAATTGTTATTGAAGATTGTATATAATAGGCAGAGAGGAAAACTTCTGACTTTATAGAGATCTGGGGGCTTGCATTGGTAATCTTAACTTCACTTCTATGCAGTGTTCGGTGTTAAATTGCAGCAATATGCCGTAATAAGGGTCTTGTCAATACTGTTTTCCTTCGGTATATGAATCGGGTATAGCTTACACATGATGCAGCCTGGCATGAAATTGCATTTAACATGTTTAATGAATATACACCAGTAACAAACGCATTTGTGACCCTATAAAACGTTATAGAGAACAATTACAAGTAGCTTGCAATTGCTTACTGTATCAAATCTTGCGTTATAATTAATCTCATTTAAAACGCTTACATTCATTAATTCAGATATTCCATGAAATGTCGAGTTGGCTTAGGGATTTATTTACAAAAAGAATCAAATTTTTGTTTATATTGGAGGTTAATGTTACAGTGGGCAAAAACAACTGTTGGGCTTTATTATGAAAGTGGAATAACTTAAATCTTCTCAGATAAATTGCTATTTCATTGATATCCGGTGAATGCTTTGTATATAAATACTGTACGTCTCCGTTCCCCCCTGCGCAAGGAAAAATAACAAATTCAAACCAAGGACATGGGTATAAAGAGGAGAAAGAAAAGTGAATTTCTTTAGACTAATCTTCGTAGATGCCACAATAGTTCACTGTAAGTTTTTTGTCAATTAGACAAGCACTTGAAGATAAAACCTACTTTAATCCATGCTTCTGAGGGGTGATATATGAAAAGATTTTACCTCCAAGTCAATGCTCTGAATGGCTCTCAATTTTTCTGTCATTTTTCTTCTTCATTGTATATATGTCAGGGAAACATGGTTTTTTTTGCCTCCCAACACAAATTCTTACCCCTCGTGTCAGTTTTACAAATGGACTTGAAAAACTTTTTTCTCTTTGCACTTAATAATAAAGAGAAAATGTTAGGAAAAGATTAATGAATAAATTTGCCGTCATGTTTGAATTCCTATACTTAACACTTTCCAACGGAAGAAGGTTTTTTTTATCAACTTTTCAACTCAAAGTATTTTGTCACAATAATGTTAGATGTGATAACAAAAATGAAAAAAATTAATTAATGTTTTATTTTCATATTGTTCACTGATTAACAGCTTTCTTTAGTTTTAGAGATGGCAATCGTTTAACCTTCGATAGATACTTTTAAATCTGGTACACAAAATTTTGTCAAATTAGTTTAACTTTCGAATCTCTATAGATGATCAATTACAAAATAAACGATATCATCATCATTTACATGCATATCTTGCTGGATCACGTAAAAACCCGCGATATTTGACACGAGGAACGCGAAAAGATACAGCAAAAGCGACAAAAGGTTACATATGCCCGCGGGATGACCATGATCTAATGGGATTATGTCATATGAAGATACGTATCGTCCTGTCCGGTCATAGCAATGCAGTACCAGTGAATTTTGCCAAAAAGACCAAGTGTGTCTTAATTAGAAAAACACGGGTACCATTGTGATTTGTTTATTTTGGAGGAAACGACTGACACGTCTATCCGCAACAACTGAGAGAAAACTATGATAAGCGATTTTGACATTCCGAGCCCGAGGCATAGAAACATCCAATGAAGTTCTCTGTATTATTCGAACGCAGTTCGTTTTTTGTGTCGATTTCAATTCATTTTATATCAACTGTCGCGGCATTCAGGTCTTCATTCCAATGCACAGGAAGCAGAACAAATTTAAAATGTTGATTAATTTAAGAAACCCCTCCAGCTCTCGGATTGCGTCTTGATTTTTTCCTCTTTTCTAGGCAAATTATCTCGATTCATTGACGCAACTTTCGTCTCAAAATCGTATTGATCCCAGAAACTGTATTCAAAAGGTCTGCTACTTTTATAGAGTGACAAGCTCTTAATTTATATTTACATGGTAATTGAACATTATACCCATTAAGGAGGAGAAGCACTCACACACAAATACTTATTGATTTAACGTATATTGTTAATTTCATTAAAATTCTAAAGGGAATTTGAGCAGATTTTCGCGTCAAGTGCTTTAATCTCCTATAAGCTGCTTATCTCAGATAGTATGTTGTTCTCAAATAAGTAATTCCTTAAATAAGAATATACCTTAGTCTTGAGGCAATGAAATGGTAATAAAAGGTAAAAGGAAACGGAAACGAATCTGTATAGAGGCATTTTCCAAGGTATATCATCCCATCGGACCCTCCCGGGCATTTACGTTATCTCTAACTACATCACATACATACAAGGAATCTCTAGGTTTATCATTGTTGAAAGAAATTATATCTGTAATATGTGTTACATGAAAAAACCTGAATTCAATTACACATTTTAAAAATTTAAGTTATTTCATTTTTTACAATAAATTTGTGTTTGTTTATCAAATTTTGAGATAATTGCTAGTAATGTTAGGCAAGAAATATACCAGTACCTGTTCATTTTTCGGATAATTATTAAGAATTCTTTCTTTAAAATTCCATAATGTACATGTAGCTCTAGTTCTTAAAAATTAATATGCATTTTATGATTTTATTTAAATTAAAACTAAAGTAAACTATCGAGGGTCAGATTTTGACATTTTTACATTGACTCTTTAAGGTTAGAACGCCACTTAACAACCCAAGGTGGAGTTTAATCCGCCTTAAGAGGTAGTCCATCATTATCACTGTCTGATTAGATCTTTATTAGTGGACATTTGTCGATTTCATGCCTGGTAAATCTCATACACTTTTACCTGTGCCCAAGCTTCTCAGATTAAGGCACATGAAACAGAAAGCTGGGATCCCTGGGGTTTCCCTGGTCATCAGATAAGGGCCGGGACGATTTGTATTGCCCGATGAGCTGTTTGATATTTATCAGGACAAATTTTACTTATTGCTCGCTTAAGCTCGATTTGTCATCATTTTCCACTTCATTATTTTGTGTAATTATTTTGAATTAATATATATTTATTTGAAAAAATTGCATGCAATGGTAGCATTGAGAATATAGTGAAGGAAATATAATATTTTCAATAACTGGGTCTTTTTTATAGTTTATTTTTATTTACCTTTTACAATTATTATTGTAAATTTAATAAGAAAAGAGAAAATCAAGTATCATTTAATATGTTTATTCTTTTAATTTCTTGAAATTAAGTGGAAGTAATGTAAATAAACTGTTTTTGTTTTGAAATAAAAAAGCTTTGAAAAAATAAAACACACTAATATTTTATATCTGGTATAAATAAAATTCATAAATAATTGCATTTACATATGGTATATGTTCATTTCTTTAAAATAAATTCAAAGTCGTAAATTTCTTTTTTCAAAATATTCAGAAATCGGCAAGTGTTTTTATTTCGAAAAGAAATATTTAAAATTACCAACTTATGTTTAAGATAGAATCCCCATGGCCTTATATATAATTTAAAAAGTGGAATCTTAAATATAAAGGAATGATAGTTTTAAAAAAATATATATAAACAAATAGTGTTTGAAATTAGTAAAAACAGCTGACGTTTATTGAAAAATGTGATGTGCAAAATAAAATACAAATATTCTGCGAATATACATATTGTATTCTGCTTAGAAAATGTTTTATATTTAAGAATATATATAAATATATATATTTATTAAATTCAAGAATTAATATGTCAGTACACTGATGAAAACTTTTTGTTACATTTTGTAGAAAATATAATTTTAACACATAGATTTCTTTCATGAAAAGTATACTGGCATGGAAAAATAGTTTCATAACACAGGAAATATTTTGTCAAAAAAAAATTAATAAATAAACAAAACAAATATATTTTTGTCCAGTGAGTGTCTGTATTCATGTCCTGGACACTAGGAGCATTAACAGCAAAAAAGGAGGGTAATTAGTAAATGTCTGACCTTGGTCCGATTCAACCTAACACCAATCAGTTAATGTCGGAAAAGCCTCCGAAACCTTAGCACCATTATACAGTAAAAGTCGAGAAATTTGTGTCCTGCTCAGAAAATATTTTTACGAGAAAACATTAATTTAAGAAAGCGGTAGGTACTTTTTTTCTTATTCGTGTGATTCATTTTTTACGCACCTGGCTAACTCACTTCAGAAGAAATATTAATTACAAATTTATGCAAATCATGGGTCATGATATTTCTTCGCTAAGTGGCCGTTGCTAATAGCCCAACATGTCGAATTAATTTGTAACAAAAATGCAAGACATACCTGGAAATAATTTGACCAGGGCAGTGGTGGTATTTTTGTTTTTCCAAATGAGTACCCCGCCTGACCAATGCAGCGAGGAAATTCGGATATCCGCTGTGATTTGATTTGCTTGTGTTCAGTCCGCTGCACTGATGCAATTGGCGCGGACAACTTCGCACGTGCGGTCTTTCTTGACGTATCAACCTGTAATCCAAATGTCAGACCAAAGCTTTCGTCCGGAAAATCAAGAAATGTTTATCTAATTATTATATAAACTTGGCCAATTTCACTAAAACAACATTTTCCCACTGTGTGCAAATGAAAGAAGTGTAAATTGTAGGATCAGTTTTATGCTGGGATACACAGTATCGAGTATGACCATGTCCGAGTTTTCCGGGACGATTGCTTTTCCACTATTTTGTCTATTATAAACGCCTGATTAAAAACTTGCACCTCTGGAAAAAGTTTCTCCTTTAAACCATGAAGTTCCATAAGCTCAGCGAATACCCACAGAAGGGGGCGGAGCTTAGTTTTAAACCACACTATGGATTAATGTCCAACTTTGCTTTGCGGCGAAATTTCATGGGGACCTAAAAAAGCAGTTTCTATTACCTAAATCTACAGTTGATGAATTGATACATTCCATCTTGTAAAGATACAATAAATCTGTTTTCTTGAAAAAGAAAATAATTATACAATGCAGGAATTTCTATTGATTGGAGAGCTGTCATAATTTCAGCCAATGACGAACGAAGATTAGACCATGAACGGTAAATGAAAATAGGATCGGATTTCATGTAGCGATATGCCGTAGTATTTATAAGGGTTTGTAAATTACGTTGATTATTTCTATTAATCTGTTACAAAGTAAGATTTTATATAGAAAATTGCTTACGAAAATAAAACCCGAATCGATATTTTAGGATTTTATCTCTAGAAATAAGTTAACCTGTGATTAAAATCTAATTTTACGTAAAACGAAATATATTTTATGTGAAGGAATAGAAATGTAATTTTGGTCTATTTGCGGGTTTGTAGTACCTTTAAACTTAAAAACAATTCGATTTTCTACGATTCAATTTTGTTTAATGTAGATATTATTAATTAGGAATGAAACACTGAGAACATTTTAACATCTGCTTTTTATTATCTAACAATACATCATAGCTAAACGAGGCGCCAAAGTCAATAAGAAGGGGCAATAACTCGATCCTCTTAAGGAGTTATCTCACCCTCCACAATGCCCCGAAAGGCTTAATCCCCTAGAGCAAACAAGAAACATTCAAGCACTCTTGACAGCATTAACAAAATTAAATCGCTACCAACTACTTCAAATAATGACCAAATCACCCTAAGACTACTGGTCAGTGTTTTTATTCTTTGATGATACCATTCCGGAACAGCAGAAGTCGTTTTTCTTTTTGTACACGCCCTTGTCCGCAGTGGTCAGTTTGGGTAGTGGGCGATATTGATCAGGGTCATTTTTCTTTATCGCCGTAAAGCATGTGATTAGGGCAGCTATCAATCTCTGTAACCAGCAGGTAATTTCGTCTAATTTGTCCCCAATAGAGGGACTCTGATCACCAATCAACCAGTAATTGGATAGCGACGTTTTCGCGGGTTTTTCTCTGAGTTTAATAGAGAGATAAAGATGTCCGAAAGATTGAATAAAAACACTCCGAATTTCGAAATGGAGAATGAAGAAATAGAAAATATTAAAGATTTACTAATGAATAAATTATCGTTTTTGCGATATTATCAATGATTTATGAAATAACAGAAATATTGCAAACTTTATGAAAGATAAAATGTACATGTATATTAATAATATGTAAAAATGCATTGATATTTATTTGCTCAGAATACTATACAATGTATTTTTAAAGTCTTTGTCCATTTTATTTAAACAATCTTTTCAAATGTAGAACATAAGTCAGAAAGTCAAATAAAACTGCTTTTTAACTTTTAGAAAATTTGCCCGGAAGACTGATATTTTTTAAAAAATATATTTGAAGTATATTATTTTTAAAAAAAATTTGTCCACTTATTGGGGTTACATAAAATATATAAGAACTAGCTCTTCTGTAATATTCGCACAATTATGCATGAAAAATTTTGTAAATTTGAAAATTACAAAAAATGTAATGTTCATGTAATTTTCATGTTAATGTAATTTTCCTTCCTAGTCAAACAAGTATAATACCTATTAAGACATATGAACATTTTTAAATCTTTTTGTTCCTGGAGGCAGATGTTGACTCAACTCGAAGACAGTTAAATATGCATATTTTCACAACCAAGGGATCAGTTACCTCTTAAATTGTTAGTTTATTAATGGCCACAAGGCTGAAATAGTTCATTAATACTAAATGGTTTATAATTTGTATAACTGGGCTTTTCAGACTTTAAATCTTTTGTTAATTTTACGGATTCTATCAATTGATATTTTCTTAGACAATATCTGAAATAATGTATTTTTATCTATATAAAGATTTGGATTTGACCACAATACTAATTTGTAGATTGATTAAAGAGGTACATATACATGTATTATATCTTAAACCTGTTCCGTAAAGCCACATGAAAGATATTGCGTTTTTTCTAAATGACTATATTTCCTTTACCTAATAAATACACATACTTCAAAGGATAACTTTAGAAAAAAAAATCAAAGAATAAATTTTACAAATATCATTTGAAAGAAAAGAAAACAGTGTACTTAAACGTAGACACAATATATATATATATGCATTTGAGTATTCAGTACATAGTTTTGCAGTTGAAAACTGAAAAATCGAACATACAAATTATTAATGTTTTATATAAATTTCAATTATGAATAAATAGATAAGTATATCAATGTTAAAAACATAAGCAAATAAATAAATAAAAAATAAATAAATAAACTGAAAAATTGATTAATTAAAAATAGATAAATAATAACAAGTAAATTTTGTTTATTACATGTTTATTTCATCACTTAAAAACACTTTTATAAAGATATTATACCCACCTGTATAGTCTCGATATTTTTTTAAGCTTTTTCAATAACATTCTTAACTTTCTTTAGTAATTTCTCACATTTATGAACGCCAATCTTTAACATAGATATTTTGAAGGATGGAAATGGATATCTGAATAATCTGATTTTGTAACTGTTAAAGAATATCTTGAAAGATACCAAACACTTGCTGAGAAAATCCGAAAAATCCAATGAATCTCCAGACACCATTTTATATTATTACACAATAATCTACAACATAGTGTGTGATAAGTCTCCACTAATTGTGTTTAAGACTTCGAATAAATATGAATTTTCGAAGCTGAAGTTACGTTAATCCCCTTTCTGTTAATAGAAAACGGTGAAATAGATCGCCTTGCTTCACACCTACACCGTGTCATAATCCAGAGAAAAAATCCCTTTCCTACTTTGAAGAAAGCGCGGTAATATACTTCGTCTAAATGTAAAGATATCTTCTTACTTTGCAACGCCTAATATCTATATGGGTATTCATAAGTAATTATGCTTTGGTCAAAATATTAATTCATTTCAAACATGGTTACACTCGTTTTCCATTTATACATGTGAATTATTTTTATTAAATGAAAAATAGTATTTGTATAGTGCGCAACAACATTTCTTTCATATTACTAATAGACATACAGTGTAATTACATTTGTGGCCTGGGATTGATTTAAAAATTATATATAGTATAAATAACATAGTCTTACACTCTTTTTGATGTAGGGATTAAAAAATCATATTAATGTCAGTCTTTTAAATGAGGTTTCACTAAGTCATAAAATGCAAAATCTTTAGTACATGTACATATTGTTTATAAATAATAATATACTATTAAAAAATAATTGTATATGTTCCTCTCTGTGGGAATTTTAAAACTGTCATTAATTTCTATCGTTTGTAACGTAATTTTTAATAGTTAGAATTAATTTTCAAATCATTTGTACACATATATCATTAATAAATGAATTATTTATTATCTTATTCAACATAAAGTAAACAAATGGTTCAAAATGTTGACAAGTTTCTAAAATGCACGCATATGCATGTCTTTTTATAATTTCACTATAATTATGAGCGAAAAACCTCTTCAAAACTAGTATATTTAATCTGTATTTTTATAAAAAGCAAAACTATTTTAAAAATACCGTATTTTTATAAATTTTATTCACTCGAAAATTAAAAGTAACAAATAAATTTTAATCAACATTTTTTGAATAATTTTTGAAAAAAATATAATTTTTTGGTTCAGAATTTTTTCTTTTAATTAAACTTAGATATGGTACTTGGTTAAAAAGACAATATTTGAAAGTTTACAGTATTAAAATATCTTTATTTTTTTAAAATTTCTTTTTATTAACTAGTATTTTTTTGGCTTCATAAATGAATTAAATATAAGCGAGAAAATTAAATTTAAAAAATTTAAAGTGAACATTATGGAATGCAATATCAAAATTATTGGACTGTATATGTCATACCTCAAAGGACATCGTTAATTTCCGGTGTAAGTAAATTATGTCCTGCAATTTTATATGGCAAGACTGCGTTCCGATTTGTCAATTTTTGGCAAGTGGATGTTAAAACAATTCGAAAGCAACATATAGCTTTTGGACCATCTGACAAAAAAGTGTTTCTTTGGTAAGAATTTTTGTCTTAAAACTAAAAATCACATTACTGCTCTTTACTACAATTTTTTAACAGAAAACAACATATAAAAACAATCAAAATACAATTTAGTCTTCTTAAAAAAGAATACCATATATGAACTTAGTTGCTCAAATATAACTTTTATTAATTATTCTACTATGATCTGAATTGTAAATGTGGAAATGTGCTTTTCCAAATATAAACATACCATCAAATCTTCAATCAAAACTCGAAACATTTTGTTTTTTTGAATGTCTTAATATCATTTACTTGAATATAAAAGTTTTAGTAATCACAGATTTTACCCCATATTTTACAGTATATAACAAGACTCATGACATTGATATTATAATACATGTATAGATTTCTTAGGGTACTACGGTTCCAGGATCATGGAACAGTTTAAGACTTACTTGTTAGTCAAATTCAATCATTTGTATAAGATACTTACTACTTGTAAACTTGTTTGTTAACTAGAACATTTTGACGATTGAAAGATGAATTCATTTTGGATTGTTCGACTTACAAATTATTACAAGCCAATGTTAAAGGCACAAAAATTACAATATTATTCATTTTATTATACATGTATTAAAATTTCTTCGATATCTGCTAAGTTGTACTTATTGAAAAACTAGATTTGAAGGCATGTAAATAGAAACGACCATGAGATTTTCTTGAGCATAAAACTGTGAAGGAACTGAAAATAACAAACACCATTCCAAAACCCAACGTCGTAATATACGTCGGTAACGTTGTTGTCGTGTGGCAATAGGCTTCCATTAAACTTTTTTTTTTATATCTATTGAACTTTTACATATTTTTGAATTATACTTTCAGGTACAAATTAAATTTGATTTATAGGAACTTAAAGATTTGTTGATGGCTTCCATTATTAAGATTTTTTTATTGCACTTGTGTTATTGCTCTTGGTCAATTTATTGACGTATTTATCGGCCTTTTTTCGTATTAAAAAGTAAGTTTTGAGAATTTTGTTTTGCATTTTATCTTAGAAACCTAGTTGCAATGTTCTGATTTTATGTGAACATTTTAATTCATTTTTGTTGATATACAGGATTCTGTATGACGAAAAATAGTTGAGGGATGGTTTGGAAGGGTAAAGTATCTAAAATCTAGATACCCGGTAAGTATGAACTAGTATTTTATATTTCATATTTTTCAAATTATCAATTCCGTGAAAAAATATTATTGTCTTTACTATTTCACAATATTTTCCTTCTACAACCTTCAGTGGGTAACGCGAAGACGTTTTATCTCAAAAACATAATATGCAAAGCGAATCTGCTTTTACAATATAGTAGCAAAAAATAGATGTTCTAGAGACCCGAGTTTGCTCTGCTCCTGATTTGTATTATTTGATGGACTTTTGAGCTTGTATTCTGTTCTTTATCTCCATATTTCTAGAGAAACAATATACATGTACATTTACTAATAATTGAAAGATATAATGCACAAACTGGCCTGAGAAAAACTTTAACATAAATGCACTTTTCATTTAAAACTTACTATTTTTAATTTCAATTTCTAAGTTTTAATCACTTCACTTTTTTCTAACATTTAAAAAACCCTAGGCCTATTATTTGAATCAATTTTTCATGCTCCATGAAGAATCCTATTTGATTAGGACTAATTCCAATTCAAGGTTAGTCCTCATCATTAAATGTTAATAATCTCAAAAAAACTACAAGCTTTAATAAAGGCATCATCCCTCTAGTATCACCCTGCTTTCCCTTTGACTTAAACCGATTTCGTGCTTTTATTATTTTCTTATTAGAATCCCCAACCTCAATGCCTAAACTACTTACCCAATATTAAATTATCAACATGAGATAATTCATACATGCACCCATCCTCGACACATATTGACAGCAACTCAAGCACCAGAAATGGCTAAAGCACCAACGATTTTTAAAAAATCCTTACTCTCTGCAAACAGATAATATTCTATTTACCAACTGAGTCCCTGACCAAGAGCTAGCATTGTGAATAACAGAACAAGCATTTTCAGCCTCCAACTCACTTTTTTTTTATTCTGACAATTCCCAAAGACAATATGATAAAGTTTTGTCATAAAAGTTTTCATTATATTTACCTCAAGCTATATTAAAATATTTTAAAAACCAGCACTGACCAGACGTCCCCTGACGTGATGATAACAGTAACTCGGATTAAAGGTCTTATTCTTTGATTGTTTTCCTGGGAAGTATCTTCTAACGTTGCCTCACGTATTAACATGTCTACAGTCAATAGTATACATTGACAAGAAACCTAAAGCATATGGAGACCTACATAACAATTGCTATGGAAATGAATCTAGAGCTAAATTATTCATTATTAACAAAAGAAATTAATTTCCTTAAACACCTGCAAGATAACTGTTCTGCTAAAGTTTTGACTTTATAGAAGATTTATTTTACAAGATCTAGAAAAACCTTATATGGGAAGAGGTGAGGTAAAGATATACTGAGAAGATGCTCATATGTTCAGCGATCAACTATAGCTATAAATGAAATATTAACATTTTTAAAATTAACTTTATTTCCTGTGAATAGTTTTCTTGACAAAACATTGTATTATTGCAAAGCATTTTTTAAATATATATATTTCGTTAAAAATTTTAAGAAAAACATTTGCAGATGAAGCTAATAAAATTTGATAATTTTTTTTCGTACATTTTTCATTTGGATCAATCTTCATTTAAATTGGATACGACGGTTTGTAAGAAATGAAAAAAGTAAAGCAACTGAAGCATTCAAAATTTTATAAATTTAATAGTTCACACCTCGAATCTTCTTATCCAGACATCCTTTCTTTTCCAGATTATCATTAAAAGATAGTTTCAATAAATCTCCAATATCGCTGTCGCCATGCTTGACTTTGATATAAAAAATTGGAAGCTAAATCTGACTAAATTATTCCATTTGTACATATTTCTCACATTCTTTTACTATTTGGACTTCAGCATATAGAGCAACATATCCTCTCCTACAAACAAAGGACAGATTATAGGCTCAATGCGCATGTACTCGTGTAATGCCAGGTCGTCTGCTTTTCAAGTGCTTTCATTTAGCTCGTCGCCATTTCAAAAAGAACTGAGGCGTCGCTTAGGCATCTCTTTCCCACTCTGATGCAAAATATGAGAGTGATTTTGCCATTTCTTTAAGGGCGGATAACAATGGCATTAAGATACATTATAAAGTTTAAAATGGATAAAAATACACTCAAAACCGAAGACAGATGCTTTCCAATGAGACCCTATTAATTTTATTGATAAAGACATTGAAATAATCAGCTTTTTATGTGGTATTCAATGAATGAAGATACCGTATTATGGATATGCCCCTTTAATAACGAAATATTAGTAACATTGTAAACTAAACGGATTATTTTCAATTTATTTTCAGCAGCTTTGATAAGTACCTTAGTCCTTAGTTGTACTTTTCTAGAACATTCCAAACATAGTTTAATTCTGGATAAAAGCTTGATATTTCTGAATTTCAAGTGAAAAATTTAACAAAATACTGGATTAGCATTTGCCATCCTTTTTAGATTGCATTATTTGTCACCTTTTTTAGAACCCAAACAAGATTTTTAAAACTTTATCTTGAATGTTTTATCCCATATACAATCCATATCACAATTTTTACATTACAAATTGAACTTTGTGGGAGTTTTAGGTTCAAACTTTCCCAATATCCTTGAATTATCATGTTTTGCTTCCTCGTAGAGTGTTAGAACCATTTTTTGTAATAAGGACCTGAAAACCAAGAAGGAGTACCATCATACTTGTTAACTATTTCTGTCTTTTAATTAGATGAGCATCATTCAGCCTAACAGTTGACATTACAGCGCATGCTATCAGTGTTGTTATTTAATTGTTCTTAAGCATTGGTTCACCGGAACAATGCCTATCATTATATTGCTTGAAAGGGACGGCGGTTCGGACGACGGCAAATTCTCCGGATTGCTATGATAGCACAAACTCGGTTTGCCTTGACTCACAGATGTCACTGTAGGATTGCTGTTAATTTAGACCTTTTATGGACAGTGTTTACACATTGGAACGAAGCTTGTTCGAAATGAAGACTTGAATACTTGACAGCTGTACATCTTCACTAGATGTTATTACTTCTTAAATCATCCAATATTGGACGCTGGCATTTAGAGGCACGAAATGACAAAACAGTTATTGACATGTCCAGAACTCCCAATCCTATTGGTAAACAGAGGATCTCGGATACTACATTAAGTTTCATGAAATATTGAAGAACCTCTGGCTTTATGGTTAGCTAATGAAAAAGACTTTTTATGATAAAAGATCAATGGACATGACAAAATGATAATTAATCTTATATCCATGTATTCGAAATGCTCTACATAGTCACATTTTGTTTATCAAGGCACAAAATGTCTTTCAGGTTAAGTTTTTTTCCCAAACTGTGAAGAAATAAAAATATACGTGAAAAGAAATTTATATAAAATATATTTTAAAATAAAAATATGTTGTATAATACATGTATATACTTCCGAAATGCATATGTTGAATATATCACAGATAACAGGTGGCCGAAAATTTATAAATTTTAACTTCTAAACTTTGGTTAATAATGAATTAAGATGGTAAAATGTCACCTGCAAGAAAATCATGAAAAAATCTTTCTCTTTGAGGGGAGGTTTAATTGAAATGTTTTCCCCTTGTGCTTAGTTACATGGACATTTCACTCATGCTTTGGCAATTACAATCCAACTTATATCTAGCATCTAAAGTACCTACAGTGTGTCACTGCACTTACATCACAATAAAAGGGAGTTCTCATTAGCATTTTCTTTTCAGGTTACGTCCATATTTTCCATGTGAACCTTACGTTATTGAAGAACCCGAAGAGCAATAAAGTTGCCTTCTTTTAAAATCTTATAATATCTTATTTCGGATGTTCTTAATACATTTAATCTTCAACCCCTTGAGCTTAAACATTGAAAATTTTATTCAAATGGGTTTCAGGCCATAGGGTTGTGTAATGCTCATGAAATTTCAGACTTTCGAAAAAAGACATTGTCGAATTTTAATAAAAAGACGCTGTTTAAACATTTTAATTTTTCTGGATGAAGAAGATAGCAGAACACATCTCATATATATTTGATAAAAAAAAATCAACGCTTTTGTTTTATTATACACTATTGTTCCAGTACAAGAAATGTCTTCCTCTGCAAAAAATAATTGCTATTTCATCGCTGCTTTTTTCAGCAAATGCTATCTCTCATACGAATTCAGGTCTCCTAATGTTTCAACTTTATATGGAATTTGTAACTAAATCATGGGTTTCAGAGCTCAAAACAATCGTTTAGCATGATATATTATCAATAAGGTACGATCATTAGTTACCAAATGATGAGTCAATTCGGACTGATGTAGTACTTAAGCCTATTAACCGAGGAGCTTGTAGAAGGCTCCTGAAAATTTATCTCCAGCGTTATTACATGACCCCACCATACAACATCTTATGGCTATTCTCGACTTCTTAATTAAATCTGAACAAGTGCGACTTGTCGAGGGGTATTGGAATATAACCAATTAATCTGGCGATGATTGAGACTTTGGTTCGGTCTTCGCAATAACAACCAGCAATGCCTCGTGGCGTTTCCCTGGTACAGCATACAGCGTGTAGACAAATAGAAGATGGATGATGAAAATTTTGGAGAGTTGTTCGGTCTTGTGCTGAGGATACTGGACTGGCTTGATATTAAATAATAGCCGGAGGTTTGCCATCCAAGAGATATAATCAGCAGGAAGCAATGAAGCGTGACGATGGACGTGCATTTGTACTGGCTTCCAGTATCAATGAGCTTTCATTACATTCCAGATTTTACGCCTTATTTGGCAGAATTCCAAAATTAAATCCTTCTTCACTTGCCGGAAAATTTGAATCCTGCCTTGTGCAATATAGATTCTATACTTTCGAACAATTGAATTTTAGTCCGTTAATCAGTCTTGATGCCGGAGAAAATTCGTTCTTCCAAGACCTAAATGAAGGGTTGATGAGAGAAATAAACCAATTTCTCTTTCGTAGAAGATTTGGCCATTCTCTTTTGAAAAGGGCTTCAACATTTCAATGCTTAAGAAATACAAAAATAGCAGAAAACATAATATGTTTATACTCATATCAAATGTATTTGAAATTTTATTTGCTTCTATTTGTCAAACTGTATTTGACTGGAATTTAAATGAGAAAAAAATATGTTATTTATTTTTAAGTATCGACTTACATTGATTTTAGTTGTTGGTTTTTTGAATACGTGTATTAAACCTGAACAAAACTAGTCAAATGTGATAAATACTAATTTTACTGAATTTTTCCTCATTATTTTTACATAGAATCTTTTCACTAGTAGATAATAAATGATTTTAAAAATTAAAATAATAAAAACAATATTTTACCAATTCATTCAAAGAAAATATGACTGAATGAAAATAGAAATGTATACATGTATGAGTGACCTCTTCTGTGATATACAAATACGGACATTTCTCTAATAACTAATTTTTTCATTGAAAAAGTTGATTCCTAAACTATGCAAGAACTGTCAGACTCCGGAAAAATAATCTACAGCTGTACATGTACTGTAGTAATAGTTTCGGTTGCAAACATATAATTAGAAGTTGCAATATTTCAATAAAAATCAATTATTTGCCTTTTTATTCCTCTTTTCTTTTTACTTCATATTGATGTTTATAACTTTTTTCATTTAATTATATTTAATCAAAGAAGAACAGAACTCAATTTAAAAGTTATTTTTACGACAAATATAGTCATGAATTTAACATATAATATTAACATTACCCTAACAAATGCTCAAAATAATGACAATAGTGTAAATTGTTCAGTCAAAATTATTTACCTTAGTTTTAAATGAAACTTATTATTTCAGAAAATAAATTTCTTTGGTCTGACTTGTAGCAATCACGTTTATACATTAATTGTAGGTTAAATAAATACCTACTGACAATAAGGGTGATAAAGAGCAGCATTTATCACAAAGTCTACAGAAAACAAGAAAAATAATAAGGTAGGATAAGAAATACCAGTGGAAAATTAGACAACAATCTTTTAAGTTGAAAAAAGAAGAAAATTACATTTCAAAAACTAGAAGACATTGTTTGAAAAACCTTTAATTATTTATTGGTAATTAGGAAAAGAGAAATGTTAAATTTTAGAGAAAATTTCTAGGTAAATGATAGGCAAATTCAATGCCAATAAATATATGTATTTTAAAAAGGTAAACTGCCATCAAGAAAAACGTATGCTTTTTCATTATGATAAGAAAAATGGGAAAAAATGTTTCTTAATTTTGATATAGCACTTAACTCAAAATCAAAGTCAAAATATTACCAGTACCTTTGTGTATAGTTTCATCTTGTTTATATTATGAATGTATGTGTCCGAAAAAAAAACATGTTACTATATATAATAAACATTTATTTATCGAATATCTCCAAAAAGGATGATTATATCCTTTTTAAAATAAGTTTTTTGGATGTCTCTGAAAAATATATTTCTATCTATTTATGAACATGTATCTTTGTATAGTTACTATGTCTTCAAAAAGCGTGTTTCTATCTTTTTATTAACATACACTGTATATCTTTGTATGTCTTCCAAAAGTGTGTTTCTATTTTTTATATATATAATCATGTATCTTTGCATGGCTTCAAAAACTTGTTTCTATCACTTTTCTCTTTATTAACATACATCTTTATATGTCTTCAAAAAGTGTGTTACTATCTTTATATAAGCATATATCTTTGCATGTCTCCAAAAATGTGTTTCTATAATTTTATAAGCATTTATCTTTTTATATCTTCAAAAGTGTGTTTCTATCTTTTTAAAAATAAGTAGTTTTGCATGTCTCTGAAAAATATGTTTCTATCTATTTATGAACATGTATCTTTTGTAATTTTCAAAAATGTGTTTCTATCATTTTATAAGCATGTATCTTTGAATGTCTTCGAAAAATTGTGTTTCTATCTTTTTATAAAAACATGTATGTGACTTTGTATATGTATATCTACTGAAAGTTTGTATGTATGCATCCTTGTTTTTGGATACTTCTTTAAATTTGAATTGACGGAGACCTACAAATATCAGCAAATTGGTCAAAATATTTATTTTATCACGTACTCAGAATTGCATTCGATAAAAAAGACTTTACCTTCTAGACTTTGATTTTTGTCTTCTTTGTGTTGTTTTAGTGATTAACTTTTCTTTCATTTTAATTTCTTTTGTTATTGTTTTGTTTTTCTTATGTGGTTTCCACAACAAGAAGAAGAATAGATATGCTGTTTCTAAGACGGTGACCTTTGTTTTGCAAGTTTCAAGAGGGCACATAACGTGAAAAAATTAAGCGTCGTTTGTAATTCCTTCATATTTTCTTTTAAAATCTTATCACTTTTTGGTTATTTGAATGAAATATTCAGTTCCCTGAGTTTCAAAAACAGCTTGTTACAAATATATTTTATTTAATAGGAGACATTTTCAACTGTGTGTACATTTTTACGTTTCTTGAAATGATTTCTTATACATGTACAAAAAAAACAGTTAAAATATGTACAGAGTATTTTTTGTTATTCTCTGCGAAAAAAGTTTAAGTTAATCTATCCGTTTTATCATTGTTTTCATTTTTAGAAACACAGTAACGTCAAAGTATCCTATTATTTTTTATCGATTTGCGTTTGCCTAAATCGAAATGGAAATGACGTTTTTTTAACATTAAGTAACAGATATTCTGCGTTATATAACAATATGCGTTTTATTATTTAAAGTTCATGGTTTTAATATCTGAAACTATTTTTAGTAAACTTTATTTAGAGTTAAAACATTTTTAGTCGCCATAAACTATTTTTTTTAATTATTCTTTCAAGGCCTTAAATATCTGCTTATTTAATTTCCGTAAGAAAAAATGCAGCAACTGTTGAAGTTAATAGAGAAATTATTCTCTGGATACACAATGAAATCGTTAACTTTTCTAAGTAAAATGTTTAGGAAAAGTATCTCTTTACCGGTTTTATAAAATGATTTATTTATCATTTTGCCGACCTTAAACGTGTATTAATTACATGTATGTAGTCCCCTTGGGAAGAAGTAGCATAAATAAAATACGCACGACAATAACAACATTAAAACATGTAAAGGGATAAATATTTTGATAAATTGCTTTTGTCGTCAGAGCAAATAATTAAAAAAATAATAATATTTTTCTTGACGACATATTTTTGTTCAAGACAAGCGTAAAATAAATATTGACAAGGAGGTAGTTATACGGGTGAGTTTTATTATGCGCCTTAACTTACTATGATGAAAATTGCTTAGATGAAACATTTATAATAGCTTTTTGTGTATTATATGTCTTTCATTTTTATAGCTTTTTTATTAGTGAAATTAAGAGAAATTCAAAATAGTTATCTATCATACTTTTTTGCAAAGAAATAAGAGATATTTATAGATAAAAGACTTTTTAACAAATGAATTTATATTTACAGAAACAAAAGGAATGGCAATAATTTCATTGAAGATAAAATTGAGGGTATTGAAGATTGAAATATTTTAATTTTTTGTAAATAAATGTATATAGGTACCTTTGATTTTTAATTTATCATAGTTGACATACCTTATCATACGTTCCCTAATCATGTGAACGCATTTTGTGCAGTTACAGGCGTCAATATTGTTGCATGCCTTTGCATCGTCATATCTAATGCAGTGCCTATGCACCAATCGATTTACATAACTCTATAGCATCATTGGGGCTCTCTTAAGGGTTTTCCACTGAATCAAAGTTAACTATTTACTAAAGTATTTTAGAGAAGAAATATTTCTTCCGGCAACCCTTTGTTAAAATACACCTCTTTACTTGTTCATGCTACATTCACATGTTTTGTTAAAATGCGTGTACTGACAATATTTTTGGGCATTGTAATGCGAAAAATTCCCTATTGCACCCCGATCTAAATTAAGAGATAATTGCACAGAATGCATCAGTTGGTAAATATGTTTTAAGAGTTTGAACTCAATGGTAGTGCGACGTCATAGATTACAATACAATAACACTGACATTACTCGGCTAATGGCTGTTTACCATGAATGGACGTCTTCTGGGAGTTCCAATTTAAGCTTCTCTGCGCATGCTTTAACCTTGAAAACAGAACTGTTTTACAACCATCATGGCGACATTATTGGTAATGTGAATAAGCATATTTTTATTTCTTTGCATAAAAAATTAAGTTCACGTAATTTTGGTGTCAAAAGCTTTGAATAGTTAAATACTCTTTTTTATGTTTTTCTTACTTCTACACAATTGATTTAATTCAAACAATTTCAAAAAACTGTTATTTGGATATTATTATTTTTTTATGTACATGTATTTATAAAAAGACTTTTTACGTGTCTATCAAATAAAATCAATTATGTATAATGATTAACAAAATTTTTTTGTCTGTATTTGATATTATTGCATGTTGAAAATAGTGTTTTTGCTTTCTTTAATATCATAAAACATTTCAAACACAAGGGGGAAAATCATGAGCTTAAAATCCATATAATGTGATTTTTTCAATGTTTTAATTATTTGAATAAGATAAAATATTGATTAGCTAAATGTTGAAAATTGCGGGGGGTTTCAAAGAAAGAACTAAAAAAGCTAGTCCTGTTTTATGATTTTTGTGCCATAAAATCCACATGATATAGTATGTTTCTTCCTTCTTCGAATTATATTTAAAACTTTTAATTTAAATATTGTTTAAATGTCAATAATATTTTATAACTTTATCTATGTTTTTATAATACTGAATTTTAATAAAAATAAAAGAAATATAATCCGCAATATTTATTCATTAATTGTCATTTATTTTTATTCCAGTGTACTAATAAGGACTTTCAAGTGTTAGTGTTTTTTCAAAAGGAACTTTGTCTCAATGAAATAAGATTTTTTAAAAATTGAAATATACATTTACACTCAAACACTGTAAATCTTTGTAAAGAGATTTTATGTATGGGAGAGGGCTATCTAAGGTTTTGAACTTGTGTCCAATCCTTTTGACATGTTGTCAAAAAATATGTTCAAAACAAAACAAACTCAAACCTTTTTTTTAATATAACCTCTTTATAAAAATACTTAGAAACGTTTTGTAAATTCATTTATCACTTAATTGAAAAACCCTGTAAATATTTATATTTTTTTTATTACATTCTATTAATTTTTATTTTTCCACAAAATTTACATACAATGCATGTTGGAAGAAATAGGAATACGAATGTAAAATATATATGATGTTAAATATATATGATGTTTCATATGTTCTTGTACGTGACGAGCATACTGGCGTTGATTGTTTCTATTTTAGACCTTCAATAACTCACCAATAAATCATCTGGTAAACAAGAGATAACGGCATTAACAATTAATTAATATTGGTGTTTCTATTCAATATCCCTCAATTTAAAATGTCAGAACAAGAACCTTGTCACAAAGAATTTGACATTGCATAGAAAGAACCATTGGGTTATTCTGCGTACAATGTATTCATATTCCCCGCATAGTTAAATTCCATTGCTGTAAAAATCGGTCAATTTCAAACACTAAACCACTTTATCAAGTCCTAGTAGTAATTAGATCATGATTTGTATAGGAAAAATGGGCGTGGTCTTCTTTATGGTGTTTGTTATTCAAATTTTCAGAACAATATCTTTTATGGAATATGTCAAGGAGCAAAGCAATTTAGGGCCGACAAATCTCTCATGTGCAACTTGCGTAACAGGAGCAAGGATTGGTCTATGGGTACGTAACTGTGAGTTCAGGAAGAATATAAATATCGCCCTGTGTTTTGAACATGTTGACACAAGCGTACGTTATTTTGTCATGCTAATTTTGATATGACCCTACTTAATTATTGATGATCTCTAAAATATTGAAAACTTTAAATGCGCCTCATTCTGAGTTTGACAAGTGTCATATTTTTGCATTATTATTGACCTCTTGAATACTGGTATTATGTATTTTTCTTTAAAACAGGAAGCAATTTTTTTCTAATTCTTCAATTTGGCATGAAAAGGTAATCACCTCTACTACATGTATGTACATAGAAAAGAAGTTATAACATCGTAAAGTAGTTATTATTAATCTTAACAGATTGTTTCAGAGGAACATTTTCAGCTATTAAATAATGAAGTTAATGAACATTAAGATTTGTTTGCTAAGATCTAAACAAACCTCTTGAGGAGGAAGAAAATCATGAAAGTTTAAGACAGCATTTTCTCGAAACACAAATCAAGTAGGATTCAAGCCTGTTTCTCTTATTTTACATCAAAATGATCCTTAGAAAAAGGAAGGTCTATTTTATCTTCTTTTAGAACAAATCATCCAAAAATTTAAAACTTCGTATAAATCCGAAATGCTAAATTCAAATTTTCAGTTTTAATTTACAAGAAACGACAAAATAAATCACTGTTCCTCGCATGTCTACGCCTTGAAAGTATCAGAAAATCATATATGATCTATCGGGATTTGAAAGATAAAAATTGGAATAATAAACTATGTAAATCATAAGTCTTTATTTGAATTGCAGTAAAGTACCACTCAGCATGACACAATGTTTCACTGAAAGAAAACAACTTAAAGTTTCTGAGTTTGTTGGCAATTCTTTTGACAATAAATATATTTTACATTTCAAAATCTAAATACATCTTTAAAAAGATTTGGTCATAAAAAAAGTTTTGAGGGCATATAATACTATATATAAAAACTAATACCCTTGTACATTAATGTGTATTTGCAATTCAAGAAAAATGCAAGTCATATTTCTAAGACTCTTCTAAGACCAGAAAAGCCCCTAATGAATGCCAGACATCGTCTATTGAAATCAACACACAAATGCTATTTCCAAAAGCAGCAACAAGAGCGAAGAAGAAGGCATTTTTCAAACAATTTCCTTGCAAAAAATTCAAAGCATTTTAGGGTTTAGACGCCTTGTAATCTTAATGAGTTAGAGCTATCAGTTTCCCTTAAAACCAAACAATTATAACTGTCTTCATATGCCTGATAATGACACTCATTTTAGGATTTAACATGTTTATAACAGCGATAAAGAAAACGCAGAAGTCACTAAGATCGTCAAGATCCCAGCATGCAGTCCGGTGTCTGTAGGGCGGATGTCTGCAACTGAAGGTAAACTCCAGGCGATGACGGGTACATTGACGGGAGGTATTGTTAGGTCTGGACATCTTACAGGCTCGTTGATGTTATTCGGATGGACACAACGCTAATTTGCCACTCGATCTATCATATCTTAATTTCAAATCTACAGTTCAAATTTGTAGGACAGGACAAGGTAAATAGCTGTTTGCTCACATGTCCTGATCTTTGATGTTTCGCCTTTTGCTGGTGGTGACAAAGAAGAGATTTCAAATTTAAGACCTTTCATTGTATAACAGGTGTTTTTATAATATTTCAATCAGCCCAATACACTGTACGTGCTACCTTGACTATATTTCATTCTTTAAAGTTCTTTTTTTTGCATTCTCTCCAGATTTCGGATGAAAGAGAACATACAAACAAATGCATATAAACACGAACGTATTTTCCTGTACAATATATTTATATGCAGAAATGACAGTCGAGGATCAATATAGCCAAGTATACAAAATATAGATAAGAAAAAAGTCAACATAAAACACAAATACCTGTTGAAGATTCAATAGGCAGGGTTTTGAAAAATCATAATAAAAGATTTTTGCATTTCTTTGTCATAGGAGAAGTATTATAACATAATGAAATTCATCTCCAATACTAGTACTTAACTACAGTCATAAAAAGATATATGTTCATAAATATCTTCTAATACTGTTCCCTCTTACTAATTTTAATAAGAAGACGATTCATAAAGTAAGTATATTTCTTACTAAATTTCGTTAAAACACATTAAGGTGAGCTATATATCTACCGTAAAGAAATTTTGAATTAATGGTTTGAAACCGATTAAATATTTTACAAAATAAGGATTTGAAATTTAAAAATGCAACAAATTGACAACATATACAATAAGTACAATATATCTGGAAGAAGACAAAACTCCATTTACAAAACATGAAATGAAAAAATCATTTAAAGTCAAATACTCACTTAAACTGATATAAAAATAAAACGGCATCACCTCTTGGTTCATAAAAATAAATTTATTTCACACATGTACAAATACATATGTAGATTCGTCTGAAAGTCAATTGATACTGGACAGTTTCTAACAGCTCCCATTTATACATTGAAACTTTGAGTGCTGAAACCCACCATATTCAGAGCACCTTGAAATAAAAAGAAATACAAAATTGAAAAGTTGTAAATAAAGACACATACATGTATAGAAGTATAGAAGACAAACATAGAACCTAAGCATCTGAATAGAAGGTAAGGGTTAAAATGCTGTCTTCCTAAAGATTTGTACGTTTTCAAAGACAGGTTTTTTTTTCTGTTGGGTGTCCAGGAGTTTCGATGATTTCCAATAAATGGCATAGGTAAAACCTGTTATCTATGTGTCATATATTGTTAAATATACGGGATTGTTCTGCTTCATATAAATGTACATGAGATCTGTCTACCCACTGTGCAGTTGAAGATTTTTTACAACAACAATATATATGGCTTATAATCAGACAAGTATTTCAAATGTTGATTGTCTAAGTGCAAGGACATTTTCGATAATATTTTTCATATACAATATAAAAAGTATATAAAGAAAGATATAGCCAGGGTGTTGAACCCGTGACCATGAAGAAAAAAAAAGCTTTTCTAAAATTAAGGCCGATTACTCATAATGATTGTGCAGTTTACTCTGGCTGCGAGGGAAGAAAAGAAAAATGCTACTTTTTCACCTTTTGATCAACTAGTTTTATGGAACTGAACTCATAACTAAAGCAAAGAAAATACAACTGATGATGGCTATGGGATCATTGAAACATATTGCAAAATGTTTCCTGGAAGACTTGTAACTCCATTGCAAAGATAACTTCGAAACAAAAAATCATTGCTCCAAATTTTAAAATTTGATACTAAGAAAATTTGGTGAAGTTCGTTTCACAGTGAAAACTAAATGATCTAAAGTCTACAAACAATTTACAGCTTACGACAAAAATACACTTGAAATCAGATGATATGAATAAAATTTTATCAAAAATCATGAAAATAACAACTTAAATCATGTTGAGCAAATTTTATCCAAAAACAATTTCAATTTGTATTCAAGTTTTATTTAAATTTAACAATTATGGTATTTAGTTTGACAAAATGTTGCATAGCTTTATATGAGTGGTTTCAAAGAGGCAGAATTAAAAACATCAAGGAAAGTTTAGCATGTATGTTAATATATTTGATATTTATCATTTGTATCATTTTCAGTCAAAAAAGATTAAAAAATTAATGTAAATTCATCTATTTTTTGTTTGTATCTTACATGTATGTCCTTAAGCACAATATATGTTATTTGAACAAGAAAAAGAAATGCAAGGAGGGTTAGCCAATAATTGTTGCATAATTTGATTATTTCATTTTAAGTAAATTATTAAGCTTTCACCCTACATTAAATCTCAGAAAATAAATACTATGAAAAATTATTTACTTAACAGTCTTTATTTTTGTTAATGCATTGGATATTTGCAATCTTGCAATCACTAACGTACAGAACATAAAGATGCCATGAATAAAACTTCCAGAGAACGATTTCCGTTCTAAATATAGCTCAATCTGTCAATTTTCCAGAATTTTAGGTTTGGATTGCCTTTGTCACAAGATACTGTGATTTTACAAGTCCATTTCATTCTATCACTTTTAACACTGTCCTCGAGAAAGGATATCAAGATGTAGCAATGAAAGCTTGATTTAAGGACCGTAGCACTGAAGCGACGATAACTCATTTACTCGGCCCACTGACCATCAAATGAAGCGAGGTCTTGTAATGACCAGAGACCCGAGCCTTGGCCGGCCAAATGATCTAAAATGACAGGACTGGACCTCTCCTAGTAGCAATTAACACCTGTCGTCTGCTTTCACTTCTTGATCGTCTGCTTGATCAACTTAAATTGAATGTATTAATCCGCGACAAGCGTGGTCATCACATTAAGGGATTTTTCAATAATCTGCTTACAAATTTGTTAGGACTATAAAATTCGGATACTTTTACTATTGAAAAGGACCATGTTCATTTCCGAAAGTCATTCGGAGATGATAATGCGCAATAAGTCGGTTTAAAGCACCATATGCCAGCATTAGTTTCCCTCCCTAGTTCCGCAAGGTAAATGAAATGGTTAACAAAATCAGACTGAAGACATTTATAAAATGAATACAGATGTAGTTTGTAATCTAAACGACTGAAAAAAGAAAAGTTCCAATCAGACCTAAAGTTAAACAATCCAATTGAATATATTTTTTAGGTAAATGCTGGATTCTAACCCATCTGTTGGATCTGTAAACTGGTGCTTAAAAAACTTTCAAAGTTTGCTGAAAGTACAAGAAGGTTTATCAAAATATATTACCTTTCTTGCTTGGGTCTATTTCAAAAGTCCAAATGCTCATGCATTCAATTGGCATAATGAATCATAGCGAACATAAAATCAAAAGTCCATAAAACAATACAAAATAGGAGCAAAGCAAATACTGACCTCCAAAACATAAGAGGTGGGATCAGGTGCCATTGAAGAGTGAGCACATCAAATTGTGATTGCTAAATCGATTTATACATATTTCTTCCTGTTTGATTGGTATGAGATCATTTAAAAAAGGATGAAATTTTGCAATGCACGTTGATTATCATGCTTTACTTTACCAAGTGGAAACAGTTTATCATCGATCATTGCAATATATATTTTTTGTTGTATTTTGATCGCAAAAATAATGTTAGTATCCCTTATCTTTACTTCTTTATTTATCTAAAAATGGAAGTATTTTTATCCGAATTGATGAAAAAAAGCCTTTAAACAGGTGCATTTCTCATATTGATTTCATAAAATATTATTCTTTTTCCTGAATTTTATATTTCTATGAAAATATCATCAGGGGCTTTTCCTAAAATTCATAATTGATTTCAATAAAATATTCTTTATTAAAAAGGATCAAAGACGTTACTCCTTTTAATACTATAAAGAGATTATCGCGGACATTATATGCCCCGACAAGTGGGCAAGATTCCCTTTCTTAAAGGGTACCAGAAATGAAAGTTCTATTCACTTAAATATCCAACGGCAGCCTGAGAGGCGCCTGTATTCTCAAACCGTGGACACCTCGCTAATTTTGACACAGAAAATCCGATTCAATATTGGTTTTTGTCCTTTTGATTTGACTTAAGCGCACAGGTTTCTTTTTTAAAGGAATATGTATACTTTCTATTTCATTTCATACATTTCTTTTTGATGAAAAATTATGAATTTGGAAATGAAAGAATAATAATTTCACATTCAAATCATCAAATTCGATGTGAGAAGGGTCATTTATTTTTTATCTTTCACACCGATTTTCGCGCTAAAAAAGGTTTGAAAACAATTTGATAATAAACTATAATTATTTTGATTTTCATTAACTTAATGTTTTATTACACTTATTACAAAAAATTCGAGTCATATTACTTACAAAACTTAAAACAACAAGACTTTTTGAATGACTTAGATGTTATTATAAATATAGCGGGATGGCTGAAATCGACAAGCTACAGTCTGACGAAGTCATGCATGTAATGTATCTCTGTTTTACTATGCAGTGAAATCTCGGATGTCGAATCTTGATATCTCGACACATTGGATATCTCGACATTCTCCAATAGTCCTGCAGATGTCTAGATAACGAAATTTTCCTGCATTTAGTATTTATACGTGTACCGTGGTTATTGTATAATGTTTGTGAAGTAAAAAAAATTCCAGGAATGAATTTTGTACTTTACTTTAAAAAAAAAATAAATTTTCAAAATAAATAATGCCAACTATATTGGAACATTTTTATTCAAATGCCAGGTGTTTGCTTGACAAATCTAAAACCTTAAATTTCTCGTAAACTTACTTAATCCAAAGAAAAGACCGATAAAAAGGCAATGAATGCTGCACCCTCATAGACATTCTGTAACATTACAACTGAAAACTCAAAAGGAAAGGGAAAGCATATTCATTAGAAATGTTGGCATGAAGAGCGAAATGTCCACTCCAGATTTTGATGGCACCTATTAAGAGGAGATTCGAAATTTGAGTTTTATGTTTATTTATTTCGAAGTGTTTACCTGAGCACTGGATTTATGTGGCCGTTTAATGTGAAGAGTGACAGGGGCGGATCCAGTCATGATGATAAATGGAAAAAGAATTCTCTTGATTCTCCAGGAGTTGATTGTTAGTATTTTTATTTGTCTGTATCTTGGTCAATTGAAATGGCAATTTATTTTAGACTCGCCACTTGCCTCTTCCTGCATCAGTTAAGTGGGTATAAATTTGTTCATTGTCACAGAAAAAACATTGATGATGAAATGAACAATATCTTGAGTTCAAAATTTATCTTTTCTGAAAGATATTGGTTTTGGAAATAAGACAATAACCTTTAACGCTTGGATATTACACAAACATCCTTTAAATGAAATTAAACTGGAAAATAACAGGATACGTCTCTCAAAAATTGCATGCTGATGGAGAATTTAATGAGTGTTGTAAAAGTTGTACTCATTTATAGGTTCAAGCACTAGATGGACCAAGAAAGATTTGGTGTACCGTGAAAATTGCCATTTTCCTCAAAATAACACACCTATGATTTGGACTCTTTCAAAACATGCTTATTACGTTCTTCCCCCTTCTGAATTAATAAACAGTAGGAATTGATCAACTTTCTGTCCAAGGTTGTGTTTGCTTCATTAGCGTAATCTGGACGAAAGGGATCAAAGAGGCATCGGAATCGGGATTCCAAATATTAGTTGTTCCGTGGTGGATATAGTGTTTTATTTTTATCAAGCGAAATAAAACGGGTGAAGAAGATTTTAGAACAGGAAATTGATTTTCGAATGGAATAATCCTCTTCAAGTTACATTTAATGATTATTCCATGCATAAAAGTTATAAATCTATCAAAAATATATATTTTTTCCAAGTTCAAGAAATTCTCAATGAAAAAAAGAAAACCATGTATAAATTTTAAGAGATATCTAGAATAGATATCTTTTGGAATTTGGTGTTATTTTATATCCCTAATATTTTTTTTAGTTAGAAAAATAAATGATCTAATAATGTCATTTAAACTAGAACATTTAAACATCTTTTTAAAAAGTCAACAAGGTTATAAGATGACTTCATTCAAATATAAAAGAGAAAATATATTAATGTAATGATAATGTACTCAGCATACCCCATTTATATAGCGTTATATATAAATCTTTGAATGTGGGTGATTTTTAATTTTACGTGCATTTTTTTTAGGTTGAAGTCGCCATCGACAAACATTAAAGAGAACGGTACTAAACTGGAAAATTTTGCTCACAAATAATAAGCATGCAGTCTCATTATTACCTAAGGAAAATTCATTTTCATATATATGCATAATGTGACACATATAAATTATCATCTGGTAATTAGAATTAAGCCATTGACTGGAAAAAAAGGCAAAAAAATTACATTCAAGTATCTTTTTTATTTAGAATTTTGTTTGACTATTCTGAAGAACATATATGAAAATGCATTTATCTAGATTAGATATATAAAAAAAATCTTATTATAATTTTTGTAAATAAATCTTAAATCACTTCGAAATAAATATAAACTGAGGACAAATATATTGGATTTAATTGATAGTGTAAATAAAAGAGATTCGTTGTACTACTCACAAGTATACGGGTTTCATGAATACAGCCTCAGAAAAAATTTTCTGTTATTCAACAAAAAGTACATTATTACGATTAAATGTATCAGAAAGAAGTTACGTTGAAGAATACATAGGATAACAAATCAAAGCTGCAAAAAATCAAGAATTCAAATACACAATTTCAACGTTGATTAGAACTGCATAAAGCTTTTTCTCGCATTTATACTGAACCTATAAACATTTGTATAAACTTAAGCTGATTCTTACACCAAAAATACCGACGATTCAAATTTTTGGAGCCAGAGATGGCGACATTTCAGGCGGGGAATTTATCGCCAGAAGTGAGATTTAGTCCGCTTTAATCCAAGGCTTCCAAACATTTGGTCTAAAGACAATGAGCTGGTTATGATGGGGTTTGGGTCGTACCACAAAACGTGCAGGCAAAGGGACATGGATTTTCACACCTTTTCGCGTCTGTGTGTCTCCAATCTAGACTCTGTACAATAGCAGAAGTTGGTACTTAGAATAAGTAGCGCCCATGGTCAAGAAATTCAGCCATGTAGATAATTCCTATGTCAGACACTTGGGCAGGAAAATAAGATTAATCACCCGTGGTGTGTTTATATACATGTTAAGTGTAATTACAATTTTAGCTGAATAAGATAATCGTTTTACTGTTGGTCGTTATTACGGAGTAGCACCCCTGCACACTTATTTGATATCCTTATTTAACTTTTCAAATCCTTTTTCTACTCCATATTGAAATTTAAATCAATCAGAATGGATATGATATATTGGATTAAATATGAAAATTTAAATATTAAGTGCTTTAAGATTAGAATAATTGTTATGATTATCGATAAGTTGTTCTGTCAAGCAGACCAATAAAAATATTGACACAAACCGCCATAATACGAAAAAATGTTTTTATTTCTACTTTATTTAACGAATTTTTCAACTCTTCTTATTCAATTAAAGTTTATAGAAATACTGATAAAATGGAATGTCCATTGCTTACTCAATAATAGTATATTCATATTAATTGAGTGCTTTCAAAAAACTGATTTTATATCATTTTTTGCCTTATCCTCTTTTTAGTTTGGTCTTTTGGAGCATTTACTGACGTACCTTGTGGAAATAAAAATTTCTTTCGTCATTTTATTTCGCTTATATATATATAATGGTGTTGACCTCTTAAATGAATTCCTTATTTGATTCAATATCCTTGTCAGCAAAACTATAATACAAACGATCAATGGGGCGCATTTTGACTGACATACTGTAAACGTATTACATTTGGCGGTGTATTATTTTTTAGCGCTTTTGGCGGAAAGATACTCCCGCTAATTCAAGTACATCGCTAAATGTCTTTAACATTGATGCATGAATAAGAACATCAAGAAATGCGCCAAATCAAATGTATGCTAACTTGTTTAAAAATCATTTTCCGCTAAATATCGTACACGCCAAATATAATACATTTACAGTAATTATACTTATCGGAAAAAAAATGAAGGTAATTAACATAAACCAATTTTAAAAAAAGTACCTTCTTCCAATTGAATCTTTGAACAGGGCATAAAACACAGACTGCCGGAAATTCTAAAGACGGGATCAGGTGCCTATGAGGAATAAGCATCCCCTATTACGTTCACACCCTTCGTGAATCCTATTTATTGATAAGGTAGATGGAACATTATGTAGTCAAATCTAACATAAAGAAAGGCTTCAAATTGGTATGAGACACATCAGATAAATTACGTTCCAATGATAGCTTATATGCTTACAATGCCATGATAACGTCTACAGAATGTAAGAAAAATACTGACTTTAAACTAGACTGTTGGAATCCTGAAACATGAGAATTATATTTCTGCATCTTGTCTTGGTTTGAAATATGATCGTACAGAGAACGTGCTCTGAGAATCGAAAAGCTTGATAACAAGAACACCATCATGAGGTGCGGAATATTACTATATGTTTTTCAATAAGGAGTTTTGACGATGGAAAAGATAAAGTCATTTCTTTTTGTCATAGAACTTTAATTGTTAATTTGTCCTTACTGTCAAAGTCGGTAAAACACAACTATATGAAACAGAGATTGTGGTATATTAAATTCAAGTTCACTGGGATATATCGAGACATGATTAAAATAAACTATTGTTAACTGATAAACATTTAAAACTTTAGTTTTATATTAAATTTGATTACGGAATATTCCATCTACCTGATCTTTTCAAGGAGTTAAGGACGGGGTGTGGCGGTCGACAGAGGATGCTTGCTCCTTTTACACAACTGATCCTATACCGATGTTATTTCCGTGGATCCGTGTTTCATATTCCGTTTACACATTGGAATTGGTTTATGTATATTTTGAGAGTTTGACCTTTGATCTTGATTACTATTTGTATTACCAGTATTTTAGATGATCGCTGTTGGTCATTTACACCTTTTTCACTCTCTTGTGATTTCAAAATTGTTACTGTAAACCATTAAAAAAATAAGAAAATAAAAGTTAGATTAGTTCTTATTAGGCATCAAACTAATTACAATTTAAATATAAACAAACGATTATTTATTGAATTAGAAGAGTAGAAAGTTGATTTCTGGTATTTCAAAATTAATAAAGCACAAGATGGCTTTCTACGAATTGACTGGTTTGAAGATTTGATTTCTTTTACATTCAATAAGAGAGATATTATTCAAGGAATCACTGTCTAGTTAGTATAGTATGCCAGGGTATCAACAATAGTGGGAAACATTGGATAATTTGCATAATGGGCTTCATGAATCATTCCATATTTCCCACTATCGTTGATGTCCCTGGCATACTATACTATCTAGACAGTGATTCCTTATATTTCCATTTCATTGTGAAATAAAATTGTAGATTTAGAATTTAAAAATGTAGACATAGATTTAAATTACACGAGGACTCTCATGCCAATTTTAATAGTCTTCGCCCACTGACGTCAAACACAAAGGCAGCCACACGAGAATTACATGCATAATTGGCCTCCTCAGCGTCAGACACAGAGACAGACGCGCACGAGATTTGCATGCATATTAGGCCTCCTTAGCTCCTGACCTCTCGACCTGCCAAATTTACATTCCGGTGGAATTATCAAGAAATTAACCCCTCTAACTTTCAAAGAGTTATCACAGAGGAAAAAATTAGAAATTGAAATATTCCTCTGTCAAAGTCATTGCAGCATTTATGTATGTACTTCAATACATGTTATGTATCCTATCCATCTTTGTTTCTTTCAATTTACTTTCTAATTTTACTTTTCGTATCTTTGACAACAAATATTTTCATCTTAAAGACAGATGATACAAACAAACTTTTGTCAAAAAAATCAAAAATAACAACTTGAGTATTGTTTTCATGAGTAAAATGAACAAGTTTCATCGCGTAGGTTTTAATTTTTGTTCATATTTTCACAAAAGTGGAATTTGAAGAAAAAAATTTGTATAAATTAATAAGGATGGTTTCAGAGAGGCATAGCTTTTAATATCATAGAAGGTTTACATTTTCTTTATATTCTAGAAATTTATTTTTTGTATCATTTCAAATGAAATTAGGCCAAAAAATATATACCAATCCAGGCCTTCAATTTTTGTTTGTATCATCTGTCCTTAAAACCTTTGTTGCATTTCAACAAATATGTTTTTATCTCTTTTTATAAAAATGTAGACTTACATGTTCGACATAACCTCAGGAGATGATATTAGTAAAGAGTTAAAATGTGATAAGAAATAAAGTATAAGAGTTCTCTGTACATTAAACTTTATCAACTTCACAAAAATACAAATAAAAAATATGAACAATGACGTCGATTTCAAAAAATAGAAAATGGGGCAGAAACATTTATTAAAAGACTTTCTTATGAAAACGTGTTTTATTTTTTAAAGTGTGGGTAAAGCTTCTATTTCATTAAGTGAGCAGAAAATTCTATGAGTAACCGATGAATTTTAGATACTTTTATGCAACTTCGTTCTTTGACTGAATCAATATTGATTAACGAGAGTATAAAGTTTTTTGTCTTTGATTAAGTATCTCCAAGCTTAAAATTTTCTGCTCAAGTTCAAATTTGAATCGTAACATTTGATATGCAGAAAGTTTTGATTAATTGTAAACTACGTGAACTGTGCTTTTTCTGCATGAGTTTTGTTTTTCAATATCTGAAGCAAACTTTTTGTCCTTGACTATCTGAGAATATCCTTTTTTACGGAACCAATCTGCAACATTATTGTCAGGAAGTTAGGTTTGCGGTAATTAGTCCTTTCTTTGCATGAACTATTTTTTCCTACGCCTACACAGCGCAACATTGAAAAGCACTGATTGACCGTAAACGTGATGCAGAAGTAGGTCAACATGTAAACAACGTCATCCGATACGAAAGTAATGTGACTTCTTGAAATCAAATAAATATATTTTTAAAAGAGAGCCGAAAAAACATAAACTTGGATTTTCCATGACTTGTATCAAGACCCAAGTACGTGCATTATATATGTTTATTGTTATTAAAGTCGACAATCTTCTTAATATTGGAGTTTATAATAAATTTCAATTATTTCTTAACATCATCGTTTGCATATTTTAAAAATTGATTATAATTACTTCACAAAAACACGTCATACTGTTTTAAATCATATTACCTCACCTATCATGTTTTAGCTTGCTCTTTTCCAATTTGGTATTTTTCAATAGACTTTTGAGCTTGAATATCATTCGTTATCTCCATATATTTCATTCTCTTTCTAATATATATATATATTTATTTATTATTCCCAATCCTTATAACTAACATGATAACTTTTTATCTTATAAATGAGATACGTTTGACCTTTTATATAATTACTTCTCAATATATAAAAAATAAGACTTGTTTTTCTGTAAAATCATTTCATAACTCATATAATTTTGTTTAATGTTTTAAAGTTTTATTTATCATTTGTGTCGTTTTTATTAAGATTTGTTTCATTGATTTTGTTTTTATTTTTCTTGTACGAAAAAATAACATTATTGTTATTAATACCAAAACATGGGAGTGTTTCGTTCTGAAATATGATCATGCAAATTAAAAACAAAATTATTTACTTTTGTTACTCACTGTTTTCTCAAATGAATGAATTTATAAGATTTACAAATCACAAATCATCATGATTTATTGATATATTATTATTAATGATATATTGCATGGTATATCTTAAACATTATGATATCCGTTCATTGCCTGATCTTATACATATAGATAAAAATCAAAAATGTAAAATCAAAAAGCCTTATGAGAACAAAAGCATAACATAACGCTACTAACAGTACAATATTCAAAATCTTCAAAATCAAATATTTTGCATATTAAGAAATACCAAGTACTAAGTATAAAATTTAGTAATATTATTCAAATAGAATTTGAAAACCAATTATTTTTTTTTTGAATAAATTCCTAAGTAAATGTATAATTTATTATTAATTATATGTATTTTCGTAAGTTTATTTTTATTAAAAATAATTACAAAAAAAGAAGAAATATGGTTAAAGTGAAGTTTACAGGAATTAGATGTTAACAAACTTATTAAATTAATTAAATCAAATTAAACAAATTTTCTTAAAAAATAATAAATTTTTAGAATTTTCTGTTATCTAAGATTTATCAAAGATTACATATCAAGTGAACATTTACTAGTATTTATTTCGATGTGGTACATAACATTAAAGTAAAATATAATGCAAATTTAAAAAGTTTATTTTATTTGGATACCTACATAATTAAAATGATAAAAATAACCTATTAAACAGTAAAACTTTTTAAACCAAAAAAAAAAAAGACTTTTAAAAACTTTTTTCAAAGTTTAGAATTGATAAAGACAAGAAATAAATAGTGCAATGTTCAAATTAAGAATCCCAATTTTTAAGATAGTGAAACATTAAGGTAATTTTATAAAATGACAAATCAAACAATAGAGGCCTCTGTAGGGTTAATATCAAGAAATATTTTCAAAATAGCTATAATATACACAAAATGCACTGTTGTATTTTCTTTTCAAAGAGAATTAATAAATAATAAATTTATTACTTAAGAAAAGAGAAATAAACAGAATTTCAATAACTTTTATAATATAAGGAGAATTTACTTTCAAAAATCTTATTTTCTCAGGATGATAAACTTTGAGATTAAAGGAAATCGACACAATATCCAAACCGTGTGATATCTGTTAACTACTTGTTTATAAAGAGCTTATCAACTTTTTATTCATCTTAACTTCTTTATTTTATCCACTCATAACTGTTAGCGACGTAGGGATGCTATATAAAAATGAAAAACCATATAGAACATCTGCTTATAAAATCATAATACTTTAATCCATAATCTTAACATTTTAAACACTATTTTTTATTTTTCAAAAATATCGTTTGAAATTTTCAATTTTAGATTTTCTACTTACTTCAGAAACAATCACCCGCTTCTTAATATCTAGGGGTCCTTTTCTAAAACCTTCTTTATATCGATGGGGTTCCAATTTCCAAATCCTTTTAAAGTTAAAGTATATAAAGTTAAATTTATCTAAATGATGAATCAATATTAAAGAGGATGTTCATACAAAATTCAAGCTACCGGAAGATGTCAAAGAGGATTAAAATGAGGAGCAAATGATGCGAACTAATGTTTGCCGGAATGCTCTTTGATCGTCCAGATCTATCGTATCCTGTTGGGAGAAAATTTGAGGGAAAAAATCTATGAGATTTTCACTGCATTGGTCTCTTTGTTGAGACTGTTCGATGAACAGAAAATATAAGTTTTTAATAAACTCACTCAAATTAAGAAAATGTTAGCCTCGTTCTGGGCGCTGTGATTCAACCGGGAAAAATTTGTGGGTCTGTAAAGACCACCGAGAAATATCCGAGGCTTTCAACATTTAAAGTGAGAAAGGTGAGAGGATCGTAAGGTTAATTGGTGAGAACAGAAAAGTAGAACACCTGGCAGGTGAAAAACACACACATAGATATCATTTCATATATACATTAAAATGCCACCTCCTCTAATGTATTCTTGCTGCGAGTTATAAATAAAAACAAAGATAAAAGAAAGAGAGATCTCGGTACTCCTTCCTTAATTTGTTCATAACATTTACTAATATATCTTTTCAAGCAGAACATTTTTAATATTTATTTATAAAGAATTGGTGTAGAGAACTTATAAGTTCTCTGATGTTGAGATTTTTTGATTCATGCGTTGCATGTTACTTTCTTGAACCTAGAAGCAATATCCATTTTTAAAAATCTGATTAATACAGGGTGTGGAAGATTTTTTCAATCAAATATACAAATAGGAAATTTAATTTGCATATTTCATACCAAGCAAGCATGAGGAAGTTACAATTAACAAAACTTACATCACTAAATTTTTCTAATAGGTTTCGCTTGCTAACATATGTTTATTTTTCCGTGATAAATGAAGAATTCAACATTAGTAGAAACGTTAGCCATTAAATTTGATTTAAAAGAGTTTGAGAAAATAAATAATTCCAAGTTTGGAGAAGAAAAATGACATAATTCATCAAAAGCTGAGCTATGAAAAAAGGTAATTATATCCTCAAGGAAAAAGTTTGGATCAACCTATAATAGACACAGAGGAAATAAGATAACAAATACTATTAACTTGTTCAGAGGTCAAGATATAAAATGTATATTTTCACTATATTTTTGATCTAAAAACTGTAGAATTAGCAAAATGTAAGAGTGCATATCCAAGTGTTTAAAACATCATAAGAGAGTTGATGGTCAGATGCTTATTATATATATTTACTAGTTTCTTTTCGAATTCCCGTCACGTAAACATGCAACAGGTTAACGTTGTTTCAAACATAAATTGAAACGAGATACTAGTAACTTCAGAGAGTTTATATGGCAAAGCTTTGAGATGCAGAAGTATTGCATAGCACATGTTGAATTTCAGTGAACTTTATAAAAGCTATGTATGCGAATGCCTTACAAATGACATAATGGTGATGAAAAAGGTGAAGACAACAAACGGCGATTGATCTCAAAAAGTCAATAAACATAAAATTTGTGAAGAAGACATAAACACGGACTCCTCGAAATTCTATAGGATGGATCAGGTGCCAAGGAAGAGTAAATATCCCCTGTTTACAGATCACCCTCTTCTAAGATCTATGAATTGATCAAGTAAACGGAACATTCCGTAGTTATATTTATATCATATGTCAGGCCTTTTATAATGACCATAGGATTTACGAATCCTGACTTTTTAAAATCCAAGTTGTTGAAATCCCTGCAACATCAACTTATATTTGAGTAGCCTGCCTCGGTTTGAAACTTGATCGTATTCAGAGCTTGCTCTTAAGTAGCAAATAAGTTAAAAGACATAAACACCATTTGCAGAATAAAGCGGAATATTACTACATGAAAAATAAGAAAACCTGACGATGGAAGAGCTTATGTCATCTCGATTGTCTTAAGATAAAGTTGTAAATTGGTCTTTGTCGTCTAATAGTCATTTAAGCACTCAAATATGAAACAGGTAGGGCAGATTCTTTGGTGTCTATTATTTCATGTTCACTGGGATAATCGATCTATGTATGGAAAAAATATTGTTAATTGCTAAAATGACCTCGGTATATCTAAATGTCGAGTTTAAGCAATGACCTCTCACGACTTTAATTTTTTTACAATAAATACTGCCATATAGAAAAAAACAGGTCCGCTAATAATGAACAATTGATGTTCATCGGGATTCAAACAGTTTGTTGGAAGACTTCTTCTCCAAAGACTACATAAACGTTGTCAACTGGGAACTCCAGTATTTACACATTCAATTGCGCTCCGTTATTAGCAGACCTATTTTTCTATTCATATGAAGCAAAATTTGTGCAAAATCTTATGCGTGAAAGAGGAAAACAATTGCTGTGGCCTTCAACTCAACATTTAGATATATCAACGACGTATTAATTGTCAATTAACAATGGTACATGTAATTTCCATTCCTATGTCGATACGATATATCCTGGTGAGCTTGAGATAAACGATACCACAGAGTCTGACACATCTGTTTCATACTTGGATATTTTACTTGAAAAAAGACGTGAATGGTAATCTAACACCCAAGGTCTATGATAAACGTGATAACTTTAACTTTTCTATCGTCAACTTCCCTTACTTATGCAGCAATATACTTTCATCACCTACATACGGACTTTACATATCTCAGTTGATTCGATTCACAAGAACATGCTCTATGTATGAACAATTTCTACAACGAGGTTAATTATTGAATAACAAGTTGATGAAAGAAGAATTTCAGCAGGCTCGTTTAAACTCAGCATTTCATAAGTTCTATGGTCGGTACAATGACAGCAAATACAATTTATCATTGAGTCAAATGCTGACTGACGTTTTTCATACTAATTGTTCGTCCATTATTTATACATTGGATTTTTTCCGTTATTTCCCGATCATGACAAGGAGCACATGGCGGGTGTGACCGGTCGGCAGGGGATGCTCACTACTCCATAGCACCTGATCCCACCTCTGATGTTTTGGAGGTCCGTGTTTGCTCTGCTCCTATTTTGTATTGTTTTGCGGTCTTTGAAATTGAATACTGTTCGTTATCTCCATATCTTTCATTCAGAGTACTTGTGTGTTGAATCAGAGTTACTGAGTATTCTGACATAGTAATTCTGTTGATGACCTGAATCACAAGATTTTACAATATATGTTCGATTTTCTTTTCATTCATAACAACCCATAGAGAAATTTTCAGTTATATTCAGGTGTCAGCAAATTTGTCCAAAAGCAACAAAATTCAATCTCCATACGAAAAGTGAGGGATATTTTTTGTGCCAGTACCTACTTTGGGCACAAGATCTCGGTTTTTACTTACCCATCCGAGAGAACTGCATGTATACTGTCGTCTCTTAAATGATTACTGGGTTAAATTAGATAAATCTTTTTTTCATTTAGACAGAGATTTGTACATGTGCTTAGTATATTATCCACCATCCCAGTCACCTTATTTAAAAAATTTATCAATAGATATTTTAGAGTCCTTAGAGAGTGAAATTACACATTTCAGTACTAAAGGGGATGTAACTCTTTGTGGTGACTTTAACAGTAGAATTGGAAACCTTTTAGATTTTATACCATGTGATACCATAGATCATCTTCCGGTTGGTGATGACTATTTGTCAGATTTAGATTCATACTGTAGACAAAGTAAAGACAATATCATAGATAACAGAGGCAAAGAGCTTATTGAAATTTGTATTGGTAATCAATTACGGGTTTTAAACGGAAGGGTTTTAGGAGACCTTTTAGGTAACTTTACCTGTTTTACAAGCAGTGGCAGTAGCATAGTTGATTATGTTCTTGTATCAGAACGCATTATAGATAAAATTATATATTTTCATGTATCACCATTTTTAGCAACTTTAAGTGATTGTCACTGTAAAATTACATGGAGTTTACTTGCAAAATTTGACAAACTTACAGACAAATCCCAAAACTCCCAAACACTGGAACAAAAACCATGTAAATTTATTTGGAATGAACAGTCTGCAAGTAGATTTCAATAGTATGTCAGTAGTGATCTAGAATTTCAAAACAAAATCAACAGCTACAATTCTTCGAGTATTTTGGATGTTAACAAAGCTGCTCATAACTTGAATGAAATTTTTCTAGATGCAGCATCTAAAACTCTAAGAAAACCAAAATTCAATAAACAGAAGAAAACCAAAAAATCTGAACCATGGTTTGACAAAGATTTACATTGTTTACGTCGTAGACTAATATCATTTGGTACAGTTTTAAGTTCTTTCCCTAGAAACCCACAGGTACGTGGCAGGTATTACAGACTACAGAAAGAGTACTCTAAAGCTGTAAAATTTAAACGGAGGAAATTTAAATCAGATATGTTGAACAAAATAAGTGAACTTCATAAAAATAATCCATAAGCTTATTGGGATATGCTATCAAAATTAAGAAACGATAGAGACACTAAAGTCCCAGCTGACTTAATATCCCCGGATACATGGTTAGATCACTTTAATTCATTAAACAAAATTGATAATGCTTTTACTGATCGTATTGAAATCATCAAAAAGCAAGTTACAGATTTAGAAAAATTTAGGTGCTTTAATGAGTTAGATATGAAGATAACAGAAGGGGAATTATCTAAAGCTATCAAAAAACTTAAAAATAATAAAGCAGTTGGTCTGGACCTTATCTGTAATGAAATGTTAAAATATGGGCAACATGTTTTTAATCCTTGTCTTTTAAAATTGTTTAATAATTGCCTTATTTATGGCATATACCCCAACTCTTGGACCAATGGGTATATAGTACCCCTTCATAAAGGAGGTGATCCAAGTAATCCTACAAACTATAGAGGAATCACAATAACAAGTAACATAGGTAAATTATTCAATTCTGTCTTAAACTCCAGATTGGACAAATTTTTAGAAGAAAACAATATTATTAGCAAATACCAAATTGGTTTCTCTAAAGCATGTAGAACATCTGATCATATGTTCATTTTGAAATCTCTTGTTGAGAAGTATTGTCATCAAGTAGGAAAGCTATATGCATGTTTTGTTGATTTCCGTAAAGCTTTTGACACTGTTTTACATGATGGTATAAAGTTAAAACTTCTACAAATGGGGGTTGGAAGTAATTTTTACAGTTTAATCAAAAATATGTATTCTAAAAACATGTCACATATTCAATTAGGAAATCATTTAACAAAACCCTTTTATACTAATCTGGGTGTAAGACAGGGGGACAATCTGAGCCCGAATTTATTCAAAATATTTATTAATGATTTACCAAGTATGTTATCCAGTACACCAGATCCGTGCACACTTAATAATTTAAAAGTACATTGTTTATTATATGCTGATGATGTTGTTCTGTTATCAACCTCAGACAATGGTCTTCAACAAAAGCTAAACACATTAAATGAATTTTGTCAAAAATGGTGTTTAAATGTAAATGTTGATAAAACAAAAGTCTTAATTTTTAATAAATGTGGTAAACTGTTGAAGAATAAATTTTTATTGAATAATAGTTTACTTGAAAATGTTACCAATTATAAATATCTTGGTGTTTATTTCACTGCATCTGGTACTTTTTCGCATGCTAAAGATGCATTGTATAAAAAGGGTCTAAAATGTTATTTTAAGTTATGTAAAGATATTTTAGCATTTCATCCATCTGTTAAAACTAGTCTTCATATTTTTGACCACACAATTAAGCCAATACTGTTATATGGCAGCGAGATATGGGGTGTGTTCAATCCTCACTCATCACGATTCAGAAATGGTATCTCAATCGACAATGTATATAATTTTTCAGAACCTGACAAGCTACATTTGAAGTTTTGTAAATTTATACTGGGTGTTCATAAGAAAAGTGCAAATTTTGCAGTAATGTCAGAACTTGGAAGATATCCATATTATATTAATATCATAAAATCAATGTTATTATATTGGCATAGATTGGAAAATTCTGATAACAGTTCTCTCCTGTACAATGCTTTTATTAATTCTAAAACACTTAGTACAAATAGAGACACCTGGTTCTCTTGTATTCTTGAATTTTTGAAATTTTTAGAAATACCAAAAAATGCCTCCTCCTTAAGTCAATCTAAATTCAAATTTGTCATCAATAATCAAATTCGAAAAAAGTTTATTTGCTCTTGGCTGAAACTGAAAGAAAAAAATTCTGATGGAAAATTGGACTCTTATGTAAAGCTTAAAAGTAATTTCCAACGTGAGGAATATTTAACATTACTAAATAACTTTAACTTTAGAAGAGGTATAACCAGATTAAGAATATCTTCTCACAAACTCAAAATTGAAACTGGCAGATATATTGGACTTGAAAGAGATAAAAGAATATGTGAAAAATGTAATTTGAATGTAGTGGAAAATGAAATACATTTTACCATAGACTGTCCTTTTTACAAAGAAAGAAGAATCAAACTTCTAAATGAAGCACAGAAATATAATAAAAATTTTCATAGCTTAGATAGTTCTCAAAAATATTTTTGGATCATTACATGTGAAAATATGAATGTCTTACTTCAACTTGGAGAGTACCTGTCTAATCATTTAATATAACATTTTAAAGCACAACAACAATATGATATGTATGTATTTTTATTTTTAACACAAATTACTGAATTTTTTGTTTATCTACTTATTGATTGCCTTTGTCTACACATGTACCTTTCATGCCTCTCTGGGGGCCCTTAATTGGAAATAAAATATTGTCTATTGTCTATTGTCTATAAAACTTTATAGTTTACGCAAGACACCAAAGTCTCCAAGGACAATTTATTGACTATTGCAATAGGTCATTGGTTGTTAACAAAATAAAGTAAATTAAAAAATATATTTTTGAAAATGTATATAATTGAACTTGTTTCAAGGTCTGCACTCATTATTAACTTTTACTCTTCAACTCGGTTTAATGGGGTTGTAAATTTATTAAGTCATTGCATTTTCAATTCGAGAGGGCAAAAGTCTCCAAATGTCTTCTTCACATTTACCCAATCAAAGGACAAAATACATTTACCTTAAGTTTCAAAACTTCACACAGTATGATAATCTGTATGGGTTCGGCAAATACTGAACCATTCGTAATGAAACAAATCTTATTATCATCCCTTTATTCAATTGAAAAATTACTATGTGCTAAAGTCTTTACTACTGAGGTTCTTAAATGAAATAAAAGTTTGAATATAAAGTCAACATAATTTCAAAAGTTCACGAAATCTTTGCATTGGGGGTATACATGTACATGTATAAAACATCATTTGCTAACTGGCGATATTTCATACAATATTGCTCACTCCGCCATGCTCACTCGTCCTTGATCCCACCTCTGATGTTTTAGAGGTGCATGTTTGCTCTACTTCTGGTTTGTACCGTTTGAAAAGAATTATGAACTGGGTTACTATTCTTTATCTCCATATTTCACAAAAGCCAGGTATTATTGTACATATGACGTTTGGAAACATTATAATTGCACATGTGTCGTAAGCCATTTGAAAAAATTCAACATGACTTCTATATATCATTGAATTTACAGCATGACATTTATCCATTACATTGGTACAATTTACATATCAGAAAAAGCCTCTGTTGTCTGTCCATGTCAATGGTTGCTTTTTGAAGATTAAATACTCTGGTGGGTACTTGCAAAGCTTAAACAATTCTCGCAGAATAATGCTTATAGTTGAACATTTTATGGACATACATTGAGTAGTTGCTCGGAAAAGGGTCGTTGCGTTTTATCGCTTTCCGTTATCACCTAGTTACAAAACTTCCTCATAGAAAGCTCGATCCCTTTTCATCTGACATATTTTCTTTTATGCTTATAAATTATTTATTTATCTATTATCAGAAGCGTACTAGTGACCCATTTCTTATAGCCCTGCTCATCAGAAAATAAAAGGTTACTGAGGCCACAATGGACGAACTTCACATCGCGTCAATCTTCATCTGAAAGCTAAATAAGAGAGATTATGAAAATGTTGCTAAATGGCCTGGAAACTGGATGTTTTACATATTAAAAACCAATGATCCTTGGGGGCAATCCGCAGGAAAATGAAACAAAATTAAATCAATTAAGGATTATATTTCCCCGGCCACGGACTCCGGCCTTTAATCACGACTTCAGCGTTGGAGTAATCCCTTTCTAGTTGAGGCTTTCTGGAGCGTCATATGCATGTAATACGGTCTAACTGATTAATAAAAATGTAAAGTTAATGCTACAAATGCAACATCAATACAGTCTGTGGCCACCAGAAGCAGAGGGTTGCCCGCTGGAGGCCATGATCAAACAACGATATAATGAAAGTTTCAAACGAACTTGAAGGGTCCATGAAAGCAGGTTTCTTTTTTAGATGGGATGGTGTTTTCATAATGCATCTCTCCTATATTAGTTCTTCGTGGCAGTTGTGGATTTCATCTAAATCGGTATACAACATGAAAAATGGAATCTTTTACAGTGATTTTTTTTTTCGTGTTAATGGTTATTCCTGGTAATAAAGAGAAGTCAAAAAAATAATATTTACGAATACATTAATTTTTTTTTTTAAATCACCATTTTCTTAGGCGATCAAAAAAAAAAAAAGATTTTCCCCTTCCTTTCATTTGAATCGCATCAAATAGGAAAATGTTTAAACAGAATCTATTAAAAAATATGAAACAAGTCCCAATTAACTTTCATATAAATTTGATATAGTCGAATTATTTACATTATGTGGTTGTGTTTGCAAGATTTGCATATAAAAGTATTTTAAACAAAACTAGAGGTATTGTGAGCTATGAGCTCACTATATAAATGATACCCCTGTCTCCTATATGAATATAATGGCATTGTCAATGTTTTGCTATGGGAAACCCGAAATATGTGTCAGATCAAAAAGTTAAATAAGGGGTCACAATGGCAATACTTAGTATGTAATAAAGATTCTATGAAAGTCTCGGTCATCAAATTTCATTCAGTAGTATGAGAGGAGTTGCGGATAAGAGATGGGTGCCCCAAAGCGTAACAGACGGACAGGCGTACAGGTAGACGGACATCCCAAATATTATATACCCTCCCACTTTTAAAGCGGGGGGTATAATAATATAGAGCACTCCTAACAACTTATTTTAAATTCTTAGTGTAAATACTTGTACTTTATTTTTTTCAAGTGTATATATATACAAGTTTTCCGGATAGAGCTAACCTGAATTTGCGAAGAAAACATACATCTTCAGAGCTCTTTAATGTAGTTCATTCCTCTTGTTCTGAAAATCAACTGTTAAAAAATTGAATATTCCCACTAGAAGAACACTTTTTTCAATCAGAGCACTTAATCCGAAGTTCATGTATTTGAATGACGCCTTTCAACTGAAAAATATCAACTGTTCATTCGCCAAGCGCTAGGCATTAGACGGATAAAGTTGTGGGTCCTTCGGGTGAGACCTTGAAAACTGAGGTTTCATGAAGAAACCCTCGCTGCATAATGGCCTGGATGCCGAGGAAAGGTCTAAGTTCAAAGTCCTTCACTGGTACATGGTGAAGTTTTTTTATGAGTGAAAAATTCTCAAACGGGGCGTAAAACAACATACAATCAATCATTCAATTAAATTAATGTCTACTTACCCAATTTACTTGAAACCCTATAAAAGTGTCTGACATGAGTTGGTGTGGAAGTAGTAACAGAATATGTTAGGAATATATAAAAAGTTACCTTCTGGGATGACAATTCATATAGCGGAGAGATTGTACAACTCTCGAATCTAGCACAGTTTTTGTGCGCAGCAAAAAAGATGTAAATATATTGTAGCAGTGAATATATAGATCTGAAGCCCTCTAGATCTGCTTGTCAAGTTCATCTCAATCTTTATATACCAGTGAGCTAGAGACCTTGCAAATGTAGTTAAAACATGCACATGTTTTTTGCTCCTATACTAGCACTTTACAGCTTTCTTATATATCATATTTCGTGTTGTAAAGCTTACTCTCGTTTTCCTTTCCTTTCTTGTCGCGGTAAAGTATATGTAACTCTGTACAATTTTCAGCAAAAAGGAGTCGATTGAAAATCGAACCCCGTCCGACTTACAGACTAAGCTCACTAAAGGATTATGACTATAATGCCAGGAAAGTCCATGCTTTGCTCTGGGAGATCCGAAATAAGTGACAGATCAAAACTAAATAGGTCATAATGGCAAAATCCGTGAAAGTATCATCAAATTTTATTCAGTGATATATATGGGGAATTAAGGATAAGAGATGGTACCTTTCAACGCATGTATTATAGAAAGAATGGCAATGTCCATGTTTTGTTACAGGAAACCGTAAATATGTGTCCGATCAAAAAGTAAAACAGGAGATACACAATGGCACTATTTAACAAAGATTCTAGATCTGTGAAAGTCATTAAATTTCATTAGTATAAGAAGAGTTGTGGATAAGAGATGGGTATCCCAAAGCGTAACCGACGGACGTACAGACGGTCGAACATCCCGATCATTACACATGTTTACCCTCCCCTTTTCAAGCGGAGGTATAAAAACATTCATTTGGCTTGAAAATGGTATATAAGATAAAACACACTTTGCTACCGCATCTTATTATCGTTTGCAGCTAACTTTAAAGTTTCACGTTATGTCACGATCTAGTTGACAGCTGCACTCAAGGTAAATTGTACACGGACTGGAACTTTCTTCATATCCCTGATTGGTTGCTCGTGCAACAGACTATTTCTGTGTCAATGTTGATAATTTGAGCTGACCAATCACGTGAGTAGTTTACGCTGGATGCATCTGACGAAAAAGATCGTGACGTAACGTGACACTTTACAGTTAGCTGCAAACAATAATAAAAATAGTTTTAAACAGTTTCCAAATAAATATCGAAAAATCTTATATCGATCGATCTGGCATGATTATTTTTTGTAATATTTTGTTTGAAAATATTTCGTCCTTTGAAAAAAATTATTCTAACTTTCTATATGGTAAATAATTATTTCAAGTTCCTGTCAAGCTTTTGAAAGTTATTCTTATTTACACGAATGACCATGGTCATAAAGGCAAAAAGAACTAGAAAGAAAAAAAATAAACAGTATCTGTTTCCGTCAATAAATGTCTGCTACGAAAAAAATCATCTTCAATATCTGTCGGCAAAACTTCAACCAAGCAAGTATTATTAATAACGATTCGATGACCGTAAATGGTGTTGCATGATTCATTAAACGATTCTGCATAATTAAGTCAGCTTAGCCTTTGAGAGTCCGATTTGAAAAAGAATATCAAATATTATATTCAAAATAGACCATGTATTTTCCCTAGCTGCATAATATTTCTCTGCAACATAGAAAAGAAGATGAAGTTGTATCTTTTGTTCAAACACGTAAGGATATTCGACCAACGCGTTTGAAGGTATTGTGGCGTACGATGTTTCGAACCTTCGTCAAACCGTCTGCTCTTTCGGTCCGATGAACGGGTTACGAATCGAAAAGCAAAGAACTCCCAAGTTTCTTAAGCATGTAGTGGGAGGTGCTAAAAGCAGCTGACTGGGAAAAAATCCTTTCAGTCGTGAAAAATTTATGTAATTGTTTCAACAGATGGACGCTAGATTTGTGGCGCGAAAAGGAGAAGTTTTGTGTCACTTTCTGGCTTGTTGAATTTATTGTAGATATATCTATTCCCCCATGAGCTTATTATTTACATAACAGTGGAAAATTGAATTATTCTACTACATTTGTAAATTGGTTCGACTGTCTCACTACATATGTTCCTGTCGCTAGGTTGATTCAAGCAAACGACAGCTGAGAAAGACTGATATGCAATATATTTGTAAAATTAAAATCTAGTTTATTGAACACCGAAATGACTAAACTTTATTTTTTTTTTTTTTTGCCTGATAAATCAAAAAATAAATATGATTAGAAATGAAAACTATACACGTATAAAATATTGACATAACCGGGATTTTATTGAAAACGGTTTGTTGATGCTGCATGTTTGAAAGATACACTTCAGTTGCAAGCCTACAAGGAACCGCTCTTTATGACGTCGTATTACTTTGACCGTTGAAAGCGTATTGTAGTTATTCTTGGCGTATATTCCTGGAACTGAAGGAAAAAAGGATTTATTTACAGTTTGTTTGATAAATAATTAGTATTCAGAATTTGAACTTTTCGTGTTTAAGCGCTAAAAAATACAGACTGTGACATGCTTTATGTTTTTTCTTACAAATCAGTCATGGTTCCTCGTCTAAATAATACATGCAGATGAACGTATTTTCTTTTTTTTTCGAAATGAACGAAATCGAAAAGGATGTCGTGTTCTATCGGTAACTGAGCATCATTTTGATCGGGCAGAAAATGTTTTGAAAACTTCCTTGAACATTTTGAGAAAAAAATGTCAAAACTAACACGAATATCCTTTTTCTAAAGGGAGAGGTGGAATTGGATCCGCAGAAGATTCCTTCTGCATATATTAGGCATTGGAATTCCCAAGAAATGTGTTGATCATATTTTTACATTTACTTGCAGCTATTATAAAAAAAAAATAAAATAACCGACCTATCTTTTGCTACATGGTCTTGGTGTATAACTGTTTTTAATAATTGAAAAATAACTTCTCTCATGAAACTATTAAAGAAAGAAATTTTGAACAACATCCACAGTGTATAAAAATCTAAAAAGAAACATCTAAACTATCAAAGGACACAACATACGTTAAGAGTTGAAACGTCTCAGCTTCTTACGATACACTGCGAACCGGGACCGTTGACAGTTAACATTGTGTTACATGGCGTACTTTACTTGAAACGTGAAGGACACGTCATTTTTAACAAGGTTTCCCTCTCAAACCACTATTGTTTTTGAAAATCAGAATTGCTATGATCTATGTTTACACAGAAAAATTCTGTTGTTTTGTTATTGGGTTCATGGCATATCTTGTAATACAATCACACGCGTTTAAATTTAGTCGTAGAAAAGTTAAGCTCACATACAGGTGTTGAACAGATGGCGAAAAAACAAGGAACTTTATCGAAAGATAAATTAATTAACAACATGACCGAATTTGTTGTTATTGGATAACTCTAAATTATCATTTTTTTTAATACTAAATGAATTCAGACTCATTCAAACAAATTCAAACTATTTTCTGTACAGACTTGGTGTATGAATAATAATTGTTAACTTATCAATCCGTTTACTTTTTTAGCTTTGTTTGGGTCAACGGACAAACCGATTTTGAAAACCTAACAATGAAGTTTTACGATGAATTGTTTCAATCGTCAGCTTCCCTTACCCATGGAGCAATATACCCATATCACCTGCTTATGTAGTTTACTATCTATCAATTTTTTCGATACGCAAGAGTATGTTCCACTTACAATTTCTAATGCGGGGTAAGTTATTGATAAATACGTTGATAAAATAAAAATATCAACAGTCTTGTTTCGCAAGTTAACACAATAGCTTTGTCAGTAAATACCAGATTTTTATTTTTTAATGGGCATCTGAGAAAACTCTCTCTCTCTCTTCTTCTTCTTCTTCTTCTTCTTCTTCTTGACACAATGTATACATGTATAAGTGAAGAAATATACATGCAAAAGAAATATAAAGGTAACGAGCAGTAATAAGCCCCAAAATCCATAGGACCAATACAAATTGAGAATAGAGCAAAACATTTATTTTACTTCTGAAACATGAAACCTTGGATCAGGTGCCATATGGCATGGAGGAATTATCATCCCTGTAGACAGATCCCACACCCATCAGGTGCTCCTCATCATGTCATCGTAAAAACTGAAAAAAATAATGGCCTAACAATTCAAATTTTTAATATCAGTTCACCTTATCATAAGATTGTATTTGCTGAAAATATGATTGTACAAAAGTCATGTATTGACCTTAGAATTTGAAAAATGTTGACTTAAAATGAGACTATTGATCTCCTTGTTTCATCAACACATTTGTCAAGAGAATTTTTTTGTAGGTAGAGAATACTCTTACGTATCGCATCAACCTGGAGACATGCTGATGCGTATAATTATGGTTTAGCTACATGAATAAGGGGAGTTGAAGATAGAAATGTTGGTCATCGTTTTCATTATAAAGTTTTGTTCCTAGTTATATTCCCCAAACGGAGTTTGGGAACATATTGTTTTTTTTCTATCAATTTCTTTTCCTGCAATATATCCATATACGAAACAAATTTATCAGGCTCTATGGTGTCTTTTATTTCAAAGTAAAATTGACATTTCGAATCAACGTTGAAGACATGTTTATGAATGAAAAAAGGAAAATGAATGCTTTTCATTTATAAAATGTCATCGATGTATCCAAATGTTACATTGAAGCTGGGCAAATGATTTTTTTCTTCTCGCACAGAAATTTCAGAAGTTGTATATTAAAAATTTAAGCATTCATTAAATAAATATTATCTTGTACTCAGGAGTACTTGTGAGCAAAATATCAGGAATGTTTTAACACAATAGTTTTGCAAGTAATGCTATTTAAGTACATATACCTTGAAATAGTAATGGTTAGATGTTCAACTGTCTTTAAATTGTTTTTGAAAATGTTAAATTGTGATTATAGACCATTGAATTTATGTCTAAATACATGTATATTTTTGCAATGTTAAAAATTACAGTCAAATTGTGGACTCATAAAATTCAAAATTATTTTCGAATTTCATGAAAATCTATTTAGAAAAGTAAAATTTCACAATGATGAAAAATAATGGTCCAATATGTGAATTTAATTTAATTAAATTAACTGAAACAGAAACATAAAGATTTGTTTTTATTTTTTCTTTCCGACAGTTATAAATATTTTCACAATTACATGAAATTCGAAAAAATATCGAGGATTTCGGTCAATATGCAGTAAGTTTAGACAATATAGGACGTTTTCTTGTAATCATATAACATTCTTTCAGTTGTCATATATTTTCGTTATTGTTCAACTATTTTCTTAATTCAGTTGTAACATTTCCCAGTGAAAGAAGAAACAGAATAATCATTAATCTATGCATCTTGTTGAAGGAACTTTACTATTTTGTCTCTTAATTTATAAAATCGCCTGATTATTTTAGCTTTTAAATATGTAGTTTTTAAATTATTTTTATTATATAGTTTTCAAAAAAAAGGGAATTTACAACGTTCTCTTGGGTGAATATTTTCTTTTATACAGGTGACCATCGTCGATAATTCTCCCGATCAGCATGATCAGAGATAGATTAATTAGTCTGCCCCAAAATCTGCGCAATTAACACAGAATATACAAAATGTATACAAGATATATACACATCGCCAAGCTGCTCTGTACAGTGAATTACTATGTACGCGTGTTTCTTCTTTCACTGCGCGGTATCCCACCATCTTCTATCATGACGTAATCAGGTAATAGTAAGGCCAGAGACTGCCATGGGAAGGATCCGCTTCGACCAAGGGTCTGCAAACATTTTTTTTTTTCAGATTCACTTTTAAAAAAAAAATACTAAGTATTCGAAAATATGTTTAATTTAATAACATCATAAATAGAAAACATAAATTAAATCTCCCAGTTAAAAAATAATGTAAATCTGCACTTCTCAATGTCCATATCAATGAGTAGGTGCAAGACATTTAGAGTTTAATTGTACTTGGAAGTTTAACTCCACCAATAGCGCTAAAAAGAATACATATCCAGATGTAATATACACTTAATCAGTACAGTAAAAAGTTAACTCTTTGAGAAAACAAGACCAAAAATTGGATGTATAGTCTATCTTGTTACGTCTTCAATTTTTAATGTTTAGAATTACGCCTAAACGACGTACGCAACAACGTCAAAAATGGATATTTATACGTTTCAAAATCAGCACCAATTCAGATGGATATTGATTGATTAAACATTGACAGAGATTTGTTTCTTTCTGTTTCTGTTATACAAGTTTCAAATATTAAAAAACAATTTTAACACCCGAATGTATTCAGAGGCGTAGTCACAAACTTAAAAGTGGGGGGCTCAACTCCAGAAATTCTTTGACAAGGAAAAAAACATTTAAAGTTTACCAAACTCGAAAATCCTATTTCGTG
>PRKT01000223.1:410519-480353 GCA_003671525.1 Saccostrea glomerata | reverse complement strand
CCCCCCCCCCCCCTGTGACTGCGCCTATGGTATTGTATAATTATTATTATTATTTATTATTTTATTTTATTTTTTTATTATTTTTTTTATTTATTTTTTGGTATACTACACATACGTTGCAATATTCACAATATAATTTAAGATATATATATATATATAAAAGATGGCATTAAACAATATAATCAATATAAAATATCGGAATCAATCAGTTTTGAAAGACATGAATTTATATATATATGATTCACATAAGATTATATTTGTATACCAAGGATAACCCATGAAAGCCAATGGCTTATTTCCAATGGGGTCCTTATACTCAAACATGTATATCAATTGGATGTTAAATAATATAAGCACATAAATATAAAATTAAAATACTATAGCTAAGATATGGGATCAAGTTGACAACACAGAGATCCTTAAAAATGGAGTGTATTATGAATGTATACCAAATATTCACATGATTGTAATTGGAACAACTTATAACAAAAAACTAATAAAACACAACTTGACCTTTACACTGGGCAATTCCCCTTTCTAATAAAAATTTCTTGACATTTCTTTTAAAAACAAAATTACTTCCAGTATTTAAAACAGGTTTAATTTCTGCTGGTAACATGTTCCAGTCTTTGATTCCATTAAAATAAAATGATTCAGATTGTTTTTGCTTAATTATTGGAACGACAAAATCTGCATTTGAGACTGATCTAGTATGATAGCTACTAAAATTTGACCGAAGTATAAAATGTTCATTAAGATAAGAAGGGGCTTTTCCCTGAAAAATATTAAAAACATGGTTGAGTCTAAGCTGAGAAACTCTATCTTGAATATTTAATAAATTTAATTGACTAAGTATTTCGTAATTAACAGATGCCTGTGGACCTAAATTCAAAATAAAACGAACCATCTTGTTTTGACAAATTTGTAACCTTTTCTTTAAAGTTCTGGATAGCCCTGCATACCAAGCTTTACAGGCGTAATCAATATGGCATTGTATTAATGCTGAACACAGAGTCATTTTACAAAAAGTATCTAAAAATCGGGCTTGTCGGTACAGTAATCGCAATCTATTATTTACTTTCTGGACAATCGATTCAACAATGTATTCACCACTTAAACATTTGTCGATCAAGACTCCAAGATATTTAACTTTTTCTTTACAATCAATGTTGTGGTCATTACATGCAACCTGGAATTTTTCAACATTTTGAAGCTTTCTTTTGGAACCAAATAAAATGCATTCAGTTTTACCTAAATGTAACGATAATTTATTATCAACAAGCCAGTGCGAAGTCTGATCTAAAACTTTACCAAGCTTTTCTGATATAAAATCAGGATCTTTATGTGCAAATAAAATGGCACTGTCATCAGCGTATAAAATAAGTTTACAATCTGCGTCAACACTAGTAACCATGTCATTAACGTAAATTAAAAATAATAAAGGGCCTAGAATACTGCCCTGTGGTACACCACAAGTGATAATACCAGCATCTGATGAAATTCCATTACTGTGAACAAACTGTTTTCTTTCAGACAAATAAGATAAAAACCAATCAACAGATTGAACACCAATTGCTTTTAGTTTTTTACAAAGTATGTCATGGTCAACAGTGTCAAATGCCTTTTGCAGATCAAGCATAACCATTCCAGTATATAATCCCTTTGCAGTATTATCTCTTATAAAATCAAATAAATGTATCAAACAAGTTTCAGTGGAGTACTTACTTCTAAAACCAGATTGAAACTCATATAAGATATTATTACGATCTAAGAATTTTGAAAGTTGCATATGAACAGATCTCTCTAAAATTTTTGAAACAACACTAAGAATACTAACCGGTCTATAATTACCTACTTCTAGTGAACTGTTCTTTTTGTGAATAGGTTTCACCCTAGCTGTTTTCATATCTTCAGGAACAATGGAAGAAGAAATGGATAAATTTACAATATATGTTATAGGAATCTTTAGAAAATCAGCTCCATCACGAATGAACCTAGATGGAATATCATCAAGCCCCGTACTTTTAGAAGGGTTCAATTTTAAAAGCTCTTTGTATACAAAACTTTCACTGACTGTTTTCAGAGTAAAAAGTTTATCATTTTTGGAATAAAAAATTTTAAAACATTCACTATCCACCCAAAAATATTTAAAGGTGTGGGGAGTTTGCTTACCAGTGAAGCTGCAATATTAACAAAAAAAATCTAAACTCTATCGCCGAAACTGACATTGCAAGTAGATTTACAGGAATTTTAACATTTGATCATAGCTACATATTGTATGATAAATAAAAGGAAGTTTAGACCCCGTATTATTTCTAGTTTGGGTATTACAATTGGGTTTACTTATGTACTAAAACAGAGTTAAACTGCAACAACAAATCGAAATCTGTCAAACTACCGTAAAAAGAACGATAAGCCACTATGAGGACTGAAATTCAATCGGGTTCAATGTTCAATAAAATATGTACGTAAACAAGACTGACAGTCGGATTTTTAGTCACTTTATCTTCTTAGTTATTTAGCTAAACAACATGGTTTTAGGCCTATATATTGCATATTTACCGGGTCTCATTCATTACTAAGCCACTATTTTTGCCAGGGAGTAAGCTTCACCGAGGTAACCATTACGGATGTAAGAAATAAAGGAAATTTAAGTTATAACCAATGTAACACAGGTACTTGGGTCGTGGTTTATAAATATGTAAAAAAAAAAAAAAAAAAAAAGTACTTTTTTTACATATCAATAAGGTACATTATACATATTTATAAACCACGACCCAAGTACCTGTGCAATGAAATAGAAATTCTTGACTTGTTCATAATTTTTTTTCTAGACCTATGAGGAATCAAAAGTGAAAGAGCTTTAAATTAATTGACTTCACAAGAATCATAAGTATGGAGGAATTTGATCAGAATGTCAAAGAAATGATGACCTCTCCAAGACAATTGATTTTCCAAGATATTACAGTATCGATGGGAGAGAAGATAATTCTTGACAATGTATGTGGTGTGGCACAGTCAGGAAAACCTCTAGCTATAATGGGACCCAGTGGTGTGTTAATATGCTATTTTATTCATTGAAATATGGCATTTTTAAGAATAATAATGATTATGTCTAAAAGACAAGATCCTCCAGGGAATGGTTAAACAGAAATTTTTAAGCTGAATTAATAAAGTTTGCATCAATTATGCACGCTATGATTTTATGAACATTGTATTTCTCTGTAAATAAAGGTGCTGGAAAAACAACATTACTAAACACATTAGCTGGAAGAACACCTCTTACTTCAGGGACCATAACTCTCGATCAAGAGCATATTGGAAAACAGCACAAGAGAAAAATTTGCTATGTTCTTCAACAAGACATTTTCTTCCCAAACCTGACCTTAAGAGAGACATTAAAAGTGTGTTTAATAAATCTTTCATTTTGTTGTCTGTTTCTGTATACATTTTGTATTTGATTTTGTTCATAAAAGTGCAGTATTTTTAAAAAATCTTTTTACTCTCTTACCTGTATTCCTATGTTTGGGTACCTGATCATGTCTTTCCCTTAAATTGTTCCAACTCAGAATAACTGGTATTTTATATTTAGAGTTGTTGTATTGTATTGTACTTGACACAGTTCTTGTTCTAGTCAGATTTACCTTTCCTGTTTCAACAGTTTGCAGCCATGATAAGAATCTCGGATAAAGTCAGCTTTGAAGATAAAATGAACCAGATGGAAGATGTTGTAGAAGCCCTTAGTCTGAAGAACTGTCTTGACACCAGTAAGATGGCATTAGAATTTTAATTACTGTTAAAAGTTCATCAGTACTATAAACTTCTATTCAAGGAGATGAAAAGAGATGCTCATGGGTATAGTGCTCCCTACTTGTCATTCTGCTCTGCAGGTCACATAATAATACATGCACAGTCAAACATTGTTATCTTAAACTTTTTTGGACCATGCTAAAAAAAGAAACTCTTGAGTTATCATGGTTATCAGGAATTTTGAGATACTAAAGCTAAAATATAGAAAGAAAAAGCGGTGGAAATTTCCAGCACACTTAAGCTTCAAAATAAGCATGGTATTGGATATATCAGGGTAAAAGATACCAGAGTTACACTGTATTTAATAAACTTGTAGTGGTTGGAGGAGACATGATGCCGGGACTGTCGGGTGGGGAGAGAAAGAGGGCCAACATTGCCTGTGAAATTCTGACTGACCCCTCCTTAATACTGCTAGATGTATGTATACTGTATAGAATTGTAACATTTTTGAGTACAGTAAGTCATGGCTATACAGCAAAAACACTTATATTGAATTTGTGTACACAGTGAATTGATGTTAAATCCTTAAACAATTGTATTGTTAGGGCATACATATAAGAGATTAGTGAGTGATATTAAAGAAACCTGATGTATGAATTTTAGGAACCTCTGACTGGACTTGATGCTAGCACAGCGTATAATCTGGTAAAAATGCTACAGACTTATGCCTTGTCACATAACAAAGTCATCATAGCAACAGTTCATCAACCCTCCTCCAAACTCTTCTTCTCCTTTGATAGCCTCCTTCTGATGTGTGAGGGTCAGGTAGGTCAAAGGTCAAAGGAATATGAATATTAAAATTGAAATACATGTATAAACCATTAAATCTTGAAAAAAAAAAAATATATACTTAATATCCAGTCATTTTCAGGTAAAAAATAGAAATATATCTATGGAGGATGTCCAAAGACTTGCAAATTTTCAGCATAGAATTTTTAAAAATATTTTTATGGAAGTAAAAATCATGATTTAACTTTCAAAGTTTTCTTTTTCAGAATGCATACTATGGTAGCACAGATAAAATGGTTGACTACTTTGATAACATAGGTGTTGAGATAGCAGAAGGATTTAACCCAGCAGATATAATTTGTGAGTATTTCAAATTAGTTTCTTGTTAAGCAGAAAATTGCATAAATTTTTTATCTTTTAGAGACTAAGATTCAGCGGCATCAGCCATTATCTATGGGTTTTATTTTTCCAGTGGAAAAGATGAAGGACTGTACAGATACAAAAATAAAGATATTAGAAGCTGCCAAAAATGTTAGGTGAATACAAAGCTAATTCTCAATCAAATGAAACTTAAAATGATCTGAAAATTTGTCACGAGTTTATTTTATGACAGTCTTGTCTCAAACATTTTATTTCATGATACATGTCTGAAACAACATGTCTTGTGTAACTGTTCCAACAGAATAAAAGAAGACTGGCATCTTCCTAACAAGTCTGACTCCTTAACATATAATGATCCTGGCTCTCCCACAATGCTGAAACCTCCACAAAATAAAACTAAGAAACCATCATGGTTTTCCAAGGAGAAGAAAGCTAAGTCTGATGAAGAAGGTAACTTAAACTTTCAAGAAATAACTTTTCTTCAGTGTTACCAATCAAAATAAAACATGTACAACTAAACATTCAGAAAATTTACCAATATTATCATTGTAACCATAATTCGTTATCCATTTATGATTTATTAATTTTTACTTATACATGTACATGTATTAAGTAAAAGCATTAGTTTTTTGTTAGGATGAATTTGGAGTTATGTCAAATATATATCTTTTAATACAGTAACTGTTTATTGCTTTATTAAGAATAATTAATCCTATTCAAAGGTAATTTCAAGAATTTTTCAACAACAGAAATTCTATTTTATTTCTAAGAACCAGGTAGTGTACATGCTAGTTTAATGGACCTGGATGAGATCTCTGCATCATCATCAGACAATGATAGAAAGTGGCCCTCGGGATTCATAACTCAGTACACCTACCTCACTATACGGTCATTCCAGCTGGCCAAATCTCGACTCCTGGACCCGTCTAAAATCCTGGAACACGTTGTTATCTGTTTGATTTATGCCCTGATCTGGTTCCAGCTGCCTAGGACAGAAGAAACTGTGCGGGATAGGATGGGTGCTGTAAGCTGGATTTTTACAAAATTCTGCAAAATTTAGATATGTTTTAAATCTATAAATTTTATTTGTAAAGTAAAATACAGATAAATTAGAAATATAAGTTATATCTTGAAAACCATATTGAAAGGTATGTTGGAGAGTGGGAAGTTCCAAACAATTTATTTTCATGTATCGGTTAATGGGTATTTCAAAGCGCATGTACATGTACATGTACCTCAATAAGTGTATCTCAGACAACTTTCCATGCAGATACTGTCAAACCTAGAAATAAGAAGATATTTGACATTTATGATACTGAAGTTCAACTGTGACAACATTTCAGATATTTTTTATTGCCATTCACTGGGGATTTTTGCCATTATTTGAAGCAGTGTCAACTTGTAAGTAAATGTTTATCATCTGGTAAATAAACAGAAAAGGCACTCTTCTGTGCATTTCAATAATACATATTCAAAGGTTTTGGACAAAAACAACATAATTTTTCTTATGCATGGGGCACAGACTTACAGATTGAATATTGAAAGAGGAATGTTCCTTTAATATACATGTAATAGTAGTTGATTTGTTTGGCATTAAGCTTACTTTGAAAATTAAGTGATTTTCCTTCTCATTTCATTTTAATACTTGTACTAGCAGTACTGGCAAAGACAACTATCTGTTTTTTTAGGTCACCTGAGTCACTCAGGTGACCTATTGCTATCCGTTTTCGTCCGTCGTCGTGCGTCGTGTGTTGTGTGTTGTGTGTCGTGCGTCGTGCGTCGTGTGTTAACATTTGAACATTTTCAGCTTCTTTTCGGAAACCACTGAACCAATTTCAACCAAATTTGGTATACAGCGTCTATGGGTGAAGGGAAACATAAATTGTGAATTTTATGGTCCCCGCCTCCCTGGGGCCTGAGGGGTGGGGCCAAAACCACAAAAACTAATGAAAAATCTTCTTCTCTACTTCTGGACATCAAGCAGTCAAACTGTTTGTATGAATGTAATGAGCATTGAGTCCTCTACCAAAATTGTGAAAATTATGGCCCCAGGGTCAGGGGTTCTGGTGTTAGGGTGGGGCTCTATTGATTATATAGTGAAAAGAAACAGTTCTTTGAACATCTTCCTCTTTGCTCCTGGGTATTAGATAAACTAAATTAGTATATAGTTATAATGAGCAAGAGTGCCTAAACCTGATTTGTAAATTTTATGGCCCCTGGGTCAGGTGTTATGGTGGGGCCCTATAGTGAAAATACTTTAATTCTTTGAAAATCTTTTCAAAGAAAGGTGCCTCTATCAAATGGGGAATTCCATGCCCCCTGGGTCAGGGGTTGGGGGATGTTACATGTACTTAGTCTGAAAATAAATTAATGCTTTGAAATTTGCTCTTGAGTATTAATCAACCATTTATGATGAAATAAAATTTATGATAAAATTTCGAAAATTTTGAAATACCTGGTAAGTGGCCTCAGGGTCAGTGGTTCCTTTGGGGTGGGGTGCACAACTGGTAAAAAGAAAAATTAGTAGGAAGAGCATTTTTTCTTTGTTACTCTGATGTACCTCTGGGTTTTAAGTAACTAGAGTAAGCAAGCTCAGTGTATAATTATGATAAGCAATGGTGCCTCTTTCAAAATTGTGAATTTCATGGCTTCTGGTTTAAAACATGAACCAAATTCAATTATGCGAAAGTTGTTACATGATACTCAGGTGACCTACAAGGCCCGTGGGCCTCTTGTTTTAATTAACTCCTACTAAAAGTCTGAGGCATTTTAAAGTGTTTCACTAAATGTTAAGTGATACATGTAACCCCCCAAAAATTAAAAAAAAAGTTTTTCCCCCTCTAATATGGACTGTATTGAAATTATCAGTTGACATACAACACAACGAATTGAAGTACATTATTTTAACCTGTAATAACTATGCACACAAATGTAGCATCTTTTAATTTGAAGTTTAAATATTAGGAAATGAACATTAAATGACGCAAATGTGTTTACCTGTATTCTTGATTGACAGTTCCCATGGAGAGAGTGGTTATCAACAAAGAACGGGCATCGGGCTGGTATAGACTGTCTGCCTACTACTGTGCCAAAATGACCAGTGAGCTCCCACTGACCCTATTACAGCCTCTGACCTTTATAGGGGTCAGTTACTGGGCCATCGGTTTGAATGGAATTGAAGCATTTTTTGCCACCATTGGAACGGTTTTCATAGATAGTATTGTAGGACAGGTAAATAAAAGTAAAGTTTTTTTTACTACCTGAAAGGAGTTGAATACTATCTCGTATCAAAAGATCTTTCAAGGACACGTACTGTCTAAATCCATACCAGTTAATGTGTTTATTTGATAAAGAGAAATTTTCCAGAAGACTTTCATAATAGCATAATTTTTTTTCATATGTATGATAAAAAGTAAACAAAAATCATTCAATTTTCTTCATTTAAACCTTGCTGATAACCATTATCTAAAAGCTATGAATATTGTCCATTTGCAGAGTATTGGTCTTTTTCTGGGAATTATTAACACTGAAATGAGACAAGCTATCACAGTTACCATACTCATAGAAATGATCATCATGTTACTGGGTATGCTCTTGCTTTCTCTATTTACATGTACTTTGTATAATTCATATCGGTAATTGGAAGATTCAGACTATAAACACTAGGAGTTGCAGCTCTATAGTCACTCATCCAAAGAATAAGGATGAACAACTAGAGGGCTGCAATGCCACCCATTGAGTGTATATACACTGTGCACTGTGCACAGAAACTGTTTCTTGATTTATTTCTCCAAATATACATATAGCAAATTCAAAATATTTTATCCTTGTCTTCTTTCCGCATTCTTTTACTGTTTCAACAATAAAGCGTTCCCCATATTTATTGTTTATAGCCCTTCTGGGCCTGAAAGTGAGCACTGTCATTTTGGGTGGCAAGACAATTCTGTCCAATATGCTCAAACAGATCTAAACTACAAAATTAGTCGATAGAGGTTTAAGGAATTGCTTATGTGCAGTTGAGGTAATGTTTACAGAAATGAATCAAGTAACTACATATAGCACAACTTCTTATGTGCAGTAAATTTAAAAGCTTTTTATTGATGGCACTGTTGCAGTCTGTCATTTTCCCAAACAAATACAGTTCTGCAGCTAAAGCAATAGTCTATAGTATATGGAATACAAGGATGATTTTCCAACAAATGGCCTGACTTTTTTTGCTGTATATTATATTTATATATGTGCAATGTTGTTTTTTCTCAGCTGGACTGTTTACCAGAAACTTGCCCTTCTGGTTAGATTGGATGAAGTACCTGTCCTTTATATTTTATTCCTACAACTGCCTGATATATCTGGAGTTCAACAATGGCCCTCCCCTGGAGTAAGATTTTTAAAATAATATTTCAAGTCATCACACTTCATTATTAGAAATCATTATTTTGTTTTCATTTCAGTACACTACATTGTATTTACTTCTTAAAGTTACATTAAATAAAATTTGAAGCAACATGTTAGATATTGCTTTTTTCTTGGAGTCAGTTAATAAGTTCATTGGGAACATTTATCCTGAATATAAATTGAATTTGTGTAAAATACAATGTTTGTGTTTATTTTTTCCCCCAGATGTCAGCGGGGAGGAAATGGTTCAGCGTACCCAGTCTGCCATGTTGCCAACACTACAAAAATCCCCTCCCACCAGGTCCTGGAGTATTACGACATTACATGGGAATTCTGGCAATACCTGCTGCCTTTGTTTGGTTTTGCCATTGTCTTTCGCAGTTTAGGGTATATTTGGCTGCGGTTTGTGCAGAAACCTCACTGACATGAAGTTTATTGGAAGAGAATTACATATTTGAGGTGCTATATTATCAAATTTTATTTTTATTTTATGAATGAGGCAAAGAAGAATATGGCTTGATTAAAAAAAAATCTCAGAACAATTTTCAGATGTTCTTTGTATAAATAAGAAAATTTCCATCTGGTTTTAAAAATAAGTACTAAAACTTTCCAAGCAGTTTTAGTAATTAGTAATTTTTTAGCTGTCCTTGGTATTAATTAAAATTTTGAACAGTTTAAGTGATAATAAAATTTTTGTCCTGTTATTTTTGTAGTAATGAATCCTACTCTGAGATTTTATTTTAATTGAATCATCTATTGGTAAACTATGATATGTTTTCTTTTATAACTTTCAATTTTGAATTAGATTACATTAATGACATATTGAATCTGTAGAAATGTAGTTCGCTGGTCTGAAAAGTTGGGATGGGTGACCAGAGAGCAACAGTACCACTAATTGGAGAAATTCAAAGTATATTACATGTATTATGCACAAAAAATGTTCTTTTGCAGCTTAATACATGTATATTTTTAAATGGGGTAATTTTTTGTTTTAAATTATGTGCTTCAAGGTATTCCACATGCAGAGTTATGCTATGATACCAAAACTCAACAGGTATATTTTTTCAACTTTACATATCCTTTACTCATGTTGCATATGATAAGATTTTATCAAATATATATATGATTGTATATTTTTTTTCATACTGATTATGAATCGAAAAAGCATATCATCTTTACTGATTAATTTTTATTCGGTCAAACCCAAAATATATTTAAAGAGATTGTGTTAATACTTGATTGCAGATTGGTACATTTTAGTCATATATATATATTAATTAGTGCATAATAAAACATTGTATGAGATTATCATTTGTAAAAAGAATCAAGTGTTTAATCAGAAATGGAATTTAAATGTAGATGTCATATTTTATTAACAGATTGTTATTCAAGTACACTGTACTGTACATTATTTTATTTTAATAATTTTATTCTTTTTTTCAAAAGTATTTTATCTTTGAATCTCGATGCATAATAATAATCTGATTAAGTGCCTATAGATGTAAAACATACTGTATACAGGAAGTGGAAATTTCAGAAATGCGGCATTGGCAGACAGCTTGTAACTACATGTAATAACTTTTTTAAATATAAGTACATATATAATTTATTTTTAAAAACATACAAATAATTATTGGGATGTCTCAATGCATCAATGTAGTGTGACTCAAAAGAGGTTTTTTTTTCACATTAATACAATAAACAAATTATCAAGTTTCCTTCTTCCTTAAAATCAAAAGAACAACAATGAGGGAGAAAGCAGCAATGTATAAATGATTTTTAATATTGTGCACATTTTTTTCTTCTGAAATTCATGTATCTTCATCATGAAACATTGTGATAATTGTAAACAGTCCCAGAAATATATGAACATTCCAAAGTTTATATGAATTAATATTCCATTGTCAGATATAAGAGAAAATTATTTTATTTGTGTTTTATCTCTGCATGTAGTATATTTAGTAGATACTCAAGAAGATTTAGGATTTTACTGTTGTTTTATTGAATATTTACACAGTTATTAAATTTATTTATTTTATTTTTTTTTAAACGTTTTGTACAAGTGTACATGTATTAGTTTCAATAAAAAGTTAAAGAAAATAATTTCAAAGTCATTATTTAAACTTATGTTTGAAACTTAGATCATTGTACTTTCAAGTGAAGAGATTATTATTTGAATATTAGGGATAAATTTACTTGAAAATATCATTTTTTTTTTATGCAGAGATGTTCTTTGAATTTTAAATATCAAAATCATAGAAAATCCAAATCATATCTGAGGAAGTGTAAAACGATACTTTATTTGTAATTAAATCTTATCAAAACAACGTTATTAATGTGTTAACATTTAACTGTCAAAGATAAAATAATTGAATAACAAGCAAATTTATAGTATTTCTGCATATAATTTATTAAAAATTGTCTCACTTTTTTGGATACATAAGCATTCATCATGCATTTCCTACAAAGCCAAAAAAAAAAAATGAATTGATATTTGATATTTAACAAACGAATGGTAAAAAGTTTCTATATTTTTTTAAAATATTGTATTACATTTACAATTTTTTTAATTTTAATTTTAACTGAAGATTTGACATTAATTGAAATATGTTTCATTACCCCTTATATTCAGTATACATGTATATCGGACCAAGCTGGCCGCCTCTGAGGCGGAAATTTTGACTGAAAGAATGCGAAGTTTTAGACCAATATTCATTTTAAATATATATATTTTTTAATTTCATACGCACACACCTGTACCTAATTAAAAGATTCGCAAATAAATGTACGGTTTTTGAAGCAGTTGTCATCATCCCAATTTCCCGGACCGCCATAGTTTATTGTTGCACAGTTTTGGGATCCACCCCAGTTATTAGGATTTCCTCGTGACCAGTTATTGAGCGTGGGTTGACAAGTGGAAAAAGATCTCCAAACTCCCTCGTTTCCAATGTCCGTTGCATCAATCCATATAGAATCTAAAAACCACATTAAAAATTAAGTTTCTGGGATATTTGATTTTTTTTGAAAATACATTAAATATTATGAAGAAAAACCAAACATAACTTTAGATATATAATTGTAACAAGGTTTAAATTTCTTACTTTGTGTAAATTGTGTTGCTATCCATGTGTTTTCTTCATCATTTTCGATATTCACCAAAGTTCCACCATATTGATTACAATACATCTGAAATATACAAGGCAAGTACAATTCCAAATCCTAATACTTAAAAATTTGATTATTTGAAACAAATTAGGAATTATTATTATTATTACTGAACAGAAGTTTTCAGTTGTAGAACACTAACCTGGCCCTGAAACCAATTCACATTTTGGTCAAGGAAGGCATAACAATGGTTTTGATATCTTTTCCATCCCTCTTTGCAGTCTAAGTTTAAAAGCCATGAAAGCACAGCAAAGAATTAATTGATTTATGAATTGGATAAAAAAAATCTGCAAGTATGGAAGAAAAAATTGTGTCGAGACTTCACATCTGAATTCAATTGCCAATTGACTGCTATTTTAATGTCCAAGTGATGGTATATATATAAAAATAAAACATTGCTTAAAAAATGATGTCTTTTATGATAAAATGTAGACATTATGAAACCTTACACAAATGAAATTTTACCGGAGAGATCAGAATAAGATAGGGACCAAACATTAATATTAACATTACCTTCAGACAACTCTTTTCGCGTCAAGCGAAAGTCCGTGGCTTCAGCAGCAATTGATAAAAACCAAAGGAACCGAGGAATTAATCACTTTAAAATTCTAGCTAGATATCACTTACTTAATTCTTAGTAATATAGACCCATACGCGCAAACCAGCTTAGAAAGCATCATTTAACGCAGCCTTTTATGCCTTTCATTGGTTAGAAAAATATAGCAATCTAAATAAACCTATTTGGAGAGACATTATAAAATATAATGTAATAATAGATGAATAAGCACAAGCATGAAAATTGGGATAGTGGGAAATGGAAATTATATATTGTTCCCATGCAGAAAGTATTTAGAATTTTTTTCATCATAGTCGAGAATATAAAGTGTAATGTTTTCATTTTATATATATGTAAAAATGTTGTAATTGTTATTAATAAATTATCATTTTTGTTTATCTGAAAAGCCCTAACCATGCCCTAACAGGTGCCCTACCGATGGAAATCTAGACTAATCTATCTGGAAATTTCAGCGTTCTTTAAAAAAAAAAAACAAGCACTTTTACATATAATTTCATGACTAAAATTTTCTTTTCATTGTGTTTTGGTTCCCTCTTATCGTGATTTTTTTTTAGTACAAGTATGCATTTATGATCGTTTTTACTGTAGAGATTTGCAGATTTTTTTTCTTTTCAGATTTACACATTTTATCCCCGCTTTTAATATGATGCAGTGGTACATCATTTAAATATAAGCATGTTAATTAAAGAAAGTGAACATATATAATTCATTAATTGTGAAGAATATATATCTCATATGCAGATCTGATCAATATTCATCATTTACAAATATACCAAAAGCTTTTTTGTTTTTTCCTTTTTATTACACATGTACAGTATATCTGCTAGTCTAGATGTTATCTTTTATAAATTTTCATTCTGTGCATTTCTTAAACATAATGACCAGTATAGCCTCGAAAAGACTTTTGTTGATATTTAGTAAAAAATAGAAATACTTTTATCGGTATAAAACATTTACTATTGTAAAAATTGACAATTTTATTTTATTTTGGAACAATCTGCTTAAGAATGTAAAATAAAACGTGGAGAACTTGCGATTGTTTATTTATACGATAAGCTTCCCGATTCTTAATGAAATCACGATAACAACAAGGAGTGGAAAATACATTTTGAAACATTTAGAAGGACAAATTTTGTAGGAAAAAATTTAGAGAGCAGAAATAAATATTATATAGGTTAAAAATAAACAATACAAAGAAATGGATGTCTGTATTAACAGTCATATATTTTTGGACCTATTTTTGTTGTAAAAGATGCAAAAATAAAAATTCTAAAATAAGGAGAAATTTTTAAAATTTAAAAATTCACCTTCTTAATATGCTCTAACAAGTTTGGTTAACTTATTATCAATATATAGAACATTGTTGAAAAATTTGGATTGGAAAATTTAAATTTCTTATCTAAAATTTGTATTTATAACACTAAATATATACATGATTTTGTTCTATTTTCATAGTTCTTGAAAAATAAAGTTTGTATACTTTGTCTTGATATATACTTTCAGTAACAGTAATAGAAACCATTGTACATGTATTGTGTATGTCTTGGTTTATCAATAGAATATTCTAAATGTTCTGCTCGTACTGTCTCCATTACTAGCTTAGAAGGCTCCAAAAGTCGGTTATAAATTACTGTAATTACTACTACTGATGAGATGAATTGGCTGAAAGAGGAATCAGAGATGTATCTCTATCGTAAAAAAAGACGATATTTCTATTCATCTGAAGCTGTTCTTTTATTTTGGAAAATTAAAGAAAAGCTGCTTCATTTTGGAACCAAACCTCATTCATGATTGAAAAAAGTGTTGATGAATATTTGGAGGTTTTTATTTTTTTTTATTATTAAGATATGCCTACCTCGTTTTTGTCTTGATTTTCTAGAATTTGGACTATCCACATCCGGGCTTCCTACAGAATTACTATTGTCGTCGTCTGAAAAAAAGAGGTACAAATATTTAGGAAAAGTTTCAAAAATGGATTTAAATTTAGATTTATTCTAAGTGCAAAGGAGTTGTCCCCTCTTCTTTTAAAAACAGTCATTTAAATCAAACTCTTAGGTGCAAATTAAAGATTATGCAGAAAAAAAATATATGAGAAAAATATCAAAGAAATTCGGTAAGCTAATTAATTAAGATGTCTGGATTTGAAAACCATTAACATGAAAATTTCCGGCAGATCTGCGTTTCGTATTGAAGATGTAATATTATATACAAATCTACTACATAGTATGTTCCTTTGAACAGACAAACGAGCTAGTCATTAAAAACGGTGTCTCGAGAAACATGAAAACGCTTATGAAATCCTGATTTGACAAATACTGTCCATTTTATCATTTTTCTGAATGTCAGGTCTTCGTTTATTTTTAACCTTTGCTTCATCTTGCTTGTGTGTCAGGAGTAAACAAGAAATTGGACTTGTTCGGGGGGAATGCAGTGCTTTTCGTTTTTGTTTCATGTACAATGCCAGAATGAAGTTTTTAGCATCGCAGATGTCATCCCTGTCATACCAGTACATGTTTTTTGCCATCACTTGATAATATAAAATATCTACAGGACATGCATCAAAATCACGTTTGTTTGAAGTTTTCAATACACATTGTTTTGAATGAATTATGTTTTTTAATGCATTATATCTTGTATTCTAAAAATATCTTTAACTTTTTACTATATGACCCATCATGGTCTAGATATTGTGGTTTGACTGTAATTGAACTCGGTTATACTATTTTTGTTATTTTTCAAGAATAACAAGTATAACAGTAATTTTTTATGTGTGGTGAACCCCTTAATTAATTGGTCCTTCAATTGTTACACTTATTCAATAAACAGAATTTCCAGTCATCCTTCTTCTTTAACACAGATCATGCTGATACAATAAGCTTTAAAGTTACTTGGTGACCCAAGAAATGTTCAATACTGTAAACCAACTTTTATTCACGATGATTTACCAGGGGTAAACTAGTTGGCGACCATTAATTTCGGCAATCAGGCCTTTTTCGATCTGTTGTAATAGACAGAGACGTTAAGTATCGGTGTGTGGCGAGAAATATTCGTGATGACAAAGGCTGTTGCAAACTTTGCAAAATTTTCTTGAATAAATATTGGTTTACAGTATATTGCACTCTTTATAATCACCCACAGTAGCTATATATTATTTTTTTTTCTCTTGTTTTTAATTAATAATTATAATTTCTAATGGCTTCTTAACTCAAATTTTACCTTCAATAAGATTAGACCTAACAAAATCATTGTTATCTTCAACTAATGATTAGTATATATTCATCAAGCACTGCAGTAATAATTCGCATACAAACTTAGCCCATGGCCCTGATATTAATGATAAAATGTCATAAACATTTCAGACTTGTTAAAAGTATAATAAACTGTATGCACTGGATATAAGGTCAGGCCTCCTTCAGAGGATATTATTTACCCCATCTTCCCCTGTCCCATAGTCAAAGCCCGCGAGTTCTTGTCAGTAATTAACCAAATAGCTGTCACTATCAAGACCAGACACTCATGCTGATATCTTGTTTTTACATTTTCTATGCACTTTCGTGCAACTTTGTGATGATACTGGCTTAAGGTAACATCATGAATTGAATTCATAGAGGTATGTATTTATTTCTAATGATTGCCAGTTTCTTCTTTAAGGTAGTCCGATCCTCAGGTTTATAAAATTGGCAGTTAAATAATCAAAAATACTCATAAAAGTATCTCTGAATCCACAAAGTTATTTAGATTTATCTACAGTATTTCTTTAAAGTTAAAGATTAAAGTTCATCATATAATAGAGGGGAAAATTGTAAAATCTTCAATATTTTTGCAGAAAAAGCGATTTGGAATATCAGATCTTTATTTTATTTTAACTAACAATATTATCAACTTTAAGATTTAAAAAAATTCTTTATCAGCACAAATATCAACTTATATTAATAAAGCATTTTTAAGTAAAGTGTAGGCGCCGAAATTGTGACATATGTTATGTTTGGTGAAAAAGTTCCCTCGAGACATTTTATCAAAATCAAAAAATCTCCCAGAGCGGGCTGATGAAATGTGTCACGTGACCGCGCCTGTTGCGGTCATCGTCTGAGTCGTCACGGTCAACAAAGAAATGTCCGTCTCTACTCGTTTCCCAGTGGTCGCCCGAAGGGACTCGCCAGTCAACAGATTGGCCAAGAATTCTCGTTATGATTACAATTTGAAAATAACAATATACCTGTGATGATTAAAGCAGATATGACCCTCATATCAGTATCCGAAGGTCAAGGGTTACAGCGCAGGATCAGGCCGGGTCAGTCTAGGAAATTCCACATCTGCCTTTACACTGCACTGAAAATAAATAGAAAAATAGAGAATATTACACAATGTTAATTAAACAAGTGAGTGTTTGATTCGTATTGATGTCACGTGTTAGTAATTACGCGACATGAAAGATTTAACTCAAAACTGTTCAAAACACGACGAACAAAAAAAGAGGAACAGTTGTTCGCGTGTGCGAATGGTGGATGTGATTTCATGAACATTGCAATTTCTCTGATATTGATAAAATTCTTCAACTGGATAATTACGGATAATAATAGCTATCCATTGCTCGTCAATAACAAAACATGGTTGCGTCGATGCTTGCCATGGAATTTAAATCCGGACTCGACTTTCTCTGTTTGGGCGATGATTCCCAGGCAAACTGGTTGCAGTTGTTTGGGTCGTACAATTTGCTAGCCAACATTGCCGAGCGCCTTGTATTTAGGGAGTGGAACGAGAGTCGATTCACTGTAATTTTACGTATCGGACATTCAGTGCAAAAACGTAAAACAACTCTATAAGATTTACACTATGAAAGGAATTTCTATTCAGAAATGAGAATAGAGAGCCAACTTTATCTGGTCATGATATGAAAATAGATATCATATACAAGAATAGACCCCATTCTCATGCATTACATAACTTTATAGAAAGGAGTGGTGTCGGTCATGCAGAAATATATCCGGATGTCAACTTTTTAAATCAAAAATATGCAAGACCGAATATCAAGCTTAGTTATCTATAGATGAAAAAGTTAACGCAAGTCACATTACGACTTGGACCTAAATGTAATCTAGGACATTCCAGGAACGATAGCCTAAATATTTTTTTATTGAATGTGAAACTACTAAAGCAGCGAAATGATGCTCTTGCACAGTTGGACTTCCACTTCCGGAGTTGCACGAGAACCTAGGGGGTCAAAGAAAATATTCTATGACCTATTGTGGTTTCTTTACAAAGTTGAACAGATTAGTGGACCGCAATCAAACTTATTTAGCACCCTCGAATCACCTCAATGGTCAATTATAAATTATTAATGGGAGTCATACTCTTTGATCTTATACAGGGAATGTTTTCCTTTCAGCCGATTTTATATATATGTAAAAATGTTGTAATTGTTATTAATAAATTATCATTTTTGTTTATCTGAAAAGCCCTAACCATGCCCTAACAGGTGCCCTACCGATGAAGCCTAATGCCCTCAAAGGGTGCCCTAATGATGGAACCTAATGCCCTAACAGGGTGCCCTAATGATGGAGCTTAATGCCCTAAGAGGGTGCTCTAATGATGGAACCTAATGCCATAACAGGGTGCCCTAATGATGGAGCTTAATGCCCTAAGAGGGTGCTCTAATGATGGAGCCTTATGCCCTATCAGGGTGCCCTAATGCAATAAAGATTCTACAAAAAACCGAGGCCCTTTTTCACGGCAAGCTTTGGGCACGATAAAGATCCTTCACTGCTCAATGGCCATGAGTCTCGAGTAAAACTCTAAATTTTAAACCCTTCGCCGGTATACAATGATGTCTCTTCATGAGTGAGAAATTCTCGAATGGGACGTAAACAATACACATACATGTACTTAGTAATTTGTCATGTTGTAAATTTTGAATTTACCGGGTGGCAGTAAATACAAAATTTACATGTATAACTGTCATGTTGTAAATTTTGTATTTACTGCCACCCGGTAAATTCAAAATTTACAACATGACAAATTCATCAATCAAAATCTTTAAACCCGGCTTTTACCGGTCACGATAGTCTAGTGGTAGAGCGTTCGCTTCGTGATCGGGAGGCCCGGGTTCGATTCTCGATCGCGGCGCCGCGTCATACCTAAGACGTAAACAAAGGTAGTGACTGTTCCTTCGCCAAGCGCTCGGCACTAGAAGTGAAAGTCACGGGTCTTTCGGATATGACCTTAAAAACGTTGGTCCCGTGTCACGGTAGGCGTTGGCACGATAGAGAACCCTCACTGCTCAATGGCCCTGAGTGCCGAGTATAGGTCTAAATTTGAAGCCCTTCACCGGCATCGGTGACGTCTCCATATGAGTGAAAAATTCTCAAGAGGGACGTTAAACAGTATACAATCAATCAATCAATAAAACCCGGCTTTCAGTACTTTCCTTACTTTGATTAATTAGAATGCTTTAAGTTAATTTTTTTTGTTAAGGTCACCCGTGTGGCGCAGTGGTTATAGTGTCGTGGATTCGAATCCCACCGTGGAACGTGGAAACCGGTTCTTCGGATGAAAGTCATGAGACAGTATAAACCGAGGTCCCGTGTCGCTGTAGGTGTTTTTGCACGAAAAAGATATTTCCCAATGGCCCTAAGTGCCGATTATAGGACAAAATGTGTAGCTCTCCACTGGCAAGCGGTGGCGTTTCCATATGAGTGAAAAATTCTCGAGAGGGACGTTAAACAACGTACAATCAATCTTTGTAAAGAATACAGAGTTTAAAATGAATGATCATGAAAATTTCTGGAAAAAACCTCAGTTAAAGGAGGAAGAGAAGACATTGGACTAGTGGTGCTCTGATTCAAGAATATTTATGTTTGATCACAAAATTGCAATGAAAACTAATTGCAATTTTGCTGTTTTTAAAACAGTAGTTGGAAGGAACTCGCATATGGAAATAGTGAGGATTCAGAATGTTTTCTTTCAAAATGAAATTTTTCGATATGCATTTATTAACGGTAGAATCTAAAGCTCAATGCTAACAAAGTAATTCTTTATTACTTAACAATAATACATATGTACATTTATCTAACTTACGTAATTTGACTTTAAACTTCATGCATATTACGATAATGGAGTTTGTTTGGAATTGCTAATTGGTACAATATAAATGGCAATTGCATACTGCCAGTGAGTACATGTAATTGCTTATTGCAAATGTCTCATTTTCTCTGCTTTAAGTTCAAATAAGGTAGTTAATTTCAAATGTAAAATATCACGAACAAAAAACAAATACATTACTAAAAAATTGCAATATTCTATTTAGATAGTTTATGCAAAAGTATGCATACTTATTTTTGTTTTATTATATCCCTTGCTTGAAAAGTTGGAGCGTATATAGTGATCAGAATCACCGTCCGTCCGTCTGTTATTCTTTGGGGGTACCCATCTCTTATCCGCAAATCCTCTTACATCACTGAATGAAATGTAATGAGACTTTTACAGAATCTTTGCTACATAATGCCATTATGCATCTCCTACTTTACTTTTTGATCCGACACATAATTCGGGTTTCCCTTTACAAAACATGGACACTGCCACTCTTTCTATAATATCAAAGGGTACACATCTCTTATCCGCAACTCCTTATGACCCCTTTATGAAGTTAAATGATACTTTCAAAGTTTCATTATAACATAATGTTTTATATAATTGTGACCTCTTATTCTACTTTTTGATCTGGTAGTTATTTCGGGTCTCCCAGAGCTAAAACTTGAACTTCGCCATTTTATCATATGTCAGGCGGGAGTATCATTTAGTGAGCTCAGTGTTCACAGTACCTCTAGTTTATTATTTTTTGTTTTGTTTGTTCCTTTGAGAATGTTTTACTCATATTGAGATATGACACTTGCCAATGGAAGGTTTCAAATTGAGAAAAGAACTTGACACTTTGGGCCTTTGTACGAAAAGTTCCAGCACCTATCGCGACACGTAACCCCAGTTTATACGGTCTCATCAAAAGACCCGGTCCATATGTCCCACAGTGGGATTCGAACTTTCAGACTTCGAACGTTTAACACCTTATACCGCGACTAAAGAGCAAACGCTTTAACCACTGCGCAAAGCAGACGATGTAGATTAACTCTAAGATTGCAATTAAACCAGGGAAAAATGTACTGTTACTGAAATACCAATAACTTTTTTAAAAAAAATATACTAGTAACCATAATCATGATAATATACAAGATATAAATGTATGCTATGTATAGTGATCGGAATGCCCGTCCGTCTGTACGCCCGTCCGTCCGTCAAATACATTTTGGGTTACCATCTCTTATCCGCAACTCCTCTTTTACCACTGAATGAAATTTAAACATGTTAAAGAAACTCTCAAATAATCATTCTTACATAGTGCTATTCGGACCCCTTTTTTACTTTTGACCCGACTCATATTTGGGTTTCCCATTACAAAATATGGATACTGCCATTCTTTTTAATATTGAAAGGTACCCATTTCTTATCCGCATCTCCTCTTATACCACTAAATAACATATAATTACACTTTCACAAATATTTTTATTACATATTGCCATTGTGCATTTTCTGTTTTACGTTTAGATCTGATACTTATTTCAGGTCTCCTAGAGCAAAACATAGACATCACCATTATAATCATATGGGAGTCGGATGGTCTGATTTAGCTAGCTCAGTATTCACAAGCACATAAATCCATTTAAACAATAGAAATTAGGAATAGCGCAAACATGAACCTCTAAACATACGAGGTGGGATCAGGTGACACGCAGGAGTTAACATTCCCTGCTGACCGGTCACAATGCCACGTGATCATTGTCACGGTTTGGCAAACGGAGAAACCCAAGACAATTCAGTGTACAAATAATAGTCTAATAATTGATATGTATCAATGTAACTCATGATGAGTAAAAAATACTAATTAAAGCTTTAATGCTGCATTGTTTCGTCATTTATTCATTTAAGGTTTATCCTTCGTTTAATGGTAATACATTCTTTAGGGTTTACTACATACAGGCATGTATTGTCAAAATTATGGTGATTATTGATTAAATAACAGCAGAAACAACTCGGTTAAAAAAACTTATTTTGAATAAAGACACTGGAACATTATATTCTTCAAAATTTTTCCCTTTAAAATACATATACAGTATAAAAAGGACAAAAAACGAGATAAAAAAATCATTTATTCAAAAATGTTTTTGCTTCAGTTTTCACTGCACTCAGCTTTCAGTTCTATTCAGCATTCGGTACCTAAAAACAATATGAAAATATTAAATATGATATCTACAAAATAATAGCTTTAAATCTGTTATCTTTTTGTCACATGAACACTCAACGAATTATCTTGTACTCTGAGTTTTCTTTGCTAAAATTACAAAAAAAATTGACATATTCATCTGAGATCAGTTGCCTTGAAGGAGTAAGCATCCCGTGTAGACCTGCCTCCCCCCCCCCACTCCCCCGCAGGCCCTTTGTCGTAATCTGACAGGAAAATCCTGAGTTATCGGTAGACAAATCAAGATGGAAACATTAGCCGAAAAATTTGTAGTACAAACTTTAAAGCTAGTCGAGAGTTGATCCAGCGATAGGTTTTAACAGCTGACAATGTCAATGTTTAACTAAGTAATGTAGAAAATCTTAACTTAAGATTAGATTATTGATGCACCTGAAAAATCAAAATTCATCACAACATAAATAAGGAACGTACACACTAGAAAGCTTGGTTGTTAGTTTTTAATCACCGTCATTCTCTTCTAAACATCCATATACGAAACATATGTAAGTCACGTTGAAGAGACATCTGTATTTCATTTGGTATTTTTCCATTTTCAACCTTTTTGAGATGATTTCAATATATCATTAAAGAAACGCACAAATTTATAAGAATATCAATGTTATGAAAATGGTTATACCTGACTGTTCGCAGATGAAAGTCAAACTTTTGAAACAGTTATCATCATCCCATAGGCCCGAGCCTGCCCAGTTAATTGTGGCACAATGTTGACTGTTTCTATGGTTATCGGGGTTACCTTTTGACCAGTTGGTATACGTTGCTTTACCGTTAGAGAACGATTTCCACTGCCCCTCTTTTGCAATATCTGTTGCATCAATCCAAATGGATCCTGAGAAATAGGCATATTCAATCTGAAACCCTCGACATGGGAAGATGATTATGAAAATTTTCAACTTTTCAAAGAATGACTAAATTATATGACATTGAACAACATTTAAGCACAGTATCATAGGCAGAAATAAATTCACGCTTACATTGAGGAGTTATATTGCTGCCCACTTACTTAAGCCATGCACATTCAAACAGAAAGGATATATTCAAATAAGGAATGATAATAATTTTATTCAAATATAAGTAGAGGGAGGCATTCGATGTCCCGTTTGTATGAAAACATTACATTGAAAGTTACTTTGAAATGAACGTTAATATACCAGTCTTATATTGAGAGGCTATCCATTTATTTTCCATTCCGTCGCCAATGTGCACTAACTTAGCTCCGAGTTGTTTGCAGGACATCTGAAAAAAATAATGATTTAAAAAGCATTTTGAAGGACTGAATTAATTGAATTTCTATAGAATATATATCTGCTTGAATATAAAGATTCTGAAATGATTGCCACAGAATGCGCTCTTAAAACATATCAAGAAAATAAGAAGAAAGGTGAATAGAAGCAGGTTTATGTATCAATTTATTGCTTATATCATTCTAAATTTTAAAAAAGTACTCAAATTGAAAATCAAATCTACATTAAATAAAACATTTTTGAATGAAAAAAACGTTTTTTCTTACATGGGCTTCAAACCAGTTCCGTTTTTCTGGAAAGAACGCATAACAGTGATTTCTGAACTTTCTCCATCCATTTTGACATACTGCAAAGTTACAAGATCTTAAGTCTTATGAATTTGCTTCGTAATTTATTTCTAGATTTATTTCTAAATGTGGCAACATGGAATATATAGAAACGAAGAATAACAGAAAAAATACCTTTGATTTCAGGTTTTTGCTTTCCTAATCCACTGATCTCCTTTCGAATAGCTTTCAATTCTTTTAATACTCGAAGTTGTCCAACATTTTTTGTTTTATCAGCGGAATCGTCGCCATTGAAGGTACAGCCAGTACTTTTGCACTGAGTCTCAAATACTGCAGACTGAATCAAACGCAGAGGTTAAAATTATTAAAGAGAAATTACTAGTATTGATTTCAAACAGTGCCAAAGTCAGGTACATGTATATACAAATTATCCTTATATGAAAAACAATTTAATCACCCTCAATATATATATATTACTTCTTTCAATCTCATATTTTTCTCTCAGAAATATTATAACATTTCCTTTGCTTAGCTTTATCTAATTAAAACATGAAATATTCTGTGAAACGTGTATAAAGAAATTAAAACAATAAGATGTTCACTGAATTTATCAATATATTCCTACAAAATATTTGCAAAGAAAGTAAAACAAAACGTATACAAAACATATACCTTCATATATGTCAATCTCTTTTGCATAGAACTAAACAGCTGCAAATGAAGGTCCGATATATTTTTCAATAAATTCTTCTCGCTTTTGAAGTCGCATCCAACAACACTGCTGGTCGACAAAGAGAGAGCAATCCAATTCAAGCACACAAAAAGGGCGATAACGCTGATCATCGTGTATTGTAAACTGTATCTTGAATTCTTACACCATGCAATTTTACCTTACCGATTCCTTGTATAAATATATATGTTTGTTTAAGTGGGTGTAAAATTTTTTGTTTTTCGCGTGAGATTATATGAAAATGATATTTTACCTCATGTAATATTGCATGTAATATTGTTATTATTGATTTAAAAATCTAGTATATATACAAATGTGTATATTCAATTATCCTTGATTGCTTTTATATGAAAAAAAAGACAAAGGGTACACGTATAAAAATCAGCAAAATATCAAGAGATAAGAAGAGATGTCTTGGAGAGAACGATCATAGGCATTTATGCCTGCTGTTCAATCCATTTCCTAATGAATAAGATATATTTTAAATTTGAATTTTAAATTAAGTTAAATTAAGAGATGTCTTGATCAATTAAATAATTTTAAATAATTTTTCTAAGTTTGAAACAAACATTAAACGTCTCTAGATCACTTCAAAAAGTCAATCGTATAAAGAAAAAAAATAAATGTATTAAATAAATGTCCATTAATATATTTTAGTAGGTGTTTCTATTCGCATTATGCTCTACGTATGAACAATTTCTAAAACGAGGTAAATTATTGACAGACAAATTGATGAAACGAGAATATAAGCAGTCTCGTTTAAAGTCATCATTTCGTTAGTTCTTTGGTCGATACAATGACCTTGTCAAATACAATTTATCATTGAGTCAAATGCTGACTGACGTTTTCCATACTAATTATACACTGAATTGACGGCGGATTTTTTTCCCGTTATTTCCCGATCATAACAAAGAGCACACGCCTGGTGTGACCGGTCGGCAGGGAATGCTCACTCCTCCATAGCACCTGATCCCACCTCTGATGTTTTAGAGGTCCGTGTTTGCTCTGCTCCTGTTTTGTATTGAATCTATGGACTTTGATATCGAATACTGTTCGTAATCTCCATATCCTTCACCTGAAAATGTATTCGAGATTTATTTTTCCCTTATATAGTTTGATTAACACTAATGACGACGCTTTCGTCGATATTTTTGAGACAATTTTCTCGACTATTTTAAGGACCTGAGAATAGAACTACATGTACCTTAACAAAAAAAAATGAATATCGGTCTGAAATCACTTAAAAAATTAAAATTTACACTCCAAAAATTTGGTGGGAGGGAAGAAAGTACTGCAAATAACAAAATAAAAAAAAAAAATTGTCCTCCGTCCTCCATGGTTGTTACATGTATTGGGAGAAAAGGCAGTGTGACGCATGACGTGGCTGGAAATTGAATGTTTATGCCTTTCATTGGTCATAAAAATGGTCATATAACAATCTTGATATATATGTACGTTATTTGGATATCAATGTAAAATTTAATTTGCTATAATTTAAAATGAGTGCCTTTGAAAAAAAATAAAACATAATCTAGATTTTTAGAATACGAGACATACGCGTACGGATAACGTATCTAAGTCATACGAAGAAATGATATCGTATATCATTGCAAGACCTCAAAGATTTTTAAGAAAGTGTTCTGAAACAAAAGTTTTACACATAAACAAAGATATCGCTTGTCGATGGATGAACAAAAAGGGGACAATAAGTGCACCGCTGTAAAGGTTTGGAAGCTAAAGAATGACAGTACTACTATTCAGTGTTTAACAGTTATGGAATTGACTAAGTTTACCACATTTCAGGTAAAGGAAATTTACATCGTAGAAGCCAGCATCAGATTTATGTATTTCGCTCTTCATTTGCATTCAGCATTCATTTCCTGAAAGAAAAATTCATGATTAAAAAGACTTTTTAATAAGTTTGGCTTTCTTCAAGCGTCAATAAAATCAGTAGCATGGGTTGATCTTAGTAATTTATATATTTTTTTCAGCAAATTGTTGCAGAGTTAAATATTGTGATAAGATTGTAGCAGCTATAATCATATACGTGAAGAAAATGATCAAGAATAAATCTTTGATTTTGTTGACAAATATCTCTTAACGTATACTTAGTAATGCAAAAATCTCAAGTTTCTCTTGCTTCAGAATGATTTTCAAAAGTTTTTTATGAGAAAGAGCGCAGGTCCTTAAAGATAAATTATTGAATAAAATAAGAGAAATTCTTAATAAAATACTTTTGGCTTCACAAATGAAAGGGAATCTTTTGAGGCAGTTATCATCGTCCCAACGTCCTGGGCCTCCCCAGTTGATCTTTGCACAATGTTGTATACCTCTCCAGTTATCAGGATTACGTTTTGACCAATTAGTATACGTCGCTTTACCAGTGGCTAACGATCTCCAGTGTCCTTCTCGAGCGATATCCGTTGCATCACAGGAGTTGGCAGTTTTATCAATAAACCAAGGTAAACTAACCTATGAGCTTCGCGAGCGTAGCAAGCGAAGCGACAGGAATGCAACGCGACTTTGGAGATTTTTGCTCTGCCGCTTTATTTGGTCAAAATAACAAACGCGTGCGACTAATTCATGTCAGTTGATGTGTCCCACCTGATTTCTGGTGCATTCCCCTTCTAAATCGCCATTATTGACCTTAAAATCTGACATAAACAACATTTCGAAAAGAATCAGCCGCCATGAGGGTTTTCCTGTGACGTCACGATATATTCAAAATGTGTGCATTGACTTAGGTAAGTTTTACTTCATTTTAAAAACATTTTTTGGTATATTATTGCTTTAAAAATATAAAAAACACAAAGAAATTAATGATTGAACACTTTTTTCAATTATTTAAATGTTAAAATGTTGGAGAATCAAACTCAGTTCAACATAGAATCGTGACGTCACGGGAAAACCCTCATGGCGGCTGATTCTTTTCGAAATGTTGTTTATGTCAGATTTTAAGGTCAATAATGGCGATTTTGAAGGGGAATGCACCAGAAATCAGGTGGGACATATCAACTGACATGAATTGAGTCGCACGCGTTTGTTATTTTGACCAAATAAAGCGGCAGAGCAAAAATCTCCAAAATCGCATTGCATTCCTGTCGCTTCGCTCGCTACGCTCGCGAAGCTCATAGGTTAGTTTACCTTGGTTTATTGATAAAACTGCCGACTCCTGTGGTTGCATCAATCCAAATAGAACCTTAAAATGGCGTTCATGAGCAAAGGCACCAATTACATAATTAAGTATCTCAAGTTCCTTGCCGGTGTAAGACGAATAATGACTCCCATCGAATAATGACCGGGGGGTCATTTTTCAACGACAAAAAATGACTCCCACCCGTAGAAAAAATCATTTTTTGTAGAAAAAGAGTCCTACGAGTCATCATTTTATATCTTAGTCCTATAGGAAATTGACCCCCATTGAAAAATGCCCCCTTTAAAAGTGATACAAAATTCATAACAGGTGAAAGCGAAAAATATGCTGTATATTATAATTGTTCTTCCTTCGAGTAATTCATGCATTTGTTCGAATAGATTTGATTTTTGTTCTTCTTAACACGTAGGGGTAATAAAGTTCCTCATTTCTCTCTGCCGAAATATTGACAAATCAGTTTTAAGCTATTAACAGTCAATTAATCTTCCTTTCTCTGATAAAAGAACAAATCTAGAAAATCAAAGATGGTACATGTAAATGGATCAAACGCTGGAGATGAAATTTATGAATACATTTTTTTCTTTACTGACTCCATTGATACGTTGTTTCAGAAAAAAAATATATTTGTTGGGAAAAAGTAGAAATTTAAAGCAGACGAATTGATATCGGTGCGTACAAATAAGTAATTTGTTCGAATTAATAAGGTTTCATTCGGACGAGTGAGTAAAAATAGAAATGGATGACAGGACGACTCGATGCTGTACATTTTTTATATGTTCCATCCTATACATGCAGACCATCACTATATGAGTAAAGACATTTCAAATCTTTGCAAATACATATTCTTTTTATACCCACCCCCACCCCCACCCCGCCCCCTCCGTAGAACAACCAGACTTGCAATGAACATTTTCAAGAGAGAAATTAAAAATTTACATTCATGAATTTGGAAAGGGGATAACACCCCGCCCCACCTCTGATTCTATGTTCCTGAATGTTAGGTGCATCTTTTCCACTCAAGTAGGAGAGACGTTTTTACTATACTGTTTTGAAAGAAAAAGATTGGATGATTAAAAATTGTGCTTTTAATTGTCAAGTAAATAAAATTCTTTTTAATATTCCTCCTTATAATGTTTGCTTAAAGAATGATATTCTAATTGTTTTTAGAAATCAAACCATGCAACAATCAGGCTTAAATACTCTTTAATAGGAAAAATTAATTTTCCTTCATTTCAACATAACACGAACCATTTCAACTTTTAGCTTGTATAAGTTTGGCAAATCCTATTTGACAATGAAAGAGGAGGAAATTTTTATCCCCCTCCAAAAAAGGAACATTACGTTAAATCAAAACAAAAAAAAACAAAAAAATAAATGGAAAGCAAAAATATAAAGAGAACTTTTTACCTTTCAATAATACTAAAAGAGGCTCTAGATAAAATATTGAAATGAAGTTAAGCCTTCACACAAGTACTATCATATCATAATTTACTTCGCCATGATTAAAGCATACTTTAAATGTTGGTGGGTGTATACTTGAAAGTATTGTGGCAAAGAAACAGTTGAAAATTCGTAGAATAGTAGATTATTTTTAACTTATTTTTAGTCCCTCCTTATAGAAAAATAAAGGTAGGGTAGTTTTTTTGTTGCTTTTGTTGATAATCGACTTCCTCGTAAATAAGTAAGGGAGTGGGTGGGTATAACACCTAAAAATATGCTCCGTAAAGCTATGGGCTAGTGTAAAATACACATTCTAATGCAAAAACTATACATGTAGACATAACCTTTTGATTTAGCACAGAGTATTCATTACATTTCTTAATTCTTGTTTTACTTCACCCTTTCACTCAGTTCTGAGTATATTTTTCAGGGAATTTAATATGAAAATCAGAACAAACATTTTCATTTTTGTAACGTCTTCTTTATACTGTATCATAATATGAAAAGTTAATTGAAGACCATTTCTTTTTATGTCCCTGTAATCGGAGATTCGGGGGTATATAGTTTTATCGTGTCCATCTGTATGTCTCTCTGTTTATCTGGCGGTCTGTTTGTCCGCAAAAACTTTAACCTTGACCATAACTTTTCATTTATTGGAGCAATGACTTTCATATCTAATGTGTGTATTTCTTGTGACAAGACCCTACTTTGGGTACCACCAAATTTGACCTTTTGACTTTTACCTTGGAGTTTGTCCCATTTTACACATCCCGATCACTATATACCCTCCCGCTTTTAAAGCGGAGGATATAATAATATATAATACTGCTTAATTTTTCTGTCAGTACGATAATTTCCACCATCGAAAAACAATGTTTATCTAACCCTTTAGGCTCGATAAATCTTTTACTCCTTTAGATTCAGAATCATCGCATTGACCTTAAAATATAGCTATAATTGTATAATGTTATGAGATCAACATATCATCAATTTATTCCCAATTAGCTCAGTGAGCTTTTTGGCCAATATGCTTCTTTATCGAATTTTTTTTTGCCCCCTAAAAATTTCAACTTTAATCCACAGGGAGTAATTTTTCTACGGGGGTCATTTTTTTCACACGGGTTCTGCAAATTTTTAGGGTGGTGACACTTTTTCTAGGGGCAAAAGGGTCATTTTTTGACTCGAATAATGACCGGGGTCATTTTTCGCCGTAATATTGACCGGGGGTCATTTTTCGCTGTCAAAATATGATCCCCGGTCATTATTTGATGGGGGTCATTATTCGTCTTTACACCGGCATAAATAAAAGCTCTCTTTTTTAGATTTAATCGACAAAACTTTCCATCAGATTAAAAGTTTGCTTTCCGAGTCTTAATTCATATTCGCATATTAAACAATATAATGTTTGGAAATTAAAAAAAATTAAATTGAAAGGGTTTTAGCAATTATTTATAGATCTTCTTCATTACCTCGTTTATATTGGGATGCGATCCATGAGTTTTTCTGATGATTTTGGATTTGAACTAAACTGCTTCCACGCTATCGACAAAACATCTAAAAATGAAAACCAAAATGTAATCTTTTGTTGTACATTCTACATGTACTGTAGTGTCAAGAAATTGTGATTAGAAATTAGTTTTTCAAATTTTGAAAAAAAAAGATAAATAACAAAAATGGTAACACGAACCTGAACCTCAAACCAGTTCAGTACTTGACTGAAAAATGCATAGCAATGGTTTTGGTATCCTTTCCATCCAGGTTTACAGCCTAAAGTTATAGTAATTGAAGAGCATACATGTTTCAAGCTTAAAATATTTAATTAGCAGGATAAACTTAAAATTATATTAATTAAATGTAAAAAAAATTAAAGTTTCTAAAGAAATTGCAAGTTGTTTACATTATGTGTACATGTATGATCTATATTCAGATTACTAGTATTTAAGTGCATTTCACATACATGTATTGCAAAGTTAACATAAAAAATGTACATGTATACTTATAAGGAAATATAACTTAACAATACTAAGTTCCACGAGGAATTCGCACAATTTTACTTTAAAATCAAAAGAATTGTCTTCTTTTTGATATTTCTAATGATGTATAGTGGTTAGAGCGTCTGCTCTAGAGTCGCGAAGTAAGGAGTCAATCCTTACGTCGCGGGTTCGAATCCCACTGCGGGACGTGGAGACCGGTCCTTCGGATGAGACCGTATAAACCGAGGTCCCGTATCGCAGTAGGTGCTGGCACGAAAAAGATCCCTCCCTGCTCAATGACCCTAAGTGCCGAGTAAAGGACAAAATTTGCAGCTCTCCACCGGCAAATGGTGGCGTCTCCATATGAGTGAAAAATTCTCGAGAGGAACGTTAAACAATATACAATCAATCAATCTGATGATGTATTTTTTTTAGACCAAGACTTCATACATTTACCATGACAGTTCGTTTCTCTTTTGAGCTTGAAAAAAAGATGCCACAGAGTTTGACTTATCTGTGTCATACTCGGATATTTTACATGAAAAAGACGTTAATGGTAATCTAACAACCAAACTATATGATAAACGTGATGACACTAACTTTTCTATCGTCAACTTTCCTTACTAATGTAGCAGTATACTTTCATCACTTGCATACGGCGTTTATATATCTCAGTTGATTCGATACGCAATAGCATGTTCTACGTATGAACAATTTCTAAAACGAGGTAAATTATTGACAAACAAGTTAATGAAACAAGAATATCAACAGTCTCGTTTAAAGTCATCATTTCGAAAGTTCTTTGGTCGATACAATGACCATGTCAGCAAATACAATTTATCATTGAGTCAATTGCTGACTGACTTTTTTCATATTAATTGCAATTCTTAGTCTATTTTTTATACACTGATTTGACGACGAATTTTTCCGTTATTTCCCGATAATAACAAGGAGCACACGGCGGGTGTGACCGATCAGCAGGGGATGCCAACTCCTCCATGGCATTTGATCCCGCCTCTGATGTTTTAGAGGTCCGTGAGTGTGCTCTGCTCCTATTTTGTATTGTTTTATGGACTTTGATATTGAATACTGTTCATTATTTCCATATCCTTCATTGATCCTCATTTTGATGGAAAAGGCTGAGAAGACTTACATTTTTTATCAATGGATTTTGGAACCTTCTTGTTTAGCTTATTAACCCGCTGACCTGTCACAGTAGGCTTGTGGTAGGGAGTTCCCTTCCAGATCGGATGGCCCCGGTTCGATTTTCGGTCGCCGTGCGGCGTCAAAACTAAGACAATAATAATAACTGTTCCTTTGCAAATCGCCCGGCTTTAGAAGTAAAAGTCACGGGTCTTTTCGATGGGACCTTTAAAACAAAGAGAACTTGATACGGGCAGCGTTGGCAGAATTATTAAGACCCCTCATTTTTCAGTAGCCTGAGCTCCTAGTACAGCTCTATATCATCGGCATATGGATACGTCTATGTAAGAATGAAATTTTTTTTCGAGGATCAAGGAGTTTAACATCATACAATAAATTAACTAGATAGCCCACTGAAAAGGAAAGGAACATCATTAAAAGAATTTTGATTTTTATTTTTGTTCATTATTTCATTACCTAAAATTATGAGTTGATGCATATAAAGTATCGGATAACGAGATAAAATGCACACAACGTAGGAACATTGACATTGACATTCCAATTTTGAAATGTTGTTGACAATGGACAATGGAGTCGCCTCATCTATAAATTTATAGTGATTGAATATATTTGAAAAATACTAAGTAACACCAAATCTGTTAAAAATATGTATTTATTTAGATTTTTAAATATACCTTTGCTGTTTCTTTTCCCAAAACTCTCTGACTGACTTCTAGCTTCCTCCAATTTAGCGACATCGATTTTATCATCAGCCTGAATCTTAGCGACCAAAATGCAAACAAAAAGGAACAAAGATATTTTGAATAACGTTAACATGATTTCCAAATGTGAAATTAGATCTACGATTACATTATAGATGTTTTATTGATATACTTTGCGATTCTTTTTTTTATACATATAGTAAACTGTGCTGTAAAGATACGTATTTTTGATGAGCTGCCCTATAAAAATTTCAATAGCAATGAGGTGACATATATACTATAAAAATATTAGGTTTACATTTTTTTTCATTTTGACTTGTAACATTAATTCTATAAATGTTTATACAATTCTAAGGATGCGAACCAGGATGGAGAACATATCAAAATCATTGCTATGCATTTTTTAGACACAGAATAAATTGGTTTGAAGCTCAGGTTTGTGTTGACAAATATTTTGGCAATAATAGAATAAATATCAATTGGAATGCATTTGGGTTTTACATGGCACTTTTATTAACTATGATTCTGCAATATGCTTTCTGTTTTAGATGTATTGTAGACAGCGAGGAGGATTTCTAGTTCATATCGACAATTATAAAGAAAACACCTGGATTGCAAGTCATTACAGACAAAGTAATCAAATGACGGATTTTTTTTTTCATTTCCAATAATTAGCAAAATTAGATATTCCTCATCACTATTATTTTAATTTTTTATGGAAGTCTAATTCGTAATTGACAGACAACATATGGATTGATGGAACAGATATGGCCAGAGAGGGATACTGGAAATCTTTTTCCACTGGTCATTTCATATTTACTAACTGGTCAAAGGGCGAGCCCGATAATGGTGGAGGATCCCAAAATTGTGCCACGATAAACTATGGTGGTCTGGGAAAGTGGGATGATGATAATTGTTTTAAAAAAAATCTTTCATTTGCGAAGTATCAGGTATCGTACATGTTAACACCGATTAATATGACTTGACTATAGACTGCAAATAATGCATAAATCAATTTTTTAAAGAATAATCGACAAATAAGAAAATATGTGTATGCAAAGCGAAGCGCTGTATGTTAAAATGTAAATTTTAGAAAACGACATTAACAGAATGTACATTAATATATGAATTAAGTTTTATACTCTGCTGATTCTAAGATGATTATTCGTGAATTTTAACATATCCCTTGCCGGAATTTTCTGACAATGGGCAGGTAGAGAATTGGCTGTTATTTTTTGTGTGTATTTCTACAAAGCGAACGTTATATTTAATTTAAACCTAAAGCATTTCCAAACATTTTAATCATTTATTTATACACTGTATTTGCGTTGCAGGAAAATGATTATAGAAAGAGAAGAAGTACGTAGCACTGAATGAAAGCTTTATTATGTACATGTAATAAATCTTGGCGTTATTAATATTAGTGTAACTTTTATTTTATGCATACATATATATAACGCTCTGTGACAAGAACCCCGTCGCGACTGACCTAGAAGAATATAGAAATGTGGTTAAAGTTTCCTCCCCAAGAGCTTAGCACTTTCATTGAAACACCGATGCCTCATGTCACATTAGAATAAATTAAAGGTACTGTGAGCACTGACCTCCCTAATGATACCCCCCGTCTCCCATATGACTATAATGGCAAAGTTCATGTTTTGTCCTGGAAGACCCTAAATAAGTGTAAGCTCAAAAGAAATAGGAGAAGCACAAAGACATTATGTAATAAAGAATCTATGGAAGTGTCATTCAATTTTATTCAGTGGTAAAAGAGGAATTGCGGGTAATGAATGGGTACCATTCAATATTAAAGAGAGAATGGCAGGGTCCATGTTTTGCTACGTGAAACCCAAAATATGTGTTCGATCAAAAAGTGAAATTGAAGGTGCGCAATGGGACTATGGAACAAAGATTCTGTAAAGGTCTCATAAGATTTCATTCAGTGGCTCAATGACCTTGAGTGCTAAGTATAGGATAAAATTTGCACCTCTCCACCGGCAAGAGGTGGCGCTAGAGGGACGTAAAACAGAAAACAAAAACCCAAATCCAATAGGGGAGGGGAATGTTAATAAAACTGAAATTTATTGAAAATTGATTTAAAAATTAAAGATGTCACTTTTATATATATTTGATAATGTCAACCCTCGATTGGTTAATTATGTGATAAACAGATTAATTGTAGGAATGATTTTAAAACCATTTTATTGTATAGCCAATTAATGTCTATAACTATTGAACTACTTCATACGTTGATAAAGATCATTTTTAGTTGCCAGAAACCTTATAAATAAACGGAAACTTTTTTGAACAAGGCATTCATTCCATTTTTCTAAATTTAAAAAATTAGTCACTGCGCAGTGTTCCTGTCCCGAGGCATTATCGGGCTGGCCTTTTCTCCAAGTCGTAAACATAGGCTTCCCCGTTGACAAAGATCTTCAATCACCTTCTTTCCCTATGTCTGTAATGTCGATCCATATATTATCTATGAATGATAAACAACACCCGAAATTAAGTTATCTTCAAACCATAATTAATTTAACATAAAGAAAACATTCAATTAATACTGACTCAATTGTCTTGTATTGAGAGGATATCCACTTATTCTCATACTCCATGTCAATTTGTACTAATGTAGCCCCATGCTGTCTACAGAACATCTGGAAAGGAATAAAACAACTTGTGTATAAAATCTGCACAATTATATTCAGTTTAATGTACGTTAAATCTTTGATAATGTTATGCTCTTTAAAAAGCATTTCCTTACGAGTGCTCTACTTTTTTTTATTGAAATGAAAATTACCCATTTATTCAAAATAATTATTTCTGTAAAAAAAAATGCATATACAAGTGTTAAATCAAAATTCTTTGCACTTGATGAACCTATGATAATGTTTCCCCAAGGATGTGTTTCCACCCTGTCTACGAGTTATTGTTTCCTGGATTAATACAGTATAATTGGCTACTGTTTTTTTTCTTCATTTATATATTTATATTGATGTTGTTCGGATAGAAATGAAAAAAATAGACTGGTATAAAACATTTTCAAGTACCATTTTAAAACATATAACTACTCACATGCGCCTCAAACCAATTTTGTTTCTGATAAAAAAAAAATGCATAACAGTGATTCTTGAACTTTCTCCATCCATTCTTACAGGCTGAAATAGCAATATCCAGATTTTTAAAATCTTCTATTAACAGAAAAAAGCACATGCGTTTTTTTTTAAATAAATCTTCCCAATTACAATTAAAGAGTCTTTGAAACTTGACATTATTTCGGATTGTTACATCGTGGACTTTTATGTAAAATTCAGACTGGTTCGCAAACCTTATGCAACATACCTTTTATTCCGGGTTTATGCTTTCTTAAGGTTCGTATCTCTTTTCTAATGTTCTTCAATTCTTTGAAAACTTGTCCATCATATGTTGTTTTTCCGGCGGAATCACGGCCATTAAATGTACATGTACATCCTGTATTTCTGCACTGAGTTTCAAATACTGCAGACTTATACAAAAAAAATGTGCCGATTAATAATTGAATTTTGATTGATCAAAGGTCAACCAGAGTCGAATATCAAAGCATTGGTATACAGAATTGTACATGCATGTTCCTCAAAATATTTCAGAATACATGTATCTCTTTTTTCTCACTTAATGACACATGCAAAATAGATGTTTTGTCTTTTTTTGACAATGTAGACTTATTTTGAAAACAACTTGAACCGGAACACTTGCTATTTTAAATATTATTTCACTTTAATAGCATTCAAAGTATAAAGAAAACACGATTTGAATATTATGCAAAAATACAATTACCTTCATGAGTTTCATTCTATGCTGCATAGACCTAAAGAGTTGAAAATTAAAATCTGTAATATTTTGCACCAAGGCCTGATCATTTTCGTTGTCACATACACGACTATTTTCCGCCAACATACCCAAAGAGACCCAAGCCAAGCATAAAGAAAATGTAATCACAATGATCATTTTGCAGCTTATGTTTAAATGATATCTAACAAAACGACAGGCGTGTAAGCGGTCTTGGTATATTAAGTATATATACTTAAACAGTGGCGGATCCACAGGGGGGGGGGGGCTACGGGGGTTACCCCCCCCCCTTTGAATTTGCAAAAAAGAAAGAGAAAAAAGAAAATTCCAATTTCTTTGTTGTGTTTTTGCTATAGAAAACGTAAGGTGAAAGGCTAATGTTGTAATATATAAAGAAATTAGGTTGTAAAAACAAAATAAAACCTCCTCCCTTTACAAAATAGGATTTCCAGGTTCAGAGATTTATTTTCCTTTCTTTTTCAAAAACTTTCTGGTAATGTATACAAGTACTTTTTCTCAGATTGATCAACGTCCCACTTTCAAAAACCAAACTCCACCCTGTATCGATATTCTATTGAGTTATTAAACTATATATATGTGTACAACGTACTTTTTAACTGTTTTCGCCTTTAACCTCCCCTTTTGAAAAATACTTCAACCCCCCCCCCTTTGAAAAATTTCTGGATCCGCGCCTGTTAAATATAATATTGTTGCAATAATTATGATGATGTCTTTGCGTGATGTATAAACATGCTGAACATTATAATGTTGTCCATTTTAGTATATAATTGATTTTGAAGATGATGCGTATATACATACCCTTAAATTCTACACGCTCTTTATTTCAGTCACAGACAACTGCAGTGCTGCATGTACCTCAAGCACCCAACAGAACACTGTGATTACAAAGAACTGCAAACAAAACATTGTATGCAGGAAAATTACACGATTTTCATGATCCTTGTACACGCTAAAATAAAATTCAAAATTTAAGACAGATGCAGCAATTTTTTCCACAAAATTCATGAAAAAAGAACTCGAATATCTTTTATATAAACTAGAGGTACTGTGGGCAATGAGCTCACTAAATGATACCCCCTCCTCCCATATGAATATAATGGCAGTGTCCATGTTTTGTTGTGGGAAACAGAAAATATGTGTCAGATCAAAAAGTAAAATATGAGGTGTACAATGTAATAAAGATTCTTTGAAATTTCATTAAATTTCATTCAGTGGCATGAGAGGAGATGTGGATAAGAGATGGGTACCCTAACGCGTAACAGGCAGACGGACGGACGGACATACTGATTACTATATACTAGTACCCTCCCGCTGTTCAAGCTGGAGTATAATAACAAGAGGAACAGAAAATATTAGCGATTGCAAATGCATTACTTAGAATATATGTGTCAAAGCTGATCACGATTGTGGAATAAATTTCCTGATTATCATTATTATTTATTTATCTTATTTTATTCATGTATTTATTTTTGAAATAATCGGTCAAATTGTTGATACAAAAATCTTTTCTCGACAAATAGAAGTTAACCGCCTTTTTTGGCTCCTATTTTATACAAATATATTTCGCTACTTCTTTATAGAAATGGGAAAAATTAAATACAAGGAATATGGATGTCCTTTGAATCATAGTTGTAAACGGATCCTAAATACCATTTTGACTTGTCTATGATATAAAATTCTTTAAAACAATTATTATTATCATTTTTAGACCAGGGCCGTCATTACTGATGGCATACAATTTATTTTTTTAAAAAGTACAGATTTATTTCTCTCGTTTCTAACCTGTTTTGCTTTGGTAATTTGAATTTAAAACTTTTAATGAGATTTTAAAAAGTGGTCTTTATTTCGAACTTTAAATATATTAACTACAAATATATTTTATGAAATGAAATTCAACTACTCAACAATATGTCGTAAAGGTATTTAAGTCCCTTTTTCAAAGGTTGTTTTACTCAATTACTGCGTTAATGTAAAACTTACAATTAAACTAAATTTGTCTTTCAAATTATAAAGTAAGGACACTTTAACTGTCTTTGTGTTTTCAATCGATGTTACTGAATAGTTATTGGTACAGGATAACGTTTAAAGTTATATAAACATTTTCGCATAATCTATAATTAATTATTGTTCATGGATAAATTGTTGTACATGCATTTTAGTGTTGACTAACATGTACCATATAGCGATATAATCATATTGTCAATTCAGTGTTTAAACAACGGACTAACAATTTGTATGAAAAACGGTCAGCATTTGACTCAATGTTAAATTGTATATGCTGACAAGGTCATTGTATCGACCATAAAACTTACGAAATGATGACTTTAAACGAGAAAATTGGGAAGATATAAATGATTAAATAAGTAATTTTTTTTGTTAAGTGCAAAATGTTTTTAACTGGCAGATTTTGTTGGATCTAGCAAATCATAAAATAAGAGGAATGACGTGTAACTGAAATTGTCCTTTAGAAGCAATACAGCTTCAAAAATAGAAATAAAAAAAAACAACATTTAATAAACGTAAACCTAACGAATCATAATTGCAAAGCTTGAAATTGCTACATTAATAAGGAAAGTTGGCGATAGGAAGGTTAAAGTCATCACAGTTATCGTAAAGTTTTGCTGTTCATTTATTATTAATTTCTTTATCTGGTAAAAATTTCTTACTATGAAACATAGCTCTCAAACTTTTGGATTTATTTAAAGGGATATATCGAAGCAACTATTATTGCACATCTTCTGAATTCAACATTGTCAAATGAGGATTTGAAATGTAGCTCAGCAGGTGATCTGACCTAATCTTATATAAAATATATTCTATAGATTGACACATTTCAAACACGAGTAAAACAAAGGAATTGGATCAAAAAGTAATTACCACAATCTATAGATATTTCATGATCGTCAATTTTAAAACACTCAAATATTCGATCAAAGGAAAACTAAATTTAAATCAATGGTTACGAATTTGATTTAAATTCAATGTCTGCATTAATTATGGGTTTCTCTGAAACCACTATATGTAGTAGAAAGAAATATAAAGGAGTTATTGGCCTTTGAACTATTTTTTAAGACGGCTGATTATTAAGCCCCCCCCCCCCTTCTTATCTATATTATACATATTTTAGCCAAAATACTTTACTGTTAAGTGTACAAAAAGACACCACTTCTCTATCTCCAGTTATAAAGATAAGAAAATGGCTGTGAATATATGACATGTATGTATATAGAATGCACCCAACTTCCATCCCAAGGGTTGCATTGAGATGGACACTATCTGGCAAGAGAAAGAGAGGAGGACCAAAAGAAACATGGAGAAGATCTGTGGAGAAAGAGATGGGAAAGAACAGCTGGAAATGGGGACAGATCCAGAGATGGACAAATATGTCATTGTGCACTCGATCCTATTTTACTTTTTGATCTGATACCTATTTTGGTCTCCAAGGAAAAACATAGACTGTGCCATTATAATTTTGTGGAGCGAAATATATCATTTAGTGAGCTCAGTACTCACAGTACATTTGGTTTTTTTTTTTATTATACCTCCGCATAGTGTCATTGTGACCTCCTATTTTGCTTTTTTGATCGGACACAAGTTTCCCATAGCAAAACTTAACATTTTCAAATATATTGAAGGGTATCCATCTCTTTTCTGCAACTCCTCCTATACCACTAAATTAAATTTAATAATGATTTCACAGATTCTCTATTACATAATACCATTGTGCATCTCCTTTTTTACTTTTTCATTTAACATTAAGCCCCCCTCCCCCGAAGCAAAACATGGACTTTGCCATTACAACACATGAGAGGCGAGGAATATCATTTAGTGATTTCAGTGCTCACAGTACCTCTAGTTTGATTTAATTCTAAACGTCCCTCGGTATACACCAAACAATGGCGTAAAAACTAATTCCATAAATAAACCTTTCCTTTCTATGATACAGTTAACATCCTTTAAGGAGAGTTACTTAACTGTAAAATGAGACGATAAATAGAGAAAAAAGAGGATATTTAAGTTCACTCTCTGCCTTGCAGCAAACATTTTTTTAAACTTATGTGTACATAAGCACAAATACATTGTTAATTCACTTGTAATGAAATGACATAAACTTCAGAAAAATTATAATTTGTTATCTAATATAAAAAGAGCAGAAATTTACCAATGTATTCACGAGATTATATTTTTTTCAATCAAAAGTAATGAATACCAGCACTATTTTTTTTAATATGCTTTATTTTACTTAAAAGTAAATTTCTGAGTAGCTGGTCAATATTTTTCAAGAGGATATATCACATGTCTTTCTAGATTGATTTACTTTCGTTTTAGAACATACGGGTACTGCATGTACACGTCACTGAACTGTGGAGGTGCGCAGATACGGGTGTACTTTAAACAGTATGAAATGTGTCTATACATAGTGTTTAATATGGCTAAAATTATTTTATGGGAAAATCGTATTTCATAAGAAGAATCAGGACTTAACATTATTTCAGGGGATAGAAGGCTGAAGATAATCGAACAAAGGTAAGCGCAAAACTTTGAAAAACTTTGGAAGTTTTGTTTTGTAGGCCATATCAGGAGGTAGCTAGCTTTAAAACACAGGTATGCATGAAGACCTTTAATTCTACGCACATAGCTAAGCTATTTCACAATTCTGCATTTTTCATCGTAGGAAAATGTGTTGTCTTATTTTTTTAAGAGAAGCATGCATCTTTTAAATTAATTATATTTTTACTTTGTCTTCGGTGAGAAAGGGTGCTTTTTTATTTTTTGTAAGTTCATTTGCTGATAAAAATCATATTAGAATATCTAGGTCAACAATATGTCCTTGTTTTATTGAAACTGGTGTTCTACTTCATAGATAAAACTTATTTTGAATTTCTCACTTTTCTATGTTAAAAAATGCTTCTGTGGAACTCGGTAGAAATTCTTCCTGTTTTTCAGATAACACTCGTAAAAAGGGTTATTTGGAAGAAAGCTGTCAGACTGTTTACAATATACGTCTTGATAAAATGTAAATTAATGCAAATTTAGCGATTTAGCATATACATTAAACATTTATGCAATGCAAGCAGAACCCCATTAAAAAGCTTACAACATCTTAAGTTTGCTCCCAGTTACCTAAAATGATCGATATAGATTTGATTTTAATGTGCTTTGATTATTGGAAGAATGTTAACTTAAGATATCAGGAGGGTAATTATAAATAATGGTATAATTACTTTAAAACACACTTTGAGAAAATATAGTGTGTTAAAATAAATATCTCATCGTTATATCACATTTTTAGATCGAATAAAAATTACTTTGAAACGTTTAACTCAGGACTTCTGTAAAAATCTGTAATTCAAACAAGTGATAGAAAAAAAATTGAATGAAATGATCCCAAGATCTAGCTATAGAGAACTTGTCCTTTGTAAAGCTGTGTTATAATCAAATAATAGCCAACCCTTTATCAATCATTTCAAGCCAGGTTGATAATCTTTATCATATTAAACGTCTTGGCGCCATGCAGTACAGGATTTGGTTTAGGCATATTGGATAAATATTTTTGAGGTATTTCTATCTTTAGTCATGACATTTTCGTAAGTCCCATCAGATTCAAAAGTTTGCTTTGCATCTTTAAGCAGTCTGAGCTCAGGACGTTAAAATCTTTTTCTGGAATTATTACTTCATTGTATTTAATTATTAGGATTAGTGGCATATGTGCTTTGAATAAAGCTATCCATTTTTGAATAAAATCATATTTCTATGGTACAGTGTAATCATCATGTATGTCATAACACAGCAAGGACAAAATTGATCAGCAATGGATAGCTGGATTCTTTCCCAGTATTACAATCTGATCTATATTGTCTTGAAAATTTCGAGCACAATCGATATCAATTACTTGCGGGATAAAGACACAAATAATGGTATTAATTGGTTCTTACAAATGAGATATTTTTTTTAAATACAAAAAAAATCTCAAAGTTTGTGGAAGTCAGTTATTACATGCTAAATCTTATATAAAACAACGCAACACCATGCTCTTTCTTTGAAGATCTAGCATACAATTTTATAAGAAAACAATGCAACTTCTTTATAGTATTTGATCAAACTCAAATGTTTAATTAGTAGACCATGATTGACGTTCCTTATTTGAGAGTAGTTTTGAGGAAAGTTTAAATATATGATTTTATGGCAATGATCTAAGTTGGTCAAAAATTGGAAAAACATCATCGAAGACAATATGTAATGTTTCTGAAAGAAAGGTATACCGATACAAGGATATGGCACATTGCGTTGAAAGACTCTTGTTTCATTTGGTGAAAGTATTACCTGTTCATTATAATAACGGGTCATAAAAGTGGTTTATGATTGATACATTGTCCTGTTTTCTGATTCTGAGCTACCAGCATCTTTAAGTTACTATTTACCGTATAACCCCAATATAAACATCTTTATTCTATGCAATTTTTGCATACCTCTGTCCAAAAGAACAATGAATGGGGACGGGAGAGACAAATAGTTTTTGATTCATGTATTTTGTACTACTACTCCCCAGCATTTGAGGTATTTGTTATTTGAGCAAAAAATATGTGTTTTCAAGCTTATGACTAGACCAATATTAATTATCTGAACCAAAGGTGAAAGGGTAAATCAAAGGTCACATTAAAAACTTCGTTGCAATTTTTGTTCTTGCCACATAAATGACAAGCTCTGAAAGTTCATACTATGCACTTTAAATATTATCTTTGAGTAAATTCCTGACCGTGACTGAGGATCATGTCTTCGAGAGACAAATTCAGTTAACATTATAAATGGGATATGCTAGTGGATAACTGTTTTTTTTTCTATACAATGACATTGACAGCTAATATAATCTATCATTAAGTCAAATATGGACTTACATTTTTCACACTAATTCCGTTGTTTCCAGACCGTGACAAATCATGACACAGAGCAAACAGCAGGTGTGACCGGTCTGCAGGGGATGCTCAATCCTTCATGGCACCTGATCCCACCTCTGATGTTTTGGTGGTCCGTGTTTGCTCTACCCCTGATTGGAATTGTTAAAATGGATTTTTGAGCTTAAATACTATCCGTTATTTACATATACATATATTTCATCGTAAACATTTTAAAAAATCGTTGTTATACACTGTATAAGACTTTCATGTTATATTGTTTTATATTTTTTTTCGATGTAATTGATATGTTGGGGAAAAATACCAATATATTTTTTTCATTTTTGATAAACTACTCTAAAATATATCAAAGTAAATTTTGATATTGTTCTGGAATCTGATGGTCGTGTTGTCTCCCTGTAAAAATTTCCATTTCTTGGTTAAGAAAATATATTTACGAGATAAGTCCATGAGAAATGCAGGGGGTGGCCTAAATATTACCTAATTTTTGTCTCATTGTTGTTGGTAAACAGTTCTTTTGGCAGGCCTATCCCAAGGACTGTGAAAAACCTGTAAAGAGATGGCAATAGAGTTTATGAGATAAATTCCTTTTTCAAATTCTGACAGTAAACATACCCTTTTACTAATCGATCTATTCATCCATGTGGACTTTTAATAATTGCAAAACTCAGAGATTATATGGCTTAGTTACCCTTGAACGAATTATATCTTCATGCAAATCCAATGATATCAGTATTTACACATATATTTTTCAAGTGATGTAAGATTTTATGTTGTTTTGATAAGGGTTCGGAAACTAAATTGTTTAAAAAGAAAAAAAAGTATTTACACATATTTGAGGAAAGTGCAATATGTAGATCAATTTACGTCATCAAAATTGACAATTTAAAACTAACCCAGACTTTATTTTTTTGTGATCACGTGCTTAGTTTTATTAAAGGTACATTCTTCATTTCCACGAATTCGAATCTAAAAATAGAAGACTTATATTGAGATGGCTTCTATACAATTCAATGACTTTTAATTTTCAATAAAAATCTATATGCACCTGTTATAAACTTTGTTTATAAATTAAAGATTAAGAATTCAGTAGTTTATGGATAAATCAGAAGGATCTGACTTAATCCTTTTGACACAATTGTAACGAGGAATTTCCAAAAGGGGAATTTTTCCGACGGAATACCCGGGGTTATAAAGTGTAAGGCGCTTTTGCATGGTTGAGCAGCCAAATAGTTTAAAAATGAATATGTATCGGCTCTTTATTATTTCATTCATAAAATTGGGGGCTTTATTTATGAGTCATTACTCCTGTATGTAATTACAAAAAATGTACTGCTACAAATAAATAAGTTTTTTTATTCAACATATATGTATATAGATATTGGATTAAAATTTAGATATTGGATACAGAAATTAGACTGACCCAATAAAAGAATTCCTTTGTGCTTGAAATCGTTTCATAAAGAGTAAGCAGCATGAACCAATATCTCATATCAATTTTAGCCAAATTGTGTTTTGAATTTTTTGAGTGCTGGACACAAAGAAGTCATTCATTAATTGCAGAGTTCCTGGTCGGCGTTAACGTCAGTCGTGTATCCCAGCGGTGAACATAAATAGATGAATAATGCAACTGTAACTTCCAAGTAATGAATAGTGGTCTAGGACATTGCCTGTAATAATTCCCTAACTTTCATCTTATTATAGTTACTGTAGTTTGGAAGGCGAAATGTTTGTATTGGAAAAAAAGTAAGAGAACCAAACACTCATTTTTTAAAATTAAGTCAATAATTTTGTTTTTATAATACATCGAAAAACATGTAACATAAAAAATTTTCAAATACTGGGACCGTCGGACCTATACGTCAGTTAAAAAAAATAATGAAGCATATATATGTATACACACACACACCCTTATTATACGCAGAACGTTTTCTGTACATCAAAAACAGTCTGTATTTTGAAGTAAGATAAATGTATAATATTTGATAGGTCTTTACACCATTGCATGTTGTCTTTTGAAAACAAGTTAGTACGAGAGCTACAATATTAATGTGAATGTTTTGGAATTCATTTGATTTGAACCATAAGAGTGACAGCTGCTTGATAACACCATTACATTTTGAACTTTAAACAGCATACGTTCAAGGCATGCCTGGTTTCGGAATTTTTAAAGCGACACAGTTGTAAAAAGAGATTAAATAAACAACAACTTATCAACAATACTTTGTCGCGTCCTACTTTTCAACCACGTGAAATTACAATGCTTATCTAAAAATTGGTTCAAATAAAATGCCTTGACTTGTCACCAAATCTAACCATCAGTTTTTATACAATTGTAACTTTAGTTTTATAAACATAAACATATGGATATTAAACTAAAATATTCAGTAATGTAAAACCGAATTTGTATATGATACTCTCCTTTCTAGACTGACTCGCGTGATTTTATCAGAAAGCGGTCACATATGTGAACAGGTAGAGAGAGATAGCGACCAACAATACCCCAGCCCAGCTCTTTATCATATAATACAGGATCGTTATGGAGTTTGGATTATTTGTTGTGTTAGTATCCTGGTTTATTGGCAATCACAGTAAAAGCCAAAACAGAAATATTTTGCGGAAGGCTTATATTTAATGGTCATCATACCATTTCTGGGTTATGGCTGGATATTCCCTTCTGGTCTGTACATATGCAGTTGGAAACTATGGTACTGTTGTGAAAATAAAGATGTTTTATGTCACGATTTCGAAGGATTTTTATGTTATAAAAAAGAAAATGGTTTAAAGGACAAGCAGGATTCTACAGCTACTTGTTTATAAAACTTTTATCTTACTTCTTAGTGTGTTTTATTACTGAATGGATTATAGTATGAGACATGATTTACTAAATAGTGAGCCCGAAGAAGAGGTCAATTCCTATACATGCTATACAGGTACTTAAAACTGTATCATAAGTATCAATATGTCTTGACAAAAAAGATTTATTCCACTAAAATGACCAAACAGTACTAATTTCGTCAATAAAATCTGGTGTGGTGATCCTCTTCTCAGATAATTATCTTTATCAATGGTTTGTTACTTGTTAAATTTTGCCAAAATTGGCTCTCACATACTGTATATTTTCAGAGAATAGATATCCACATTTTCCATCCAACATACCCATGTTATCCCAGTCCAATTGTCCGTTATTATTTTTTCTTCCTTTCATTCCTCTAATATTTTAAACAGTACCTTATATGCCTTTCTGATTTTGATTCTTAGTGTGTGTCTTGTACATGCATTCAGCTCGTAGATTTTTCATCTTTATCTTGAGGCCGAATGAATACTTACCAAAAAACTGTTTTCTTTAACTCCTCTTATTTTTTTTACAGAATAGCCAAATCATCTTTCGGAAAAAGAAAATTGTGGTATTTAGGATGTTCAATAAGAATTCTGTATTTTCAATTTTATCACTGTGGTAAATGAAATTCGAAAGATGACGTTTTTCTTTGAAAAAAAAAAAGATTCATTAAAATTCCACTACATTTCATGCAAAAGAAAAGAAATCTTTAGGACATTTTTATTGGTGTTGTTCCGTGGATGTGTAATAAGATTTTAGAATTTTTGATTTTTTAGGGAGATATACGAGGGACCCAAATATTAAGCTTGCTCTTCTTACATTGAACACTATTGTCAATTGATTTATCTATAATTGGAATCTGATTAATGTTGTCCTGTGGTACAAAAAGCTTAATGAAATATATCTCTGAGAATATAAAAACTTAGAAGAGATTTTATTTTCTTTTTACACAAAATCTTTCTTGAACTCATTTTAAAATAATCCATGCCTTAAAATACTTTTTGAGTGAAGGCTGGTTATGCAATCATTAAATAAAATACATAGATGTACATAACTCAGAGGCCTTAATATTATACTTACTCAACATGGAATTCTAAGCTCAATTTGAAATATGTATATTATTATAAATTGTAGAATAACTATAACGCTTAACCTAGGTTTCGAGGGGAATGATTTGAAAAGCAAACATATGAGTGATAGTTTTAGTACATGTATGTATCATTTAATTCAATGTTTATAGCTTTTCAAAAAGTTCAAAGAAGACTGTTTTTTTCATAGATATGGCCCGGAAACCTGACGATTTGCCTCCTTATCCTTTACATTACATACCGTATAACGCCCTGAATGAGCTGGCCGAGGTCTTCGACTCCCCAGCCGTAGATGGTCAGAGGACTCTGGAAGGACTGGCCGAGGCAATCTTCACCCAGAGTGACTACACAATCAAAGTGGATCACAACAAAGTATCGGTAAGTTTAAAGGTCTTTGATAACTTGTCAATATGCATTCTACATCTTCTTTTCCTCTTTTAACTTTTGTAGTACACTATTTCAGATATTGCGATCTCGCTGTACCTCTGGAGAGAGTCCAACAGTGAAGTTTATCCGTGATCTTTCTAAATTCAAAAATGCCAATCTTCAAATTTTACAAAAGGCAATCTGCTCACTTGAAACCCACGCAGACGACATATTGGTGAGGTATTTGGGAGGTAAGTACATGTAGATAACGTTTTACATGTATATTTAATGTAATATTACATATTTGACATATATTTACCATGAAAAAGATAATATGAATTGCAATTGGTTAAAATCTTTAACATTTGTTTTAATACAGAAATTGAAAGGCGGTATAAAACAGAAAAGAAAAGAGCTCCGATTCCCCAGGATAATTGGTCACAACATGAATGCAATTGTTATGAGTGCTCTGACAATGGAACATTCGGAGCCAGTTACTTACCTTCAACTGACTGTAACTTTGAAAATCCAAGGCAAAGGCTAAATTGTAGAATTCCAGACTGTGCTCACAGTGAACCAAAACAACATAATCATCGTCACAAACAGTCTAATTATGTAAATAGATTGCGTATTCCATCTCATCATAATAATTTTGAATGTTACAGAGGATCCCAAGCTAATTCTAGCGTGAGTGAAATTCAAAATGGTGAGGTGAAGACTCCTGTAATGGAGAATGAAAGAGAAACTTTTTCAATGAATCTGTTTGGCAATGGCCCCGAACTTTTGCCTCCCGCACACTTTAACCCTATTCCTCCAAGTGATTATGAAGGAGATGAAAGTGAAAATGATGACAGTACATTTTTCTCTGAAAGGGAAACTCAAAATGAAAATATTCTGAGACAAAAAACAAAAGTACCAACAAGGCGTGTCCAATCAATGCCCGAAGGTTCAGAACAGGAGAATACAGATCCCGAACGGAGACATTCACATCCTGTTTTCAGGAAAAAAGGTCGTGGAAAGAAAGACTGTGAAAGTGATGGAGACATTCCCAATATTCCTGATGCCTGCACATGTTATAGAAGTCCTGTCATTAACATAGGTAAGTCCTTAGTCTTTCTCTCTTCTTCTTTTACTTCTTCTCCACAAACTGTGTGTCTCTCTTTCTTATATACAACAATGGGTGGTTGCTTCATGACTACAGGAATTTGTTTTTAAACTAAGATGTTTTCATATATTTGTTCCTAGGGGCCAGGACTGTCTTTGTATCTTTGGCAGATGATTCTAAACATCATATCAAGGAAGTGCTTACTATGTGTACCAAACTTCAGGAAGCAGGTTTTGAGGTGAAATGCGATATGATGGAATCTTTATTTACAGAACAAAATATCAATGTGAATGAATGGCTAGACCAATGTTTCACAAGAGCGCTCTTTGTGATTTTTTGCATATCTCCCAAATATTTCAAACATATTCGTATTGACGATTTGGCAGAGGCCCATGCGAGTGACAATAAGTTTCACACAAGATACATCTTTGATAGAGCTCGAAGTGAATTTATTCAAAATAACAGTATGAACAAACGTTTTCTACCTGTACTTTTCCGCAACTCTGGTGCAAAACTTGAACACATTCCGGAATTTTTAAGGTCAACCATAAGGTACGTGTTTCCAGACACTTTTCGACATTTAACAGGATTCTTGCAAAAGCAGTGACTACGATTCATTTGTTGGAACGTTTAACACAAATCGTGAATAAGTTGAACTGTAATAAGGAAATATATTCATGATAACTATGTAACGGTTACTGCTTGTATATTATCCTCGTCACTCAACATGTACATGTAGATATGTAAATACACATATTGTACAATGTATAAATATCCTTTCACGTTATATCACCAGTATTGTTGATGATTAAGAAAATATGTAAGTTATTCATGAAATATTTTCATGTGTTAAGTTTTAATGTAATTAAATGCATCTTTGAAGATATTGTTGATTAAAATTCAAGAAAAATATTTTTGTTATTGTAAATTTTCACATACCGGGTATTTTTATATTTTAGTTATTCAAGCAAATTGCATAAAGAAAGGTTGTCAAACGTTTCAGTTTTTTTCATTTGAATTGATTGCCGAATGTTTAATCTCGTCAAGTAAAAGAAAGACACGTTTATACTATCAAAGCAGTACTCTCATTGTAAAAAGTTTGAGTCATTTTTATTAGATTTTATTTTCTTTATCAAAGACAAAATTTGCTTACAAGAGTTCCATAATATCTGAATATATTTAAGAAGGAAACTGACACGTTTCAAGTTTTTATAATGGTTTATTGGTGGTTATGGCCACGACTGCACTCAGAATTTCAAGTACGAAAAATGTTTACTTACAAACAGTTCCAAGGTGAACCCTGGGAACAAATGAACACCCGGAAATTGAAATAATGATCATGTTCTTTAATACTTTTTGAATAAAAAAATTGAGAAGTTCTAATGAGCACCACTAGTAGGCTGAATATCCACTCACTCTAGGGACCAGCAGCCTTGGCGAAAGGGATTGGTTCTCATGGTAGGATTTCAACCTGAAAAATATTCATATTCGAAGCCCAAGACACTTGGAAAAGAAATTACTTCAACCCTGACAAATACTTTGGAAAACCCAAGTTCTGTAAAAAAAAAAAAAAATTAAAAAATAGAAAATAAACGTACGAGTCTAAATATTTTTTTTTCTTTCAACACGTCTTTATATCTAATTTAAATCTTCTGAGACCAATTAAATTCGAAATGTATTTTAATCAGATCTGAAAACCTTAAATACTTTAAGAGATAATAGAATTTACCAGCCCTTAAAGCAAATATCTTCATATTACGATCATGAATCAATAGATATTCTTTGTAAAACAGATGAAAAGAAAAGAAAAATCCTGAACATTATTTTATAGAGCGTTCAAATTCAATAAAGTTTGCCTTTTTGGTATTGTATGAACACAGTATATAAGTCGTTTAAAGTTGGAATACATATCCTATACAATTGAATAGTGTAAGAAATTCACATGTATGGCATCCATTATCATTTTCTTACACTATTTTGTTGAAGAAAGACCTAATATCTTGTTGACAATCATATCTGATCTTGGCAATACTAAAAGCTACCTTTTCAGCGGGAGAAATTTCATCTTCGAAACCCCCTTATCCTATTTCTGATCTTCCGACAGGCGTCTTGATTTTGTTATATAATTGAATAGTGAGATACGAAGAAAAGAGCAAATTTTCATCCACGTGAACAGGATATTCATGTTTGTTGTAGCTCTGACTAGAGAACTTATATAATTTGCGTTCAAACAGATTGTATTTTAGCAATTATTTTGCGATTGCTTATACCTCTGTGATCAAATATGATGATGATAAACTTTAAAAGAGAATAAAATAGTCTTCTCCGTATATTAATGAAAGAAATATTAAGAGAGCTAGCTTTACCTGGACTACCGGTAGAAAAAGAAATCATTGCTCATTAATTAAGAAAATAAAAGACCTTTTATGGGGTTATTATTCTATTGAAGATGAATATCTACTTCTAAAATTTGTATATCTTACTTCGAGTTTAATATTAGTTAGATTCATTCACTATATCTCACCGGTAGTTATCTAATTACCTCACCACCTCATTCTACATTCTCTACGATCAATTAAATTCCGCCAGTGACTAAAACTTCAAATTCAGTATTTATTATCTGATTGACTGTTCTTAGTAAAAAGAAAAATTTATATATCTGGTTGGGATGGATTCTACAGTTATCTAATACATGTTATACGACATTCAAAAACAATCTGCTTAGAAGCTGTTTAGTGGCCTACGTGCAGAACAAGCTGGTCTCAATGGCCTGCCAAGGAAATTTCTGGGACGCTCTCAGGGATTGCGCCACTGCAGGGAGTCTGGCACTTTCTTTATATACCGTGAATTAAAAAGCAATTGCAGATAGTTTAAAGCTAGGTATTGAGAAACCTCTTAAATGAAGTATACGGTCTGAAGAGATTTTACGAGACGAAAAGGTACCCATCAATTCTCAATGGCAGTGGTAAATGTTTAATAAAAAAACACCTGTTTCATATCTTGTGATCCAATTTGATATTTTACAGAAAATATGTCCCTTTCGAAGTCTATTGAATTATCGGTTCATTTCTGATTTGATTAATGTGTATATTCACACTTTAAAAAAGGCACATTTTTTTTTTTATTATCAATCTATTATAATAAATATGTATAGAATATATAATTTCATTCCGATTTTGAATTTTAAATTCTCATAAACCATGTAAACGTTCACCGTTTTAAACATTAATGCTTAAGCGCTATTTTTTTAACCCCATGGGTTGAGAGGACGTACTAATTTAAAAAAAAAAAAACCTTTTGCAGGATCAATAATGTTTATGTAGAACAGAGAGCAATAAGACTAACTTCAAGTGCTTTTTCGTCCTAGAGATAACACCAATTTTGATAAATCTTGCATGCTGTGTTTGTATTGTATAAAGACATAATCTAACTGTTTATTTGTGTCGTACCACTAATACGAGTTGTCTAGTTCTTAGAGCATTAAAACTGATAAGCTTTTTATATTTCTACATATCTTGAAAAAAACGTGTTTTTAGAATCTCATGTCTTGTTAAATGTTTTGTGAAATAGAAATTTGAAACTTTTACGACAACTAAGTCAGCGGAAAATAATGTTTTAAAATATATATTAAAAATAACTTACATGTTCCACAGATATTCAAAGAAGGAAATCAAATGATAATTTTACACTACATATAAGTAAATAGATCACAGGCAGAAAACTTTAAAAATGAATGGAATATTATCATGTATATGCAATGTGATAACATTAGCTTATTTCATTAAAAGCTACCAAATATTTATTTACACTTGGATTTTGTGCTGTCCTTTTCTTGTCTAATGTTCTATTCAGTATTGAAATTGTCTATATTATATTCAGTCAGCAGAGCGCTCGTTCGATCTGTGATCTGCGTCCAAGCCCAAACAAATCTAATAAATTTTGAAGGTCTAGGAGAAATTCAATTTGAAAGTTGAGGGTCTGAAGGATGTGACCCCAATAAAAAAAACCACAACCTGATTTATGAAAGGCGTTGTCAAGATCCGACACTGACTTGGAACCGTGAATGGCAAGTAAACTTCTAAATATAAAGATCTTTTCTGGCAATTGATGACCTCAAATATGAGTGAAATAATATTCAAAGGGATTAGAACAGCAATAATGCATAAATTGATATAATAATGACGCCGTGACACCAAGATTATAAGCCTAAATCAACAAGTTTACTTAAAAGGACGTGAAACTGATTCACTTTAACGTAATAAGACATTCACAGCATTATGCAGTTGTAAGAACGTATTCTCTAGAGTAATGGAGTAAGAAAAATATCTTTACGTCGAGCGTACAACTCTGGGACATGCCGACTGGGCCTTCAGAAGAGATGGTATAATGCGAGGTCTCGTGATTCAGTAGGACTGCTGCAAAAAATTCTCAGAAAAAGTGAAACAAGCAATCTAATGAAAAAGCCAAAAAAATTCCTAACTACCATTATCTTGGCATTAAAGAGAAAGAACGGTATTTCATTCATTGTACAATTCATCTTGTTGGTTTGGCAAATGGGTGTATCGGGAAAAAAGGTCCTTATCATATTATAAGCTAAAGTGTTCTTGGTAACAACTGAATGCATAACTTGAAAATAAACATGATTACTTAAACTTTTCTTTAATCAATTATCCTTACTTACATATATGCAGTGGTATACCCTTGTCAGTTGCATGTAAGGTTTATGTCTTCCAGTTGATGGGATACTTACGAGCAAGCACAATGAACGAACAATGAACGTACAATTTCTAAAATGAAGGAAGCTATTGACAAATATGTTGATGAAATAAGCATTTCGCAAGTTGGATGGACCATACGATTACTTAAACCAGTCAGCAAATGCAATTTATTTATCGTGAAAAGGAGTATATGAGGGGTGTGGCCAGTTGGAAGGGAATGCTCACTCCTCCTTAACAAGCCTCTGATGTTTAGAGGTCCATGTTTGATTTTGCTTCTGATTTGTATTGTTTAATTGATTTTTTATTAAGCTAGAATGCTGTTCGTTATCTCCACATAATTTAACATTTAATCGAATGCTGACTGGCGTTTTTATTTTAATTCTTCGGTCATTATTTACACATAAAATTGTCGACGGATTTCCCTGAATGTCTTATCAAGACAGGGTGCACACGGCGGGTGTGAACGGTTGACAGGGCATGTTTACTCCTAAGTTGAAACCTGATCCCATATTTCATGTTTACTCCGCTCCTTATTAGTTAAGATTCATTTGATCACCTTTCGTTATCTCTGTATTTCATTTAAAATGTTTTTATTACATAACAAGAATTTATATAGTGTCGCTTTTACTACGAGTGTAGAATCTAAAATAAGAATTTAAAATGTCTAAATAAGGTTGAAATCTATAGGATGACTACCAAACAAAACTCTTCGCAATTAAACTATTTCAATCCATAGAATAATGCTTTATATTTCCCAATCTTCCCTTTTACTTCTGTTTAAGTTCAAATAAAATACAACACCAAAAGCATAACAATAACAAAATAAGTTACAATGTCAAGGTAGATTCTTTGCCAACATTTAAATACTTAATACATGTTTATCTTCAGTACTCGAGTACCAAGTACAAGTGCATTTGCATCAAGGTTAAAATTCATATATTCCTTTTAAAATATTTGATTGAAAGTATAAGAAAAAAAGATTTCCTGGCATTAAATTTATTGATTTATAGTCTGTCATACATACAACTACAGTACATTTAGTCCGTTTGTATGACCCGACCACTCCCTATCTCGAGGATATTATTTGAGAAAATATAAACAAATCTTTTTTTAAGATACGTGTACAAAAAGTAAGACTTTCATTATATCTAATGTAAGTTTGATATGCATATTCATTAAAATATTTTTATTATTGTTTTTGAACTTAAAAAAAATGTCACAAGGTTATATACGCCGTAGACTTTTAAATTATTTCCATGACCTCAAACTTGTATTTTGATTGGTATTACTTTAAAAGGTGGTTTGCAAAAAGAAATACTAGTATATCACGAAGAAATATACATTCAGCTAAACAAAGCAGATAATCAGGGTCAAAAATAAAAATAAAGTTGTAAATCATGCACAGCTAATACAATTGTATGTATTTGTATATAGTCTTCACTAATGTGAACGTGACCTGGAAAATTCTTTTCTCTTTTCTCTTAAACTCCTGACATTGCAAGGTCTTCCCTTATTGATATCACTTGACTAAATAAGTGCAGCTCGGTATATCGTAAAAAAAATCCTTATTAATAATAAGCAAAAGAGTTATTTTTACAACTAATTACACAGCTTTAAAATAACCTTGATGACTTAAACTTTGCTATAATCAGCTATCCTCACTTACATAATATATGTAGCGAATTACTCGTGTCTCTTGCAAAGGGAGTTTGTCTCCCAGTTGATTCGATATGCAGAATCATGCATAATGAACGAAGAATTTTTAAAGTGAAGATGGCTATAATATTGACAAACATGTTGATGAAACAAGCATTTGGCAAGTCCTATATGGTAATAAGTTTTACAGTGTACAATTTATCGGGACAAGGAGCACATGGCGGGTTATATCCATATATTTTATCATTATATCGAATGCTGACATTTTTTTTTACATACAAATGGGTTTATTGCTTTTTCTGTTTCTCTTATCAAGACATGGAACACACGACCGGTGTGAGCGGTCAACAGGGGGTGATTACGCCTTTGTTGGAACCTTATCCCACATTTCATGTTTAAGAGGTCCGTGTTTGCTTTGCTACTTATTTGTTAAGTTTCAATTGATCAGTTGTTCGTTTTCTCTGTATTTCATTTAAAATATTTTTTTATTAAATCAAAAGAATTTAGAAAGCGTCGATTATGCTAAGAGTGTAGAATTTTTACAAAAATTCATAAAAAAGAGTCTAAATAAGGTTGAATTCTCAGGGTTGGCTAACATACAAGATTCTTTACAATTAAACAATTTCAATCTACAGAATTGTGCTTCTATATTTTTTTTATCTCTTTTTTTACTTTTATTCAAGTTCAGATAAAATTTAATGCAAAATGCATAACAATAACTAAAATAAGGTTATTATGTTAAGGTAGATTCTATGCCGAAATTAAAAAAAGCATGTACATGTATATCTTACATGTAAGTGCTCGAGTACAAAGTAAAAGTGCATTTGTACCAAGATTTAATTAAATCATAGGCTTTTTAAATTTTGAAAGTAGAAAAAGAAGGTTTCATAGCTTTTTGATTTCTAGTTTGTCATTAATACAACCACAGTATAGAAAGCAATCACAAATTTTAAAAATCAAAACGTATATGTACAAAATGTAGGAATTTCATAACATTTAATGTAAAGGTGATATGCATACACATTAAAATATTTTCATTATTGTTTTTGAACTAAAAATTGTTACAAGGTTACATACGCCGTAGGCTTTTAAATTATTTCCATTACCTTAAATTTGTATTTTGCTTGGCATTATTTTTAAAAGTGGTTTGAAAACAAAAGAGATATACCACGAGAAAAATATACATTCAGCTAATGAAAGCAGATAATCAGGGTCAAAAACTAAAAATAAGTTTCTTAAATCATGCAGAGGTAATACCATTGTATAAATATAACCTTCACGAATGTGAACGTGACCTGACAAAATTCATTTCTTTTTTCTCAAAATCCTGACATTGCAAGGTACGTCATCCTTTATTGATATCACATGATGAAATAAGTTGAGTTTATGAAAAGAAGTATAAAGTTTTATTTTTTACTTTCTATTCTAAATTCAATCTGTTTAGCTATGATAAGTAGAACGCCTCTTTTTGGGGTTTTTAGTGATGTTGAGAGTGAAATTGATAATAAATAGAAATACGCTTTTATTAATATATAATTTAATTTCAGTTGTTACGCGTCATTTGATTGGTTAAACGGTTTTATCCATTTCGTATAACATAACTTGCCTACGTCACAATGAGTTACGTCAAAAACGTATCACTCCGCTTGACGTTACTTTTAAAATAATGCTCACTTTGAAGCCTTTTCCTGGAGGAAATATTGTCTCATTGTCTACATTGAAATTAAATTATAAGAAATGAAGCTTATTTCAAGTTATGTTATCCGATATAACAAAACTTGGGGCAGTTTACGCTTATTTATAAACCGCTTCACTGCCCCAAGTTATGTTATATCGGATAACATAACTTGAAATAAGCTTCATTCCTTAAATAAAGAGTATTACCATAACAGACAAAAAAAAGTATAAAAGTAATGAAAAGTACATTATATTCATCAAAGACAGTTTTGAAAGTTAGAGCATTGCTTTGTGACACCCACTATTGTATATTTACAGCAATGAAATGCATGTTCTACAAGCTATTTAGCGCAGTAGTTACAAGAACGTTAAAACGTTCTATTTCTGCAATTGGACTTTGACGTGTCAAATCATCGCGGGTTTGGCGTAGATCATCGTACTTCTGTGTGTCCCAACGATTTGGAGTCCTATCGAACCTTGGGTCCAAAATATCTGCTAGAAAAGTCATTGTTATACCTTTTAAAAATTGTTCCTATACAAATTCTATGTATGAAAAAAAGTCCAACGTGTCATATATATATATTTTGCTGACCGGGCATAAAAAAATTCGATGTTTGACCGTTGAGTGAGATGTTATACCGCCGATCAGATGTTGGACCGCTAACATCACAGAATGGGCGGAGCTTAATCTCATTTTCATTCGTTGGTGTTCAATAGTGACGGATCTGAGGTTACATCACGGAAGATAGTACAAAATACATGCATGAAAAAAAAAATAAAATGAAAGGTATAACAAAACATTTATTGACTAAGTTCTCGAACAAAATGTGTTTTGTCGACCGGCCCTCGAAACAAACGGCCTCAAGCAGACAGTTTGGTTCTTGGGTCCGACAAAACGCATGTTGCCCTCTAACTCAGTCAACAAATGTATATTATTATCTCCGTAGAATTTAGGAAATGCTGACTATAAATGTAAATACTGAAATTACAATATTTTGAAATCCCTATAACAGTATCTTATCTGTTGTAAGCCTTCTTTCGGCTGGTCTTAAAAATAAAATAATATTGGATCCTTAAAACATTATATACATGTGATAGCAGCACAGCATGTCTATGTAATGATACTAAATATTTATCTTCATTTTGAATCAACAGAGAGAAATTTAGAAAAAAAAAAAATGAAAGAACTAAATATATGTAACCAAAAATAATAATAAATCAAAATCTGTATTACGATTCAGAAAAATGTCTTGTCTGTTTATCTTCAAAGATGTCTATGTCTATTTATCTGACGGTATAGAAAAAGAAAAATTGGACCATTTACAAAGAATGACAATTAACAACTCAGTTCCTGGCCTGTATTCAATATTTTTGAAAAGAATATAAATAGTTAGACATATGATGTGTATTTAAATTTAGACTATTAAAGGATTTTCAAAGAATGTATATATAGGGTTATTATTTGTCCATAACAATTGGAAAACATGAACCTTGGACAAAAGGTAAGGATTGCCTTTGGAAAAGATTAATGAATGAATAGAGCATCCGTAGTTTTTATCTGATTCAACGAACTCATATCCAAATCTAATGTTAATACATGCAATTCAACTATATCTGGAATAGGATTATAAAATACATGTAGATATATGAAATTTATTGTTTTAAATGCTGCTAGTTCTACAAAGTCTTAGTTAGATTTGCAGAGGCCTTATTTTTCCACAGGCATTGACTTGTAATACTTTATATGGAATTTCGTTACTTTTAGTTCGAATCCGTCCTTTTGAAATAATATTTTTTTTTAATTGTTTTAATGTGCAACCTACAGGATAAGAATTAATAAAGATGTTAGTTCATGATATTAAAAATAAAGTAATAAACATTTTTGTTCAACAGATATCACCAAGGAACAAAAAAAAAACTAAATGATTTTTGGGTGTGTACAGCATTCCCCTTAAGCAAGCACATTAAATTTTTGATTCTGAAAATCAATGGCGTCCCTTCCACAGAATGGATCCCTATTGAAATCACCTTGTGAAATTCATCGGAACAGTTCTGATGGAGCTTCATCAGAAAATTCTTTTAACCAACAAACTTCTATTGATCCCGAATCAAAATCATCGAAAGGAGGTGTTTGTAGCTGTTACATGTATCACAGATATGCTGCTACAAGCCAGCCTCTACCGACCAGCTCAGACTCTTTGGGGGACAGCATACCGGTAATATACCGATCAGTGTCATTTTCTAGTTCCTACAACTCTCCAAGAGGTTCCTCTACACTCTGTAAGTGTCTATTACAGCTAGTTTATTGTGATCTTTTACAGAGGGGATTCTCTATGTTAATATATATATATATATATGTTTTCATAATGTTATTTAATTATTGTAGATTCAAAAAGGCCAATTATTTATTTGACATTTTCCGATGAAAGTAAGAGGCATACACTTGAAATGTATTCACTTTGTATAGAGCTCAGCGATTCCCTTGAGTATTCTGTGAAAATTGATTCTTATAGAGCGCTTAGAAGCGCAGGAGAACTAAATATTCATAGTTGGAGAGACACAAATTACGAAAGAGCTAAATGGATACTGTTCTGTATTTCACCGGAATATAAAAATGCATTAAAAGCAGGAGAAAATAACCGTCCAGTGGTTGAGATAAAAGAACAAGAGCAAGGCATTATCTACATTCATAATATTGCTAGGGCGGAGTTTCTGCAAAATGGGAGCAAAAACCATAGAATGATTCCGGTTCTTTTCACCAAAACTAAGGCATCTACAGATGATATGCCGTACTTTTTAAGATCTTCGGCATGTTTCCGGTTTCCAGATCAGAAAGAGGATTTATTTCAATTTTTAAGTACAAATAGAAATGAGTATATCTAAAAATACCTATTAAAACTAAAAAATTGGAAAAAAGTTGAAGGCATGTACAATTTTAAATATATAAAGCTCTTTGTACATGGATCACAAACGGAGGTATGTAAAGGCAGCATATAGATAATTTTTCCGCTAGTAAACTCTTCAATAATAATTGTAAAATCCATAATGAGGAAAAAAAAATCAAAGATTTAACGTTTTTAATTTACTGTCATTTGAATAGCCCTCATTAAGTCTCTGGTAAATTGTTTTATTCGACACAATGTCAATAAAAAAGTTTCAGCTAATCCTTTACCCAACACTCGACTATTTGAATTTATAGCTTTGAGCTTTTCAGATGAGACCTCTGGTCAAGGTACATGTAGGATGTGGCACAATAATAATCTGTCACTAACCATTTGTTAAGGGTATACAACTGTAGTAAAGACCTTTACAGGTATATTGTGAACATATAAATGTGTGAAAAATTTCGATTTTCGAATGGGAGATTAAACAAACATTACCAGTCAATCCTGTTACATGATTTACATAATTAATTATTGAGCAATTTTGCGTGAAATATTTTGTACATTGTATTGAATAAAATTCATCCATACATATTCACCACACGGAGTAAGCAGCACTTTCAATGTATTTTAGAATAAGGAAATTTTATATATTTCAAAGTATGCCGTGTAATGTTGAGCTTAAGCATCTTTGTTGGTCAGAAAAACAGAGCAAAACAAAACCAAGCCAATTTTATTTTTTAAAAATTAGGATAGTAATTCAGCGTATCTAATTCTTCGTCATTTATTTCTAAAGAATCACTTATGATATCAACATGCAGAGTATATTCTTCAAAACTCATTTTATAATCTTTATAACATGACTTATTGCTATTTTCAATATCACTCAGTATGCACACTTATTTGATCAACTGTTATGATTTCATGTGTAAAGTATTTTACCCCCATGACAACACTTCAGTATGATGACAAAGATTTAATTTATATTTGTTTTGTATGTTAACATTTAATTTTAGCACCTATATTAATCTTTAAACATGGATAAAAAATGTTAAATCAGTCTATAGTTCGTGTTATATATGAAAACATGAAAAAAAAAACAATTGTTGTATCGTGGCTTTCAACTCGACATTTAGATATATTGACTATGATGTATTGTCAATAAACAATGTTTATTTCCATTCTTATGTCGATACGATATATCTCGATGAGCTTGAAATGAAAGATGCCATAGAGTCTGAAACATCTGTTTTATATTTGGATATTTTACTTGAAAAAGGCGTAAATAAAACATACAACAATTCAAAATAGGAGCAGAGAAAATACAGACCCCCAAAACATTGGAGTTTCATGGAGGAGTAAGCATCTGCTGCCGACCGGTCACACCCGCCGTGTGTTCCTTAATTGTCATGATGGGAATATAACGAAAAAATTCGTCGTAAATTCTATGTTTAATAATGGCCTTACAATAAGTATGAAAAACTTTAGGAAGCATTTGACTCAATGATAAATTGAATTTGCTGACAAGGTCATTACATCGACCACAGAACTTAGACCATAGACTATAGAACTTACAAAATGATGACTTTAAACGAGACTGCTGGTATTCTTGATTCATCAACTTATTTGTCAATAATTTACCCCGTTTTAGAATTGTACAAAACGTATAGCATACTCTTGCACAACGGATCAACTGCAAACTCCGTATGCAGGGGATGAAGATATATTGCTGCTGGCACGGAAGCTGACGATTGAAAAGTTAGTCAATGCATTTATCATAGAGCTTTGGTGTTCGATTACTATTAACATCTAACAACAAAGCTTTATGATAAACTTGAAAATCTTCAACTTCCTTATGTCTTAACATACAAATGTAATGTACATAAAAATATATGTACGAATCGTGACAGGCTATTGACGAAAACTTATACATTCGAAGGTATTTTGAAGTAAATACCTTGGCAACCTTTATGACTCCTGGCTTCAATGTTTATATTTACATGTACTGTTTCACTCTGTGCGATATGGGTTTGCGCTTTATTTTCACTGTTAACCATATCAAGCTTCACACCCTTTCACCCTTTAATTGTACCGAGGTCCAGATAGAAGAAAATCCTTATCCACAACTCAGTATTCGAATCATTTACTGAGGATAAATTGAAAAGTGTGTTTAAGGGGGAGACTAATTCTCTATATAAACTATGGCGAATGTTCGGTAAACTTGATTGAATTTTTTTACAGACATTAAATCATGAAGACTGAGAAACATCAATTTGCAAGTTGATAACAAAAAAGACATACTCAAGCAAAACTATACATCCTATTTTATTAGACGGAGGAGTTGGATCCTTGACAAACATGTTGATTCCTTTTTTTTCAAAATTCTGGAACTTGCCATTGTTTGTTCTTACATCAACAAAAGGACGCAGAAGCCGGCTACTAAATGATAATTCCTATATTAAAACTATACAGGAAAATATGATTCCTCGGAAAAGCCCCCATCCCCCTGGTAGTTGCACAGGCCTCTGTAGTTCTTAAGAAAACTTCCTAGTTCTTAATAAGGTCACTTTTTCGAAAGGACCAAAAGTTATTATAGAATATTTTGATAGACAAGAAATATGAACAATGTCACATACCAAATTGTAAGGTACAAATACCTCATATATACATTTTAACAGAGAGGTATGAATGCGACCTAAAAGAAAAATAATATATTCATTTGAATTCATGTGAAAAAGAAACAAAGGAAGGGACACAAAAATGTTTTTAATCGAGTTTGACAGACAGGGTCGGCATATCTTATATTTTTACATCATCATATCAATGCAATGAAAGTTCAACAGGTAGATCTTTCTCAAATTGGCAAAAAATCAGATAATTTTTCACTCACTGTTATATTTTCATGCCAAGATCTTAATTGAGCTGCCGTTTAAAAGAAATTTCTAAATTGTACATTTAAATATAAAATGAATATGATGTTCGAATTTAATTAATCTCTCTTAATATATTTACAATTTTGATTCTTTATCACCGACACTTTAATCTTTTATTAATTAGATCAATTAATTTTCTCTGAGAAATTAAACATCAAGATAACGCTTTTTTTTAATTATCTTCATCGACTTAATTCTGTCAGTAACTGTATATCCGAGGTCATGATTTATTATCTGGTGGACTGTTGAATACTTGGCAACAAAAATATAACCTGGGCGGGATGGGAAAATTTGTTACCTGTATACATACAAAAGCAATCTACTTCGACTTTGTGCATTGGCCTACGTGCAGTTTGTCCAGGTTGCAATGGCATGCCAAAAATAATGTAAGATGTAGGACACTGCCATGGAATGTACCCAAGCATGGGGTCTTATATACATATTCTGTATTTCACAATGTATGTAAATACCAAAAACGAACTAAAAAAGAAATATGAATATTTCAAGATGTTCAATGATGCATTTGCTTATATTTTATTATAAAAATATATTATAATGAATCCTTAATGTCAGCAGCATTGATAGAATAAAATGAACGGTCATGCTAACATTATATCCCCCGCTAGAAAAGTGGGAGGGTGTATAGTGATCGGGATGTCCGTCCGTCCGTTACGCTTTTGGGTACCCATCTCTTATACCAATTTAATGAGACTTTCACAGTCTTTATTATATAGTGCCATCGTACACCTTTTATTTTACTTTTTGATCTGACACTTATTTTGGGCCTCTCAGAGCAAAACATGAACTTTGCCATAATAATCATATGGGAGGCGGGGGGTATCATTTAGTGAGCTCAGTGCTCTAGATATAGTTTGTGATTAAAATTGAAATAGATCATCATTTTATGTTATGGAATGCTATATATTTTTAAAGATCATCATAACATTAAATTGTGTAGGTTTATTTTTTATATACACAGCACAATTACAACTTTAGGGGTTACCTAATGAAAAAACTAACAACTACATTGCAGATTCAATATGCATATACGTATCTGATAAATGGTAACTGTTTTTGAAAAGTTTGCTATGTGTTGTGCATATATAAGAAACTGTAATGTTTTCTGAAATTTTAATTTATATCTTGTATCCCTCGTCGAAGTTTTATATAGGAAAGAGCACGTTCAAACCGATTACAAACTTAATTGTTGGATTTTCACTGTGTGTGGTGGAGACCGGTCCTTCAATTGAGACCGTATAAACTGAGGTCCCGTGTCACAGTAGGTGCTGGCACGAAAAAGATCCCACACTGCTTAATCGCCCTAAGTGCCCAGAGTATAGGTCAAAATGTGCAGCTCTCCATTGGCATATGTTATATATATGTCGTCTCCATGAACAATACTTGAGAGGGGCGTAAATCAACAATCTTCACTTAAATCCACTATTCATTCATAAATAGAAGCATATCAGATATAAGTTATTACAGACAGATAAACTTAGATTATCATTCGTAAACTATAGTTAACAACCGTTAAATATAGTTTTACAGATGAAAACTATACTTAACGAATCGTTAACTATAGTTTACGGTTTGTAAACTATAGTTTACAGTCGATAAACCTAGTTTATCAAATGTGAAACAAGGTTTATCTCATTTTTGTGAATTTGGCGTGCCATAAATATGTGTAGACTTTAGAATCTTAAATCACATTAAACTCTCGCAGACTCTTTTCCGATAACTAAATGAATAGAAATGTTTGTTGGTACATTGATTCTCATTATTGTGTACTTTTGTTGAAATTCAAACAGAAGTCTTAGAAAGATTAGTTTTCATGTCAAGGTAAGCTTGTATTCCAGTCAGGTAATTCACATAATTGAAACCGAAGTGCTTGAGAACCAAGTGTTGTTGCACCAAGATTAACTCGTATTAATGGTTTGAAACCTTTTTGTTTGTACGTAATTGTACATGAAAAAAATTTGTATTACACAGAACTTGATACATTCTGATAATCAATTCTGACTCGAAAATACGCTATTTCTATATTACACAATTTTATTCTTTTGAAATAAATCGAGAAAAGGTATGATCATACCTTTCTGGGCCAACAAAAATGAAAAAAAAATGAAGATAACGACCAGCGATTTATCTCCACCATAAATAATTTATATACAAATTTGTAAAAGGGGTGTAAATACTGACCCTTTATATGCATGTCAATAATAACAATGTTTACACAAGTTGTAATTTAATCAAGTCTAATAAAGGGGTAATGTACAGGTGTATTCACAGAAATATAACAAAACAATGCAGAGAAAATGATTTCTTTTTTCTGTTCAGCGAAAGACATGAACCTTTAAATGTCGATTAAAGCACATAGTACGAAAACACCTTAATAAAGCAGGTTATCAGAGTTGTGAAATAAAAAAAAGAGCTTATTTAGTTATTCGCAAGTAATACAAGGGTTAAACAGCCCTATTTCAGAGAGGGGGCATGACTTGGTAAACTGTTTTCTTATATGCTTTGAAATCTCTTCTTTACAAGGTCATTCCTCTTTGCATTGGAAAAGTCTTGATATGCATGTTCAATAAATGTACGTTATGAGAAGAAGATTATCATTGCTTGTCAATTTCCTCATTCTTCTCTTAATTGATCATAAGAATACTATACTAGACAAAGTTATACTTCAGAAATAATTGATGTTATTGTCGAGTGAATATGAGATTTATTATTTTAAGGATGCATTTTTATATTTACTACAGTGATTTTTTTTTTTTACAATTACCTAACTAAACTATGATGTGATCATGCTGATGACTTCTTTCAATCATTTATTAAACTTGTTCATAATTCCATCTGCTTAGAAATACATTTGCTCTCGATTTTGAAACAAAGTAAGTGTTCTCTATTAAATAATGATTTTATAAATTCATGTACGCGTTACAATACTGAAAATTAATTGTCATTTTATATATGAACAATAGTGTTAGGAAAAGATAACACTATGAATATTTTAATATGGATATACATGTATCTCTTAAAAAATGCAAGAAACTAGAAATACTATGAGCTCACTCAATTATACCCCCGCCTCCCATATGGTTATAATGGCAAAGTCAATCGTTGCATTGGGAGACCCAATATAAGTGTCAAATCAAAAAAGTAAAAAAGGAGGTGCACATTGGTATTATGTAAAAAAAAAAAAAAGAAATCTATGAGAGTATCATTAAATTTTATTCTGTGGTATAAGACGAGTTGCGGATAAGAGATGGGTACCCTTCAATAATATAGAAAGAATGGTCGTGTCCTTGCCTTGTTCTTTGAAACCAAAAATATGTGTCCTATCAAAATCTAAAAAAGGGGTGCATGATGGCACTATGAAACAAAGGTTTTATGAAAGTCTAATTAAATATCAATCGATGGTATAAGAGGATTTGCGAATTAGATATCCTAACAAAATATACTATAGTAAACTATAGTTTAGTGTATAGTAAACTATAGTTTATTATTGTTTACTATAGTTTACTATAGTTGATAATAGTAAATCAAAGTGTCAAAGTTATAATGCACTATAGTAAATCAAAGTTTTCAAAGTTATCACTAAAGTGTCAAAGTGTTCACTATAGTAAATCAAAGTTTTCAAAGTGGTCACTATAGTGTCAAAGTTATCACTATATTAAATCAAAGTTTCAAAGTTATTACCATTGTAAATCATTTTTACATAGTAAAACAAAGTTTTTGCATAGTAAATCAAAGTGTCAAGGTGTTCACTATAGTAAATAAAAGTTTTATAGTGTCAAAGTGTTCACTATAGTTAACTATAGTAAACTATTTTTGTTAGGGTATGGGTACCCTGAAGCGAAACAGATGTTCGGACGTACAGACAGACAGACGGAAGGACGTCCCGACCACTATATATTCAGTACCCTCCCATTTTTCAATCGGGGGTATAATAAGCTGTTCAATCGTAATGACGCAAATATACTGTTTTTGTGTTAAGTGCTGACTTTACAAATTATAAATTATTTGACTGTGTTTCAAAAAACAATTAGAACGTTCAATGAAGAACATTTTACTTCATTCATAAATATATAATCTTGGCCCGTCGTCAACTTTTTTCTGCTGGTATCTCGTTAAATAGGGTACAGGGTGGTACAAAGTACGGTGACATGAGGTGTATCTAAATTTAGAATATTACCTGTATTTCAAAGAAATGTGTTTGGTCATATCTGCTGCAAAACATGGACCCAGGAGATCAAGGTAAGCACTGTTCATCTGTTAGATGTACAATGTACATATATATTTGTTTTTATTGCTTTTTAATTAATATAAACATGCATGTTAATTTTGATTTTAAATTCGTCTTTTTAGGTCATAGAATAAAAAATCTTAAAATCTTATATAAACCTGTGAACAAAAAACTAAAAATTATTATTTCTTTGTGTCTTCCTATTTGATGTAATTAATTTCAATTGGAGAGAGCAAGACTATTTGCATTAGTAGTGTGTGCATTATGAAAAAAATATCATGCGGTAATTTATGCCCCGAAATAATTTGCATTTTAATATAGGTCATGCAAGTCTTTGAAATGTTCCCATTCAACTGATCACCCTTTAAAGTCAATTTATAAAAGCCATTCAGGCATTGCTTAATTGTGTAGAACTGGTTGATAACTCTTTAAAAACTTGGAAGCATTAGCATCAATTTACAGTAAATACACGTCTACACTACCTTACGTCTACGCTACAATTACAGCAGAAAAATTGCCGATCGGTGTTAAACAATATATACCCTCAATCAATGTACACTACCTTTCGATCTTCAATAAGTCGTCGAAGTCTGTTTAATTGATAAACTGTTCCCGCTCTTTGTTACTGCATTTAAAAATTTGATGTTGTTTTGCAAATATAGTCGTTTTGAGAATCACATGGATATTTCATACATATATGGTAAAGGATTTGGTATAAATATATTTGTTCATCTTTCCCTGTGAAGACTTGCATAAATGTTTTTTATTCAATAGGAAATAGATGTAGAGCAAGCGAGAACAGGTGTGACTGTAGAGACTGTAAACCTAACCATTCCCTTGAACCTAACAACACATACACTGGCTCTGAAATTCCTTCTTCTTCTTCCCATCTTCATCCTGATTATCCTGATCCAACATCGGAACATGGGTGCTGTACCTGTTACATGTATAGGAGTTCCAATGCAAAAAGTCAACCCCTACTAACTACATCAGACAGCTCATGGGAAAGCACCAGGTCTCGGACGTGGTCATTTTTTAGTTTTTACAGCAATCCTAGAAGATCGACGATAACCGGTATGTTAATATGGGTTTCCAAAAACATTTATTTGCTATAAGGAATATAATTAACACAGAGCAAAGCTTTTAGACCATATTGCAGATTTTTTGCTTTTTATTTCTTAATCTATGCTGGAAATAGTACTAAATTCTACTTATATAATTCACAGTCATGTTATTTATTGTGTGTTATTCTAATGTTTCAGATGGAAGAAAGCCAATTATTTATTTGACATTTTCTGATAAAAGTAAGAGACACACACTTGAAATTAGGAAATTGTGTGAAGAACTGAAGCATTCTCTCGAGTTTTCTGTGAAATGTGATAATTATACTGCGCTAAGAAAAGTAGGAGAACTAAATATTCATGGTTGGAGAGACAAAAACTACGAAGAAGCTAAATGGATACTGTTCTGTATTTCTCCGGAATATAGTAACGCATTGAAAGCAGGCGAGTGCAATAATCCAGTGGCTGAAATAGATGAACAAAATCAAGGCATCGTCTATATTCATAACATTGCAAGAGCGGAGTTTCAGCAGAATGGCAGCAAAAACTTTCGAATGATACCTTTACTTTTTACAAAAACTAAGGCATCTAAAGATGATGTTCCAAAATTTTTAAAGTCCTCTCCATATTTCTGGTTTCCAGAAGAGAAAGAGGATTTGTTTCAGTTACTGAGACCCCATAGGCAGCAATGACAGTTATAAAAGAAATGTTGTTGTTACATCACCCACAAATTTATAAAAAGAAAAGGGAGAATAAAGGTTTTATATTTCATATTAGAAAAAAATACTTTTTTACATTTTTTCATCTTTGATGCCAATGAATAAGTGAACAAGTATTCCAACTGTGTCCATGGTCAGCTAAAAGCGAATTCGAAAATATATATCAAATGGGATGACCTCACATTTTCCATCGTCATTTACATTCCTTTTATATCTTAATTTCCCATTTTAACCTGTATATGGTATTAATGTTTCCCAACTGGTTCACTTCGTAAGATTACATTCTAATTAATATTTTTTTAACCAGAATCAAACTTCTGAAACTTTTTAAATTTTGCAAGAACCCTTGCTTGCTTATACATCGTATTATGAATGAAATGTTTCCTACCAATCGTTATGTTATTCATCTGTAATTTAATTGTGGTTGTAACACTTCATTTGATAAGATAAAGAAAAAAATTTAATTGTATAATCGGTTTGCCCACGTGACAATAACTTACGTCAAAAGAACATCAATCCGATTGACGTTAAGTTTAAAGTATGATCAATTTAAATTTCAAGGGAGAAATTGTCTTATTTTATATAATTAATGCATATGATAGAATTCAATTATTAGGAATGAATCAAATAACAATCCAAGTTATACTGCATAACCTTGGTTGGAGCAGCTGACGTTATTTGATAAACCGCTTCGCGGTTTCTAAAGCGTAAACTACCCCAACCC